>SJYO01018757.1:3892747-3977392 GCA_006410555.1 Capra ibex | reverse complement strand
TTTTTTTAATTTTTTAATTTTTAATTTTCTTTTTTATTTTATTTGATACCTTTTAAGACTTTCTCTACCCTTATGGTCTGGTGGATTGGACGGAGAACTCTTTAGACATACGTCCAGTTCTTCGTTGTCAATCTTGACCTGTACCTTTTGTCTGACCGAGGTTTATCCTTTTCCTCATGCAGTTCCGACATATAACAGTGGGACGAATAAATTGAAGATACGTCTCATGTAGTACTCTTTGCGACCTGACCTTCTTTGTGTTCGACCTTAGTTCTAACGGCCTTCTTTATAGTTAGTGGAGTCTATACGTCTACTGTGGTGGGAATACCATCTTTCACTTCTCCTCGATTTTTCGGAGAACTACTTTCACTTTCTCCTCTCACTTTGTCAACCGAATTTCGAGTTGTAAGTCTTTTGCTTCTAGCACCGTAGACCAGGGTAGTGAAGTACCCTTTATCTACCCCTTTGTCACCTTTGTCACAGTCTGAAATAAAAACCCCCGAGGTTTTAGTGACGTCTACCACTGGCGTCGGTACTTTAATTTTCTACGAATGAGGAACCTTCTTTTCAATACTGGTTGGATCTCTCGTATAAGTTTTCGTCTCTGTAAGGAAACGGTTGTTTCCAGGCAGATCAGTTCCGATACCAAAAAGGTGACCAGTACATACCTACACTCTCAACCTGACACTTCTTTCGACTCGCGGTTTCTTAACTACGAAAACTTGACACCACAACCTCTTCTGAAAACTCTCAGGGAACCCGACGTTCCTCTAGGTTGGTCAGGTAAGACTTCCTCTAGTTGGGACCCTAAAGAAACCTTCCTTACTACGATGTCGACTTTGAGGTCATGAAACCGGTGGAGTACACTTCTCAACTGAGTAACCTTTTCTGAAACTACCACCCTCCCTAACACCCGTCCTCTTCTTCCCCTGTTGTCTCCTAATCTACCGACCTACCGTAGTGACTGAGCTACCTGCCCTCAGACTCACTTGAGGTCCTCAACCACTACCTGTCTCTCCGGACCGTACGACGCTAAGTACTCCAGCGTTTCTCAACCTGTGCTGACTCGTTGACTTGACTTGACTTGACTACCACCAAAATAAGGATCAAAAAATTCCTTAGAGGTATGGTAGAAGGTATCACCGACATAGTCAAATATAAGGGTGGTTCTCACGTTCTCTCAAGGAGAAAGAGGTGTAGGTATTAAATAACAGACATCTGAAAAACTACTACCGACAAAACTATCTACACTCCACTATAGAGTATTATCAAAACTAAACGTAAAGAGATTATTACTCTCTGTAACTTGTAGAAAAGTACATAAACAATCGGTAGATATATAGAATAAACCTCTTTACAGACAAATCCAGAAAAGGGGTGAAAACTAACCCAACAAAAAGACCGTAACTCAACATACTCGACGACCATATAAAACCTTTAATTAGGGACCAGTCAAAAAAGTAAACGATAATAAAAGAGGGTAAGACTCCCAACAGAAAAGTGGAACGAATATCAAAAGAAACGACACGTTTTTGAAAATTCAAATTAGTCCAGGGTGAATAAATGAAAACAAAAGTAAAGACAATGAGACCCTCCACCCAGTATCTCCTAGAACGGAACTAAATACAGTAGCTCACAAGACGGATACAAAAGGAGATTCTCAAAATATCAAAGACCAGAATGTAAATATAGAAAGTAGGTAAAACTCCAATAAAAACACATACCACAATCCTTCATAAGATTAAAGTAAGAAAATGTACATCGACAGGTCAAAAGGGTCGTAGTAAATAACTGTTCCGACACAAACGGGGTAACATACAAGAACAGAGGAAACAGTTTTTATTCCATGGGTATCCACGTACTCAAATAAAGACCCGAAAGGAAGAACAAGGTAACCAGATGTAAAGACAAAAACACGGTCATGGTATGACAAAACTAATGACAAACGTCATAGTAGACTTCAGTCCTTCGAACTGAGGAGGTCGAGATAAGAAAGAGTTCTGATGGAAAAGATAAACCCCAGAAGAAACGAAGGTATACTTAACACTTTAAAAAACAAGATCAAGACACTTTTTACGGCAACCATTAAACTATCCCTAGCGTAACTGAGACATCTAACGTAAACCATCATATCAGTAAAAGTGTTATAACTAAGGAGGATGGGACTTTGTACCTTATAGAGAGGTAGACAAATCCAGTAGAAACTAAAGAAAGTAGTCACAGAATATTAAAAGACACATGTCAAGAAAACAGAGGAATCCATTCAAATAAAGATCTATAAATTAAGAAAAACAACATTACCACTTACCCTAACTAAGGAATTAAAACGAAAGACTAAAAAGTAACAATCATATATCTTTACGTTCACTAAAGACACATGACTAGAACATAGGACGTCGAAACGATTTAAGTGAGTAATCGAAATCATTAAAAGACTATGATAGAAATCCCAAAAGGTACATATTATAGTACAGTAGACGTTTGTCACTCTCCAAATGAAGAAGAAAAGGTTAAACCTAAGTAAAGAAAAAGAAGAGACTAACGACATCGATCCTGAAGGTCTTGATACAACTTATTATCACCACTTTCACCTGTAGGAACAGAACAAGGACTAGAATCCCCCTTAAGAAAGTCGAAAAGTGGTGACTCTAATTACAAACGACATCCGAATAGTATATACGGGAAATGATCAATTCCAGTCAATGAAGATACGGGTAAAAAACTTCTCAAAATTAGTATTTATCCACGACTTAAAACACTTTCTGAAAAAGACGTAGACAACTCTAGTAGTATACCAAAAATAGAAAGTTAAACAATTATACCATGTAGTGTAACTAACTAAACACATTCCTGGTATATCATAGAATTCGTAGTCTCGATACACAATATACATGGACAAACACGTATAACAGTTTCTCTTGGTCTCGGTCTGTGATCAATTCCGTCATTTCTATCTAAATTAAACCTTTGTTAACGTTACCCCCTTTTTTTGATCAAAAAAAGACAGCAAAATTAAATGGGAAATAATAACCTCTAACTTAATAAAAAATGTATAAGTACATAGATGGTAACAAAACTTAAGAAAAGGGTAAATCCAACGATGAATTGTAGCTCGTCTCAAGGAACACGAGCTGTCATCCAGGAATAACCAATAAGTAAAATTTATATCGTCACACATGTACAGTTAGGGTTTGAGGGATTGATAGGGAAGAAAGGTGGGAAGATAGGACCATTGGTAATTAGGTAAGAGGTTCAGACACTTAGACAAAGACAAAACATTTATTCAAGTAAACGTAGTAAAAAATTTCCAAGGTGTATATTCGTTATATTATACTGTAAACAGAAAGAGAGAGACTGAAGTGAGTCATACTGTTAGAGATCAAGGTGGATACAACGACGTTTACCGTAATTAAGAAAAATTACCGAGTCATTAAAGGGTAACATTTATACATGGTGTAGAAAAATAAGTAAGGAAACAACTACCTGTAAATCAAACATAAGTACTTCTCTGAAATCAAATCGTGACCCAAGTCAAGTCTTGTTCAGTCGGTTTTAAATATCGGTTCCTTGTCTCAACCACACCGTCCCTCTCTAAACCTCCTACCTTTTAATGATCGTCGTCCGGTCTCACTAGTTCATAGTTCCCACCCTCTCCTCTATAAATTACTCGATAATTCTCGTTAGTTTAGATTTCTCATCGTCTTTAAAAGAGATTTGACTAAACCATCCTAAAAGGAACTTTGACCCGATTCGTGTCAACTGTTCCTACCTCTTTTCACACGTTTCAGTTCCGGGGGGTACTCCTTGTCCCAAATCTCTTCAGACTGATTCTCAAACCAGTCCTTCTCACAGAATAGTTATACGTATAAACTGATGAAGGACAAAACAGAAGGAAAGATGTGATCTAAAATCAAATAGTAGAGTTGAAATCGACTGAAACTACGTATAAAACGAGTTTTTCTTCCGGCGTCACCTTAAAGATTTAAAGTGGAAACGTAATATACAGTTATCTCTGTCTTACGTTTCTCAATAATCGTGACCCTAGTTAAGATGAGTATGAATTTGTCTCACCGGTGAAAATTTTCATACTTAAGTTTCTACTACAATTCTATTCTTGACTCATTGTATGTAAAATTTGAGAGTATTGACTCCCCGAAGAGTCCACCACGATCACCATTTCTTGAGCGGACGATTACTTCCTCTACATTTGTTGTACCCTCGCTAAGGACCCAACCCTTCTAGGGGACCTTATCCCGTACTATTGGGTGAGGTCATAAAAACGGACCTCTTGAGGTACCTGTCTCCTCGGACCGTCAGATGTCAAGTATTCCAGTGTTTCTCAGTATGAGCTGACTTCACTGAATGTCGTGTTTTTTCGACGTGAACAGATAGATGCTTATAAAGATTTGTGAAAGAAATCGTAAGTACAAAACTCCTTCTTTGTAAATGACTTCCAAGTGCAGGAGAACACGAAGAATTAAACTCTTTATCAGGTTTATACTCAACTGAGTTGAAGTCGTATTTTTCGACGGACCATGAAGGAAAAGACAAAGAGATACCTCATTACAACAAGACTCAAGTATTCCGTTCTCTCTTCAAGAATGACACATGAGGTAATTCAAGGAAGTCCCGGAGAGACGACCCCACTGGAGTCTCTTACTGAGTATGTGAAGTCACCAATACGATGATCAAAGAATGATTAACTCGTTTCTAGAGACATGTGTGACGTTTAACACACGTCCTTTTAGTCTGCGATACACCTCTCCGACTCTCTCGACCGTGACACAGAAATAAAAGACAGAAATCGAAGACGTGATGGGTTCTGACCCCTTCGGATTATTGACGTACGACCTGATAAGGAGAATCAGGTTCTCCGTAGATAGAAGACAGTCACGTGATACCAGGTAACTGTTCTGTCTCTGGGTACTGGGAAGTGGAATATGAAAGAAGTCATACCGTACCACACTGGACCGTACAAGAGTCAATCCCAACTCAAGTAATACCAGGACCTTCGACACATAATAATCGGTGTAAACCCCCGGTCGTAATTCATTCAACGAGTTCAAGTGTGTCAATCATTTACTTTCTTCACTTAATTTGAGTCCAAATAGAGAGAAGAAATGTGCCTACTGAGTGTGTAGAACCACACACCTGGTAATCTTACAGATGTGACATTGTTGAGTAGTGACGAAAATTAGTTGAGAAGGGTCACAAAATTAGTCGTCTTAAAATAAAGAGTGTCAAAACCTCTGACTCTACAGGGTGGTAGACCCACGGTCGACTAAGTCGAGGACCTCTCCGGGAAAAGGACCGAACGTCTCCCAGTGGAAGAGTTTCACAGGAGTGTCCGACCTCTCCCTCTTTTTCTCTCTCTCTTCTGTGTCTAGGGTAGGACCTCTGGGTCAGAAGTACTAGAGTAGATTTAGCTCAATGAAGGGGTTTCATTAATGGAGGATTGGTAGTTTAACCCCCAATCCCGAAATCGTACACTTAAGACTCCCAAGTGTAAGTCAGTTATGTGGGAGATTAAGTCTTAGAGGTGAAGTTTAGTATGATTCATTTGTCTACGGATGAACCGACAACCTTTTCTACTCGAGACCTCAATGTCGTGAACATTCTCGAGTCAGAAATTTAGACACGACATATCTCAATCTTGATGATCGGTGTACCCCGATTACTCGTGAACTTTACACCGATTAGATTTGACTCTACATAAACTTTACGTTTTGTGTGTAGGTCAAAAATCATACTTTGTTTCCTACTTTTTGTAAAGGAAATATGAAGATTATGACTAATACACAACTTTACTGTTATAAAGCTTATACAATTAATTTATTCCAAATAATAATTTTAATTAGAGCGGACAAAGAAAAATGGAAACAAAAAATTACATCGATGTTCTTTTAAGTTTTATTGTATACACCAACGAAAAATAAAAAAATCTGTCACTACAAAATTCATTTATTGGAGTAATTCATTCAGTACATTGTAATTCATTCATTGTAGTAATTCATTCATTACTACAAGTCATACTTATATGATTGTGTCTTCATACGTGACTGTCTCAATTCCTTATAATAATGGATCCTTGAGACACATATTTTGACATTAATGTTCTTATAAAATAAAAAATATTAAGAGGTTTATATATTATTTAAGATAAAAAAATAGTTGTACTCTAATTTTAATCTTGAACCACTGTTACGATCAAGTGAAGTTCAGTCTTCCCAGATATCTAAGACAGGATTACATGAGAACGTATTGTCAATTTTATATCGTAAGAATAATAAGTTCACAAGTATAGGTTTAGTGATGTCAATGGCCCACTGTATCCGGATGTCGTCCGTATTGTCTGTATTTAAACAATTATTTGAATATATGTAATGAAAGTTAACCTCGTAAGGCTAAAGGAATAGTGATTGTGGATTAGGAATGTGAAACTAAGAAGTTTTCTTTTAAGGAAAATTTATTAGAGGGTGTAAAATAAAACTTAAGAACCAGGAGTAAATTGTACAAAAGGAATTTGTCAGGAAAAGACTATGTCATCTCAATAGGATTTTATTAACTGTACCGATGTAAAAGTTTTAGTGATATTTAAGATTGTCCTATATTTACATGAAAGATTTAGTTATTTGTAGGTCTTTACTTATTTATAATTATCTACTCACAAACACATCACGAATGAAATATGACTCATTACGACGATCCAAATCAATAAATACTCAATTTAAACAATCCGTAGATTTATACTGGACTACAAAAGTACATCCTTATGTTCCATATTTACCAGTTTCTCTATTACCTCGGTTATATTAGAATATCGTAACTCTGAATAGGTTTCAAACGTGATAAGTGTATCGATGTGTAAAGTCGGATCAATTAAAGAGTTAAGACTCTTCCTTTAATAGAACTTGAACGACATGGGATTCCTTTACCACGAAAGTTGTCGTTAAATCAACGAAGGAAACTTAAAAAAAGGACCGAAAAAAACCCCCTTTCAAAGTGACGATTTCGTTGAAGATTTTGTAAAAAACAATCAACACCAAGACCCATTGATACAATACAAAAATAATGTCCGTAATATCCTAATAAACTAAAGAATTTCAAACGTTGAAAAAAACCCCACAATCAAGATTTTCCAGAACCTCCGGAAGTATCTTGGTAAGTTGAAATCGAAGAAGTCGCAATGACCAACCCCGTATCCAAACCTAATGATACTATAACTTACCAAACGGAACCTCTGCTTGTCTCTAGTAAGACAGCAAAAACTCTGACGTAGGTTCATGACGCAAAGCCTGAGAAAACAACTGGTACTACCGATGAGGTAAAGAAGGTTCCCTAAGGACGGGTGTCATCATCTATATTACCAGTAGACTCAATTTAAGTGGGTAAGGTCAGGTAAAGTCAAACGACTAAGGATCTTACAACTGCAAGTGAGAACGGTAGAGGATAAACTGGTGACGGTTAAACGGAACTAAGTACCTGGATTATAAGGTCCAAGGATACGTTATAACGAGAAATGTCGTAGTCTGGAACGAAGATAGTGGTCAGTGTAGGTGTCGACCCATAACAAAAACGAAACCGAGGTAGGGAAGTAAGAAAGACCTCAATAAAGAGGTGACTAGAGGTCATCGTATAACCCGTGGATTACTGGACCCCTCAAGGAGAAAGTCATAGGATAGTAAAACGGAAAAGTATGACAAGTACCCCAAGAGTTCCGTTCTTATGACTTCACCAAACGGTAAGGCAAGAGGTCACCTGGTGTAAGACAGTCTGGAGAGGTGGTACTTGGTGGGTAGAACCCACCGGGGTGTACCGCACCGAATCAAAGTAACTTGATCTGTTCCGACACCAGGTACACTAGTCTAACCGATCAAAAGACACTAATACCAAAGTCACACAGACGGGAGACTACGGGAGAACGTTGTGGATGGTAGAATGAACCTAAAGAGAATGGAACCTACACCCCATAGAGAAGTACCGACGAGGTCGTTTGGTGTCGACGACGAGGAATGGAACCTACTCCCCATAGAGAAGTACCGGAGGGGTGGACTGGAACTTGTACTTCATCGAGGAGATCCGACCTTACGTTTTTATCCTTCAGTTCTTTGTGGACCTCATTGTCCGTTTAAACCGGAACCTCATACCTTACTTCGTCCCGTTTCCGATTATCTCAAAACGGTTCTCTTACGTGTTCAGTATCGTTTGTGGGTAAGGTTGTTGTGTTCTCTTCTGAGATGTACACCTGTAGTGGTCTACCAGTTGTGACTTTAGTCTAACTAGTATAAGAAACGTCGGTTTCTACCTCTTCGAGATATGTCAGTTGTTTTTGTTCTGGTCCTCGACTGACACCGAGTCTAGTACTTGAGAACTAACGGTTTAAGTCTGACTTTAACTTCTTTCATCCCTTTTGGTGATGTGGTAAGTCACATCAAGTCAAGTCAAGTCATTGAGTCAGTGGAGACTAAGAAACGCTGGGGTACTTAACGTCGTGTGGTCCGGAGGGACAGGTAGTGGTTGAGGACCTCAAGTGAGTCTGAGTGCAGGTAGCTCAGCCACTACGGTAGGTCGGTAGTGTAGGAGACAGTAGGGGAAGAGGAGGACGGGGGTTAGGGAGGGTCGTAGTCTCAGAAGAGGTCACTCAGTTGAGAAGCGTACTCCACCGGTTTCATGATCTCGAAGTCGAAATCGTAGTAAGGGAGGTTTCTTGTGGATCCAGACTAGAGGAAGTCTTTCCTGACCAACCTAGAGGAACGTCAGGTTCTCTGAGAGTCCTCAGAAGAGGTTGTGGTGTCAAGTTTTCGTAGTTAAGAAGCTACGAGTCGAAAGAAGTGTCAGGTTGAGAGTGTAGGTGTGTACTGGTGATCTTTTTGGTATCGGAACTGATCTGCCTGGAAACAACCGTTTCATTACAGAGTCGAAAAGTCATACGATAGATCCAACCAGTATTGAAAGGAAGGTTCCTCATTCGTAGAAGTACCGACGTCAGTGGTAGACGTCACTAAAACTTCGGGGTTTTGTACTTCAGACTGTGACAAAGGTGACAAAGGGGTAGATAAAGGGTACTTCACTAACCTGGTCTACGGTACTAGAGTCAAAAGACTTACAACTCGAAATTCGGTTGAAAAAGTGAGAGGAGAAAGTGAAAGTAGTTCTCCGAAAAATCAAGGAGAAGTAAAAGACGGTATTCTCACCACGATAGACTTATAGACTCCAATAACTATAAAGAGAACCGTTAGAACTAAGGTCGAACACAAAGAAGATCGGGTCGTAAAGAGTATTACATGAGACGTATCTTCAATTTATTCGTCCCACTGTTATATGTCGGAACTGCATGTGGAAAAGGATAAACCTTGGTCAGACAACAAGGTACAGGTCAAGATTGACAACGAAGGACTGGACGTATATCCAAAGAGTTCTCCGTCCAGTCCACCAGACCATAAGGGTAGAGAACTTCTTAAAAGGTGTCAAATAACACTAGGTGTGTCAGTTTCCGAAACCGTATCAGTTATTTCGTCTTTATCTACAAAAGTCCATACTGGATTTAGTTTAGGGAATACTAATATGTCACCTTCACTCTTTATCTAAATTCCCTGATCTAGACTATCTCGTGAACTACTTGATACCTGACTCCGAGCACTGTAACATGTCCTCTGTTCCTAGTTCTGGTAGGGGTACCTTTTCTTTACGTTTTTTCGTTTTGCGGACAGACTCCTCCGGAATGTTTATCAACACTTTTCTTCTCTTCGTTTTTCGTTTCCTCCTTTCCTTTCTATATTCGTAGACTTACGTCTCAAGGTTTCTTATCGTTCCTCTCTACTCTTTCGGAAGAAGTCACTAGTTACGTTTCTTTATCTCCTTTTGTTGTCTTACTCTTTCTGATCTCTAGAGCGGTTCTTTTAACCTCTATGGTTCCCTTATAAAGTACGTTTCTACCCGAGTTATTTCCTGTCTTTACCCTACCTGGATTGTCTTCGTCTTCTATAATCCTTCTCCACCGTTCTTATATGTTTTCTTGACATGTTTTTTCTAGAAGTGCTGGTTGTATTAGTGCTACCACACTAGTGAGTGGGACTCGGTCTGTAGGACCTTACCCTTCAGTTTACCGGGATCTTTCGTAGTGATGCTGGTTTCGATCACCTCTACTACCTTAAGGTCAACTCGATAAAGTTTAGGACTTTCTACTACCACACTTTCACGACGTGAGTTATACGGTCGTTTAAACCTTTTGAGTCGTCACCGGTGTCCTGATCTTTTCCAGTCAAAAGTACGGTTAGGGTTCCTTTCCGTTACGGTTTCTTACGAGTTTGATGGCGTGTTAACGTGAGTAGAGTGTACGATCATTTCATTACGAGTTTAAAGAGGTTCGGTCCGAAGACGTTATGTACTTGGTACTTGAAGGTCTACAAGTTCCACCAAAGTCTTTTCCGTCTCCTTGGTCTCTAGTTTAACGATTGTAGGCGACCTAGTACCTTTTTCGTTCTCTCAAGGTCTTTTTGTAGATAAAGACGAAATAACTGATACGGTTTCGGAAACTGACACACCTAGTGTTATTTGACACCTTTTAAGAAGTTCTCTACCCTTATGATCTGGTGGACTGGACGGAGAACTCTTTGGATATACCTCCAGTCCTTCGTTGTCAATCTTGACCTGTACCTTGTTGTCTGACCAAGGTTTATCCTTTTCCTCATGCAGTTCCGACTATAACAGTGGGACGAATAAATTGAATATATGTCTCATGTAGCACTCTTTGCGACCCGACCTTCTTCGTGTTCGACTTTAAAGACATAAAGACCAAAATATCACGACTTACCTTATGTGTCACGAAATTATTCCTTAGTTTACGAGTAGGTAGTGGGGTCGGACAGGCACGATCTTATAGACCAATTTCATGTAAGGACTTGAGACACGGTACCTTTGTCTTGTTCTCATTGAAGGGGTATGTAGAGACCCTAAGTATGATTATTAGGGAACTCGATCGAGTTCCTCAAGTGGACACCGAACGTATAATTTTTATTTTTGTTCGTAAGATTCATGTATCCGACACACCAAGATCCTCCCGGTTTTTGTCTATGCCCTTTATGATGAATTCTACGTTGATAAGGAAAGTGGTGTACTACTATGTTTCTTGTAGATACCTAACTCAAAAACAAGTACGATAAAGTTTATTTCTTTTGGAATTAATTTTATTGAGACATCATTCTTACAGGAAGTCAACTATGTCAATCTCTTTAACTTAAACTTTATTGGATTATTTTATCTTTTTAGATGACTTACCTTAATCCTATATAAGACTTTTTTGTTTTGTTTACCAAGTGCACTTTGTCACCCTACTTTTATCCGTGAGGGACAAAGAGAGACAAACCTAAAGTAGAAAGAAAGGTACACCATACGACATATCGGAGTCTCGGAGTATATGATTTTAAAATCGGTCGTTACTCCTGGACGGAGTTTACAGACGGACCTGGGGGGTTTGGTTTCTGGTACTGACCTGGGTCGACACCAGTCACCTGGTAGTGAGTTTGAGCCCTCGGTCTTAGTGTTATTACTGTGACAATTGTAAAACCTGGTCCACTAAGAAATGACGTTCCCGACGGACACGTGAAATCCTACGCCTCTTCGTAAAGACCGGAGATTGGTATCTATGGTCGTCGTGGAAGGACCAACATTGGTAGTTTTTACAAAGATCCGTAACAGTTTACAGTACCCTCCACTCCACCGTTTTAACGGGGGTCAATTCTTGGGGACCGGATGTCGTTAGTATGACGTACTTTGGTGGTCTCCTATACAACTTCTCGTCTACATGTTCTCAACTTCAATGTACATATCTATGTATAGTCCAAACAGTGTCGCCCTTGTCTTGTACCATAGGACTTCTTACGAATGAATATTTACGTAGTCTTACAAGTCTTTAGTTAAACAAGAGTCAGGATCTCACTTGGTGAAGCGTTCACGTCAAAGGAGTCAAATTTTCATCTTCGTTGTGGTTACTGTCTCTCACCGAAACTCATAATTTATTAATACATTTCGTGAAACCTTTGATACTTTACCGGGTATTTATATTCTATTATTATTATTTACTTTAGAGACACCAGGTGACCCCTTCCCTTACCGTTTGGTGAAGTCATAAGAATGGAACTCTTAGGGTACTTGTCACACTTGTTCGTTTTTCTATACTGTGACTTTCCACTTGAGAGGTCTGACCATCCACGGGTTATACGATGACCTCTTCTTACCTCTTTATTGAGGTCTTTCTTAACTCTCTCAGTTAAGGATCCGTCTGACTATCCTTCGACTCCCAGGGGTTCCTCCTCCACCCCAGACCTCGAGAGCTTCTCCTTTGTCCCCAGACCTCAAAAGTTCCTCCTCCTTTGTTTGTAGAAAAAAAAAAAAAGGAGGTGTAAGGAATCAGAATCAGTGTATTTTACGGAAAAAGTAATTCGGACCTTGCCTACTAATGTGTTGTTTGTCGAGTCAAATTTGAGACATGACCCCTAATATATTGTTGTTACACAGGACGAACTCGTGTCAAAGAGAAAGGACTTTTGGAAGACTGATTAGGACTATAAAATCTTACATATAATACCCTCACCAGACCATTCTAGAAAGATAACAATTGAAGATTAGGACAATGGAATTTTACATTTAACACCCTCACTATGCTTCACTTCACTTTCAGTGAGTCAGTACAGGGTAAGAAACGTTGGGGTACCTGGTATGTCAGGTACCTTAAGAGGTCTGGTCTTATGACCTCACCCATCGGAAAGGGAAGAGGTCCCCTAGAAGGGTTGGGTTCCCAGTTTAGGTCCAGAGGATGTAACGTCCACCTAAGAAATGGTCGACTCGGTGGTCCCTTCGAGTTTTTGACCAGAGCTTCACTTCTTTAACGCCCTCACCCATACCATTTTAAAAATGTTGGAACTCTAAAAACTAAATAACATTATTGGTTAAATTTTTCATATATTGAGGAATCGAATCTGATTACTCCCCCCCTTGAGAGACAGGGAGAAGACTTCAGACACAGTCTTCGAAAGAGACAGGGAAAGTATGAAATTATTTTGAGACGATGTGTTTTCGTGGGCTCACTAGTTCGGACCAGGGACCAGGACTTCGATTTAGAAAAGGCCTCTAGTACTTAGACTACGGTAAGTGATTCGATAGTCTTACTTCTCTACCTCAGTTTCACTTTTGTTGTAGGTCATCACCTACCCTGACCACTATCTTCGTTCCAGGCTACGACATTTCTCGTTATAACGTATTCTTGGACCTTACAATCCAGGTACTTAGTTCCAGGATAGAAGCTGGAAATCCAGTTTGTCCCCTACCGCTCTCACTTGTAGCTGTAAAATCCTTGGTCGTTTGATTTTACCTGACCTTACCCACTTAAATTAAGTCCACTGGTAATATAGATGACACCCGTTCTTAGGGAATCTTCGTTACCTCATTGGGTATATCATTTTTCTCAGACTTTACGTCATGAACCTACGTTAGAGTTTTTGTTGTCTTACTAAAGACAAGTACAAGTTCCGTTTCGTAAGTTATAGCGTCATTAGGTTCAGATACGGGGTTGGTTATTACGACTTCTTCAACTTCAACTTACCAAGATGCTTCTGTAAGTTCTGGAAGATCTTGATTGTGGGGGGTTTTCTACAGGAAAAGTAGGATCTCCTGGTCTTACGTTTTCATCCTTCAGTTGTCTATGGACCTCATTTCCGTTCAAACCGGAACCTCATGTCTTACTTCGTCCCATTTCCGATTGTCAAAACGGTTCTCTTGCGTGACCAGTATCGTTTGTGGGAGAAGGTTGTTGTGTTCTCTCCTGACATGTGTACCTGTAGCGGTCTACCAGTTGTGACTTTAGTCTGACTAATATAAGAAACGTCGGTTTCTACCTCTTCGAGATATGTCAGTCGTTTTTGTTCTGGCCCTCGACTGACACCGAGTCTAGTACTTGAGGAATAACGGTTCAAGTCTGAGTTTGACTTCTTTCATCCCTTTGGTGATCTGGTAAGTCCATACTGGATTTAGTTTACAGAATACTAATATGTCATCTTCACTGTTTATTTAAGTTCCCTAATCTAGACTATCTGTTTCACGGACTTCTTGATACCTGACTCCGAGCACTGTAACATGTCCTCTGTCCCTAGTTCTGGTAGGGGTACCTTTTCTTTACATTTTTCGTTTTACTAACAGACTCCTCCGGAATGTTCATCGACTCCTTTCTTCACTTTCCGTTTCCTCTTTTCGTTTCTATATGGTTAAACTGACGTCTCTAGGTTTCTTGTCGTTCCTCTCTCTTCTTTCAAAAGAAGTCACTAGTTACGTTTCTTTATCTCCTTTTGTTATCTTACCTTTTCTGATCTCTAGAGAAGTTCTTTTAATCTCTATGGTTCCCTTATAAAGTACGTTTCTACGCGAGTTATTTCCTGTCTTTACCCTACCTAGATTGTCTTCGTCTTCTATAATTCTTCTCCACCGTTCTATGGTCTTCTGCTTTCCTAGAAGTACTGGGTCTATTGGTGCTACCACACTAGTGAGTGGATCTCGGTCTGTAGGACCTTACGTTTCAGTTCACCCGGAATCCTTCGTAGTGGTACTTTTTTCGATCGCCTCCACTACCTTAAGGTCGACTCGATAAAGTTTAGGACTTTCTACGACGACACTTTCACGATGTGAGTTATACGGTCGTTTAAACCTTTTGAGGTGTCACCGGTGTCCTGATCTTTTCTAATCGAAAGTGAGGTTAGGATTTTTTAACGTCACGGTTTCTTACGAGTTTGATGACGTGTTAACGTGAGTAGGGTGTGTGGTCGTTTCATTTACGAGTTTTAAGAGGTTCGATGTGAAGTTGTCATGCACTTGACACTTGAAGGTTTACAAGTTCGACCTAAATCTTTTCCGTCTCCTTGATCTCTAGTTTAACGGTTGTAGGCAACCTAGTAACTTTTTCGTTCTTTCAAGGGGGGTTTTACGGATGAAGACGGTGTTTCGGAAACTGACACACTTAGTGTTGTTTGACCTTTTAAGAAGTTCTCTATCCTTATGGTCTGGTAGATTGGACGGAGGACTCTTTAGACATACGTCCAGTTCTTCGTTGTCAATATTGACCTGAACCTTGTCGTCCGACAAAGGTTTAACCCTTTTCTCAAGTAGTCCCGACATATAACGGTGGAACGAATAAATTGAATATATGTCTCCTGTAGTACACTTTACGACCCGACCTACTTCGTGGTCGACCTTAGTTCTGACGACCCTCTTTATAGTTATTGGAATCTATACGTCTACTGTGGTGGAAGTACCGTCTTTTTGTTTCTTCTTGATTTTTCGGAGAACTACTTTCACTTTCTCCTCTCACTTTTTCAACCGAATTTTGAGTTGTAAGTTTTTTGATTCTAGTACCGTAGACCAGGGTAGTGAAGTACCGTTTATCTACCCCTTGTTACCTTTGTCACTGTCAGAAATATAAAACCCCTCTACCACTGACATCGGTACCTTAATTTACTACGAACGAGGAACCTTCTTTTCGATACTGGTTGGATCTGTCGTATAATTTTTCGTCTCTGTAATAAAACGGTTGTTTCCAGGTAGATCAGTTTCGATACCAAAAGGGTCATCAGTACATACCTACATTCTCAACCTGATACTTCTTTCGACCCACGGTTTCTTAGCTACGAAAACTTGACTCCCTAACCTCTTCTGAGAACTCTCAGGGAACCTGTCGTTCCTCTAGGTTAGTCAGTTAGGGTTTCCTTCAGTAAGGACTTATAAGTAACCTTCCTGATTACGACTTCGAGGTTATAAAACCGGTCGACTACCCTTCTTGACTGAGTAACCTTTTCTAGGACTACGACCCTTTCTAACTTCCGTCCTCCTCTTCCCTTGCTGTCTCCTACTCTATCAACCTACCGTAGGGACTGAGGTACTTGTACTCAAATTCATTCGAGACCCTCAACCACATCTTGTCCCGTCGACCATACGACGTCAGGTGCCCCAAAATTTGTCAACCTGGGCTGACTCACTGACTTGACTTGACTTGACTTTTAGTGACACCTCTTGGTCAAGAAAAAGGATGACGTCCGAAAAAGAGTCCTCCGACCCATCTTTTCTACGACTGAAGTACCTTTAATATGTATACATATATTTTGATATATATTTGTATATTCATATGTATTAACATATAATTAATCATATATAATATTATATATTTTTAATACATATATTACGACTTAAGAATAATTGTTTTTTCGTGTTCACTTTTGTTTATTCGTTTTTTCGTCTTTGATAGTTTATATTTGATAGTTTATGTTGTTCTTTTAAGTAACGAAAAAACATATTAAGAGGTCAGGGTAAATTCTTGTCCAAAAAATTATATCACCCGGAGGGAACACTGAGTCGACCATTTCTTAGTAGGACGTTACAGCCTATACACCCAAACTAAGGACCCAACCCTTTTAGGGGACCTCTTCCCTTTCCCATGGGTGAGGTCACAGGACCGGACCTCTTAATGTACCTGACATATCGGACACCCCAGTGTTTCTCAGCCTGTGTTGACTAGCTGAAAGTGAAAGTGAAAATTATATTATGTCAATTTTTTATTTTTCAAATGTGGTAAACTACATGAAAAAAACACAATCCATAAAAATGAGTCAAGTAAATAATCATGATGTTCACCATTCATTAATTAAATATAATGATTGAATACTTGAAAATGATATATATTATTCATCTATTGATAATATTTTTAAAATAAAAATTNAAATATAATGATTGAATACTCGAAAATGATATATATTATTCATCTATTGATAATATTTTTAAAATAAAATAAAAATTGTATTTAAACCTTCGTCGGTCTAACGAGACTATGTTGATTAATTTGAAAACTGTAAATAATCGGGAACCACAGTTGTTTAATATATCAGAGCATTTCTTAATGTCATTTCTAAAACTTTATGACTCGTACTTCATCTTTATTTTTTAAAGGGACGATTGTCGTACATGTTTATGGTGAATGTGGTAAGATTTGTGTATATGATGTTTCTATGTATTACCATAATCTTCAGAACTATTGTGTACCCTTCATAGCGGTGGTAATAGTGGTGGTGTTCATTGTTAATACTATCCTCACTATTTTTGTTGTTTTAGCTTTCAATAGTTTGCCAACAGGACTTGAACCTTACCAGGATTCATGTAATGTACATATTAGAATAAATTATGAACTCTTTAAAAAATTGGGTAAATTTTTCATAAATTTTATGTCTCTATCTTTGTACAAATCTTTCATCTTTAAAGTAGAAAATAGTCTTATTATGTCACTTTCGAATGCTAATTAATCTGACCAGTTTAGAAAAAAATCATAAAAGACAGTAGTACAGAAATAAACAAGAATCACACGTTCTTCAACCAAATATCGCGGATAATGTTTTATGTACAAAAAAACAAACAAAAAGTTTAATTTTAAAAAAGTTATTTAAAGCCTTTCTCTTCCCTTATTTTCCATAATGTCATCACCAAACACGTATAATAGAAAACAATTTCGAGCCACCCAAAAAAGGAGGTCACATAAAATAAAACAAAAAATAAAAAACAGAAAAATTTAATAATGTTAAAATAGGATACTGTCACCATTCAGAATAGGGAGAAGAGGGGGGAGGAGAGGGGGGAGGAGAGGGGGGAGGAGAGGGGGACGGAGAATATGTGTAGATCTACACATATTCTCTGTCNNGGAGAGGGGGGAGGAAGAGAAGGAGGCGAGGGAGGAGAGGGGAGAAGAGGAGAAGGAGGAGAAGAAGGAGAAGGGGAAGAGGGGGGAGGAGGAGGAGAAGAAGGAGGAGGAGGAGGTGGACGAAGAGAAAGAAAGGGAGGAGAAAACGACCGGGTCAAAGGTGTCCCCATTTTTGGTAGAGAAGAAGGTGATTATATAAACCTTTTATTCTGACATAATAGTTCTGTTAACACCGTGAGTCACTTTTTGTGTAGTAAGAGTCTTTATTTTAGTTATTCGTGTCACCTAGTGTATGTTAACCAGCCCCATGAAGGGTAGAACCTATGGTTATAGCCATTAGACATTTATTTCTTCATTAACTTTCGACCTAAAGTGTACTTCATCAATTTAGCAAGTTCTTTATTTCCTGTTGTTATGTATGTATACCGAGCCAGTGCTAGACGTAACGGATCTTTCTTTTTCTTTCAAGTGTTTCTTAATGTATTCTAAAGAAGAAAAAGATCTTATATTCTATGAAAAAGGTTGTTATTATTACATAAGAAGATCAAAAGTCCATGGTATGGGAGTAGAAACTACAGGGGGGAAGTTGGTCATCGGTTAACATTCCATGTTGTATAAAGAAAGTTATCTAAGAGGACCAGACGATCTCTTTCGTACCTTCATATCCTTCTTCTCCATACCTAAGGTCACGAATAAGACAAAAAATTAGTAGGACAGTCGAATATATTTTGTGAAGTGAAGAAGAAAGGTTTCTGACAAGGTCGAAGTTGTAAGATCTTAAGGTATTGTAGGAAAAATTTTTTACTTCATGTCAATTAAATTATAACACAATCGAATAAAAATTAGAAAGAAGAGGGGTGTGGGGGGTTCTAGTAAGTTTTGATCAGGAGACTTAAATAAGTAAAAGGAGTAAATTAAGAATAAAAGTCTTCGAAAACCAACGAGAAGTAGAGTGTCTACCGTTCCAATTGATGTCCCGGACCATGAGGAACAAAAACGATAGATCGGGTTACGATAGTGTTATACAAAGTCCTTTATTTAAAGGAAAGGAAACGAGTAAACCCGTCTCTTCAAGTTTGTTAGTGAGGGTCTAAGGTGATCCTTCCTCTGACCTTCCCATTTACGTCAAAGTGGGTATCTATGGAATTACAGTTGGTCCTAAAACAGAACGTTACTACGTTTAGAGTCTCCTTTTAAATATTTAGTGAGGAGTCCGTGGAACCTCTACTTGACTTCAATAGACAACCTAAAGACTTCGATACAATCGGAAGACACAAACCATAATAAATAATGAAGTATAAAATACTTTATTAAAGATAAAATCTTTTAGAAAATGACCCTGAAAGGAGCGTCAGGTCACCAATTCTGAGGTGCGAAATGTGACGTCCCAGACTTCCAAGTTAGGGACCATCCCATCGTACATCCTAGAGTGTACGATGTGTCACACCGGTTTTATGCTTTTTTGGAAAATGTCATGTCAGACATACATAAAAGAGATGAAGGAAGACACACTTTTACTTTCACTTTCAGTTTCGGCGAGTCGGCACAAGTTGAGAAACACTGGGGTGCCTGAAGAGGTCCGGCCTTATGACCTCACCCATCGGAAAGGGAAAGGGTCCCCTAGAAAGGTTGGGTTCCTAGCTTAGGTCCAGAAGGTGTAACGTCTGTCTAAGAAATGGTTGACTCGGTGTTCTTATGACCTCACACATCGGATAGGGAAGAGGTGCCCTATAAGGACTGGGTCCTTAGTTTGGTCCCAAAGGACGTAACGTTCGCCTAAGAAATGATTGGCTCGATACTCCCTTCGGGAAACCACATACACATAGATAAAAATCGAATAAAACTCGTTACTACGTTAGTCATGTAAAGAAACATAGAAATCAAGAGTAGTGTCTAAAAGTAACCAATGTAAGAAGAAAATGAAAACATGAACTAAATTTATGTAAATTTAAATGATTGTAGCGATAACAAACTGAATAGTGGATACTTATTATACAAAACTGGGGACCGATATTTTCTACTACTTTAATTTGTGTAAAAAAAGGATGGAGAGAAAAGAGAACGGTTCAAAATACTTAATATAAGAAACATATAGTGGTCTAAAATAATGGGTATGTCACACAAAATAGTAATATTGGAAGTCCAAACAAAATTAGAAACAGATAGTTAACTCTAAATCACGAACTCCTCTCAAGAAAGTCACGTCACAAAACGAAATGGTAAATAGAAAAAACCACTTTCAGTAAGAGATCATCAAATAACTTCACGAATACTCTTGATATAAGGTGTTCAATGACGTACAAGGGTGTCATATACAGATAAACAAATATATACTTTCAAACCCGAGATATGTTTAAGGACCAACTGTGAACATAATTCCTGTTACATCCGTAGTGAGGTGACTGGGAATCCAAAATGACAATAACATCTCTTCAAACTCCGACCAGACCTAAAAAGAGGAGAGACGTCCTAAAAGTCAACGATCATACCGTAATGAAGTGTATTCATATAGTCAACACAGACTGAGAAACGTTGGGTACCTGACGTCGGATGGTCCGAAGAGACAGGTCCCCTAAAAGGGTCGTCCTTATGACCACACCCAACGGTAAAGGAAGAGATCCCCTAGAAGGGCTGGCGTAGAGGACGTGACGACCGTCTAAGAAACGACGATTCGGTGACCCTTTCGGGGTTTCGAAATCCAAACTCAAACGGTTTCTGTTCTGACGATCACTTTAAACCTGATAAACTTTCTTCATCTCTGTTAATAAGAAGTCTTCACCGACGACCGATTTACCTAAACTCCAAGTGTCAATGGAGAACCCATCTTACCCCTTAAAAACGAAACGACGACTTGTGGCTCTGTCAAACACCCTCGAAAGAGTTTCTAAGAACTCTTAACGTCGTTAAAAGACCACTCGAAAACTCTTAGTAGATAAAACCACAGGGTCCGATTCTCCAGAAGTCTCAGACGAAGGGACTGTAAAATCGATAAAAGGAGACGAAAAAGTGCCGTGGAAGAGACTAGAAGTACTGGACTCTCAAATGCCGTATAAAGAGTGAGACTTGTGACATAACAGTCTTATGAATCTCACCGGTAAAAAAAGAGAAAAGAAGTTTTTTCTCAAACTGACAATTTGAGAGATTATTTACTAAAATGTAAAAACGAATCTACGAATTTCCTAGGAAAAAAAAGAAGAATGAATGATCCGTTACAGGTCTACCACTGATGAAAGACAGTGAAAAAGACCGTACATCATATATGGAAAAAAGAAATGTTCCAAAAATAAAATAAATTTTAACTTCATATTCACTGTATTTAGTAAACAATGTTGTGTGTTGTATTACTAAACCGTAAACATATAAAACACTGTACTAGTGATGTTATTCAGGTCAATGTAAGTAATCATACGTCAATGTTTAAAAAAAGAATTTCTTTAAAATTATATATGAGAGAATTGTTGAAAGTTTATACATTATGTCATAATATTTGATATCAGTGGTACTACAAGTAATAATGTCGGAATACTGAATAAATATTCACCTCCATCTTAAAACATGAAAACTGGGAGAAGTAGGTAAAGTAAGTGAACGGAGACCGTTGGTGATTAGATAAGTATAGATGTTCGAACAAAAAAAAAAAAAAACCAAACAAACAAACGAAAATTAAGGTGTATGTTCACTCAAGTACACCATAAACAGAAAGAGACTGAATATAGTGAACCACATTACGGGAGTCTCAGGTAAGTATAACAGTGTTCACCGTTCTAAAGGAAGAAAAAGTACCTATTTATTATGACGTAACATGTATATATAGTGTAAAAGAAATAGGTAAATAGGTGATTACCTGTGATTCCAACAAAGGTATAGAACTGATCATATTTATTACGACGTTATTTGTATCGTCACATATATAGAAAAGTTTAATCACAAAATTAAAAGAAACCTGTTCATGGATGTTCACCTTAACGACCTAGTATACTCTCAGGGAACCTGACGTTCCTCTAGGTTGGTCAGGTAAAATTTCCTCTAGTTGGGACCCTAAAGAAACCTTCCTTACTACGATTTCGACTTTGAGGTCATGAAACCGGTGGAGTACTCTTTTCAACTGAGTAACCTTTTCTGAGACTACGACCCTCCCTAACCCCCGTCCTCCCCTTCCCCTGCTGTCTCCTACTCTACCGACCTACCGTAGTGGCTGAGTTACCTCCCTCAACCACTACCTGTCCCTCCGGACCGCACGACGTTAAGTACCCCAGCGTCTCAGCCTGTGCTGACTCGCTGACTTGGTTTGACTTGACTACCATCAACATCCGGAAGGGCCCACCACGTCACCATTTCTTAGTCGAACGGTTATGTCCTGTACGTACTCTACGTCCAAGTTAGGGACCCTACCCTTTTCGGAGACTTCATCCTTTACCATTGGGTGAGATGATAAGAACGGATTTTTTAAGGTGTCTGTCTCCTCTGACCGTCCGATATCAGGTACCCCGGTGTTCTTAGTCTGTACTGACTTACACGTACACATGTGTGTGTGTGTGTGTGTGTGTGTGTGATCAACATAAAAATTGAAACCTCCCTCCCTGAAGGTATAATAAAAGGTATCACCGATGGGGTTAAATGTAAGATATCATACGTGTAAGTTCTTAAAGATAAAGACTTCAAAAATCAATAAAGAAATTTATAGATAGATAGATAGATAAGAGTCAAAAATTTATTTAGACCTGAAACTAAATAAATTTATAGATACATAGATAGATAGGGGTCAAAAATTTGTTTAGACCTAAAACTAAATAAACCACGGAGGAACACCGACCAAATCCAATACGTAGAAACCATCCTTATGGTGTGTCCACTACTGTACGAGAGGAGTAACTTAAGAGAATCCACCACTTCCCAAAGCGAAAACTATGAAGGACAACGACCCCTATAAGTGAAACTAGTAAAACAATCCAACACAGACGGTCCGAGGAGGTAACACTTCAATCAGAAATGGGGATTACTTCATGAAGATACTCCTCAATGAAGACTTGATACGTTTATTTGACAAAGAGTATATTGAAAATTAAATAAGTAAATAATTAAATATAGTCATACTTAATATCATAGGACAAAATAGGTCACTCAATATTAACTGATGGGAATAGTAATAAAACCACGAGTTTAACAGGGTCCAAACTGGTCATTTTCGGGAAATTCTACCGAAGACACAGGAAATACAATGTACGGAGGTGGTAAGAAACTCGTGGAGGAACGAAAGTCCATCTTTTTCTACAAAACCCAAATAAATTACAAAGAGGACGGGTCGGGACCTTACACTGGAAAGAGGTCTCTCGGGACCGAGGGAAATCACGCCTGACCTTAAATCCTTGGTTCCAGACTCACGATAACACGAGTGACGTAGTGACAGTACAGGCTGAGAAACGTCGGGGTGTCTAACGCCGGGTGGTCCGAGAGACAGGTACCTTAAGCGGTCCGTTCTCAGGACCTCACCCAACGGTGCGGGAGGAGGTCCCGTAGAAGGGGTGGGTCCCCAGTCTGGACGTAGAGTGTAGAGGACGTGGACGTCCGTTCGAGGAGCGGTGATCGCGGTGGACCCTTCGGGGGCGACGAAATCGTGACTCTCGTGCGACAAGGTTCCGGCAGAGTCTCGATCCCTTATTTACATACAACTATGTTTGTATATATTTATAAATGTAGATACAAAGAAATATAAATAACTTTGAGAATTCAAGGTCATTGAGATTTAGTAGGTTTAGTAGTGGTTTTCTAGACTCGAACAAAAGAAGGAAATGCATAAGTATACGGTAGGAGACTGTCCCTCTTTTGGTCGAGGTAATAGGAATTAGATAAACGAATAAACTAGATAGGAGATTATACGAAGACCCGAAGGGACCATCGAGTCTACCAGTTCTTAGACTGACGTTACGCCCTCTGGACCCAAACTAAGGTCCCAGTCCTTCTACGGGACCTCTTTCGTTGCCGATCGGTGAGGTCATAAGACCGGACCTCCTGACGTACCTGTCTCAGACCGTCCGATGTCAGGTATACCCCAGCGTTTCTCAATCTGTACTGACTCTCTGAAAGTGAAAGTGAAAGGTTTTACGAAGATTAGAGGGTAGTGACGAGGATGAGGGAGAAGAACGAACCTGAGACTATGAGGTGTAGCCCGACCATCTCAACGGTCTAAGTCGTTTATTTTTAAATCCTACGGATCAATATAAGTTTAAAGTCTTTTGTTGTCTGTGTAAAATCATATTCATATCGGATACATTATACACCCTATATAAATACGATTTTTATAAAACAAAAAGACTTTAAGTTTAAATTGACCTACGGATCGTAAAGTTTTTTAAATTTAACTTCAAGTCAACTAAAATTTACACGGTCAGAGACACCATGTCGTTTCACAGAGTCAATTTGTGTATATATGCAATACAAAATATAAGAAAGGGTAATACCAAATAGTGTCCTATGAGTTATATCAAAGGACACGATATGTAACCCTGGAATAACAAATAGATAAAATTTACATATCGAAGGTAGATGGTTGGAGTTTGTGGGTCAGGTAGAGAGAGGGAGGAGGAGACCTACGGGTCGTGAATTAGACCGTTGACTGTCCGACTAGGAGATGAACCTAGGGAGAGGGTGGGACGAGTCTGAGACTTTCAATCGAAACCCGAAGAGGTTGTATACCTAAGGAAAGAATGGGGTGGAGGGGGTTGTAATTTTCGAAGGAGTGGATCAAACCTGAGACTATGGATCACACTCCTCTAACGGGAGTTTACGCCTCCGGGGGAATCGACGAAGGAAAAATTGTGGAGAGAAGTCCAGTCGGGATCTACACTTAGAAGAGGGGTAAAACGGACCCGAGGGTGTGTCCAGGTCGGGTCTGGAGGTCCCTACGGAAGGGGTGGACCAGTCTACGACTGTGTGACGGTCCGTAGAGGGAGGGTGGGACCCACCTAGACAGGGGTAGTACGGACCTGACACTGTGACGTCTCACTCGGTGAGGACGTGCCTGTACGGTGATGAGACTAGACCCCGGGGTTCGGACTAGAGGTCGTCCGTGTGAGTGGAGTGGGGTGCTCCGCTGATCGAGAGGTGTGTTCCGGTATGGGGCACACAAGAGTGGGGTGAATCCGAGAGAGGAGTGCGGATGACGTAGTACATACTTAAGGAACAGAAGAAGGAATCCACGATTACACAGAGGGAGACACACCTATGGATGGAGAAAGACTGGATGGGTTGCCAAAATCCAGACCTATAAGGGTCCTTCTCTTTCCTTTTCCCTTCTCCTTCTCGTTCCAAAGCGTAGAACTAAGTCTACTTCGTTCCCCTCTTTACAATGTCACCTAGTGAGGTCGTCACCGTAACATTACTTGGACAAGTGATCAAAGAAATTGTGTTTTCGTATCTTACGGGGACAGACTTAAATGAGGGATGGTGTAAGGACATTCGTAGAACCCGATATACGAGAGTATAAATCTTTTTACTTTTCTTTTTGACTAATTATTTTGTAAAAGATCAAAATAGAAGACTTATAAACCCCCCTTTTTGTTTTCCGATAATATAATTGGTAAACGATAAAATGAAGAAAAGAGAAAAAATATTTACAAAATCTTATAGAGTAAGAAATCTCGTCAGTAAGAGTTTGTCCGACCATAAAGTCGTTAATCTACGTTTCGAAAAGAAGTCTCATTTTGACAATCAAGAGTAAGAAAGAAAGTCCATAAAATCATACAGGAATCCCCGTCCTTATTCTCAATCTCTCCCGTCTTTTCCGACACGTCGAATTTTTTCAGATTTCTACTATGCCAAACTATGGTGGAAACTATCATATTGTTATGGAAAGGCTAGATTCCTTGTCACAATTGTACTGTTACTTTCTGATCGCAAGTGGTGAAGGACAAGAACGGTAAGTCACGTAATACCTTACCAAAGTACAAAGTCCATACAAGAAAGCGAATGACGTATCTTTCAGACACGTAGACAGTATCGACGGCGTAACTCTCGTGTAATTAGGAGCGACTATTCCGGAAGAACTGTCTGGAGGAGATGTTTTTTCATCTTTATAGAATAATCTTTTTCAGAGGACAAAGTACAATAGATTTATTATACCAATGACCTAAAAATCAATTAAATATTTCCACTAAAGTAAATTTTTTACCTGAGTTCTTTCATGAATTTAACCTATCCATTAGAAGGGGGCAAAAGAGGGATATTTATCAGAGAAGACTTTGATTAAGGGTACTGAGAATTTGTTTCACAACATTAAATTTAAACTCCCTCAGAATTTCGAAGAAAGTAAAATCAAACATCGTTTTAAAAGGAAATTTTTCACCTACAATATCTTACGAAGTATTGATTAACGAAAGACCAACCGTATTGATATGTTTTTCGATACATACTTACTATATAACTAAAAAACCTCGTAAACGTTTTAAGACTTTACGGATAATAAGGTTTCTCGGTCGACGTACCTAATAAAACTCCATTAGTACTTTATATATATTCACATATTTGTTCGTTTATTTCCTTTTGCCCTAAAATCTTTCAACCAAATTAGGTAACATGTCTCGTGTCCCCTCTTCAATTTTTTTATAATGTAGTTAACGGGTCTCGATTCAATCCTTTGACGATTCAACGAAATCAGTACAGGTTGAGACGTTGAGATATCTGGTATCGGACGGTGCAAGGAAACTGGTACTCTAAGAGGTCCGTTCTTATAACCTCACCCAACGGTAAAGGAGAAGATCCCCTAGAAGGACTAGGTCCCTAACTTGGGTCCAGAAGACGTTACGTCCGTCTAAGAAACGGTAGACTTGGTGGTCCCTTCGGGTTCAATCCTACCACCGGATTTCGTCCATACTTAACCCTTCGTATCAAATTTTATAAATCTTATTCTTCATCTTCTATTTGCCCCTTTTATACAAAAACTCACTCCTCTCCCAGTAATAAACACCGATAAATTTGTTCCGACAAATGAGTCGTATATCAACGTTCAGTATTTTTGTTTGTAATCCGTAAATTCAGGAACCGGTAAGACCCGGTAAATCTTCTTACTGTTTGGAACCTTTATCTGTAAGTTTTTGATAGACTATAGGAGCTTACCGTCTGAAAGTTCAGGTAGTTCCTATATGTGTCTAGACAACAATAAACGTCTAGTACATAGTAAGAGATCCCGAAGAGACTATCGAGTTTGTCCTTTCTTAGAGGGACGTCACGTCCTCTGGACCAAAGTTAAGGACCAAGTCCTTCTAGGGAACCTCTTGTCGTTCCATTGGGTGAGGTCATAAGAACGGACCTCTTAAGTCTGTCTCCTCGGACCACCCGAGGGCAGGTACACCAACGTTTTCTGTGACAAGGTGTTAGTTTGGTAAAGTTCCTCCTTTACCTAAACAGACCTAGGGTCGGTCTTGTGATCGGAAGTTTTTAGGTTTGGAAAGATTTTGGAAATGGATTATAGGATGTGATGAAAATAACACAATTGGGAAAAAGTGACTTTCTCTACGGAGGTTGTGTTTTTTCGAATAGGACAACATTTTGGTCCCTACCCCCTTGGAAAAAAGGACATGGTTACGTCTCGATAAGCGATATTTCGACCGGAAATTTGTGGACCTCGCATCCGGTTACTGGGGTACTGGCATTACCGACTATTGAGACCGGATCTTATTGAGACTTTCCGTTTATTTATACATTTATTTATATAATTAATTAGTTTTAATTATTTAAGTGTGACACGATCTTATGTCACCCGGAAGAAAAAGTTTTAATTCTAATATTTCTATAAATATAATCCATCAGTCTTTACGGTTCGAAAGTACAATTAGAAGGGGAGCAAGACTCAAAGATTTTTCAAATGGGATGTCGTCAGACTCAGACTTAGATGTCTGATAAGGTTATTTGATCTCTTTTTATGTTACGTTATTCATCGGTTCTAACAGTAAATCTCTAAGATAGACCGTGAGGAAGACATATTCAGGTGTTGACGTTTACCTTAATGATCTGACCTAATCTTCTTTTGTTGTCTATTCATATTAATCGGTTCATGTAACTTTAAAGTATCTAAAGGACCGTTACGGACTTCTTTATCTACTGTCATCTCTGAAATCTGTGGACGGAAACGACTCTTCGTCGGGACACCAAGAGACTCTGGTTCAATACTGAGACTTGTAACAGGACACCTCGAAAACAATCTGAGTGTAGACCAGTATAGAAATCAAATAACGATGGCTGTCCTACACACGGGTAAGAACGGACCTTTTAGGGTACCTGCTTCCTTCGACCATCCGATGTCAGGTACCCCAGCGTTTCTCAGCCTGTGCGGACTCACTGAAATGAAAGTCAAAGGTGGGTACAACGGACCCACCAGGTTACCCATTTGATAAGGATACGGGTTGAACTTTAGGTAATCTTCTGGTAATAAGTTTAAAATATTCTCTAGATGTGACAAAGTCACACTACATTTGAAAGTTGCGGACGGTGAAACGAGCATTTCCTCCCTTAGGCCGAGGTACCTGACTGTTAGTTCGTTAATGTCGAATACCCATCTAAGAAGAGAAGTTTCGAGAAGTATACGTCTGAGTATATCAGACATATGACAGGTACCTTGTTACCGGTCTCATGTAGTTTACTCACACCTAAAAAGATATAATATGTTGGTCTTATTGATCCGGTGGATATTATCGAGGAAAGTGAAAATGAGGTAGGAATATTGTAACTCTTTACAGTATCACGACCGAAGACTAAGTATAGGTCTGTAGAAGTCCAAAGGTTCATCTGAATTTCTCGGATAGGGTTATTCGATCTCTTTTGATGTTACGTTATTCGGCGTTTCTTCTAATAGAAAATCTCTAAGATAGACCGTGAGGAAGACTAAGTGGATAAACAGAAACGGTTTTTGAAGTACTGATGAAGAACCTGCATAAATTCCAGTTCCAGTTCGAGTTCCAGTTCCTGAGACAACAAAGGACGGAGTTTAATAGGGACATACACGTTTCGATAGAGCTAAATATAGAGAAGGACACTTTTAGTCAACCAGAGGAGGGAAGTGAAAGTGTAGAACGTGAATTTCCTGATCCTTGGTGTTTGTGGTACATCGACATGGTTAGGAGAGTAGAAGGGGTCCTATGGTAGAAGGAAGACTAGTCCGGAGGAATGAGTGCAACCATAGACTGAGTGTCAAACGAAAAGTTAGTTTTAAAACGGTAGTAGAGGCTTAAACCCTGGATCTACTAATGTCATAGGTTATTGAACCAGAGATACAATGACCTATAGAAGTGGTAGTATTTTGAAGGATTACGAGGTTTTGACAGTGAAAACATCGGTGTGAGATCTAGAACATTAGAGGATTTTACAAAGATGAAGACTTGAGTGTTTTCAGTGTATAAGGTGAGTAACTGACGTTGGAGGATAGGAAGGTCCAACAATTCAGTAAATGAGGACAGTGTGAACCGGTAATTAAAGTGACCAAGGTGTTCAGATGAAAGAAAGGATAAAAATTTTAGAGGGATAGGTAGTACAATAAAGAAGAGCTAAGTCAAATCTAAGTAGTCAAACGTATGAGAAATCGATTTTTGGACTTTGAGAGAACGTGATAAAAGGAAATGTCGGTGGACTGTTTTGGGGCCACAACCCTTTTCACTTCCTTAGAATGACAGACGTACGAGGTATGGCCGAAGTCCCGACGACCCACGACGACCTCCTTTTGGTAATTTAATCCATCTCTTATAAAGATAGTAAGAGATAAGTCGAAGGTGAGAGTAAAAGGTATTATTGATAAAGTTTAGAAGGGTCAGGAGTTTACCTCTTCCGTTACCGTGGGGTGAGGTCATGAGAACGGACCTTTTAGGGTACCTACCTCCTCGGACCATCCGACGTCAGGTACCCCAACGACTCTCAACCTGTGCTGAGTCACTGAAGTGAAAGTGAAAAGTGAAAGTACGTAACCTCTTCCTTTACCGTTGGGGGAGGTCACAAGAACGGACCTCTTAGGGTCCCTACCGCCTCGGACCACCCGACGGCAGATACCCCAACGTGTCTCAGCCTGTGCTGACTTCGTTGAATCGTCATCGTCGTCAGGAGTTTTAAGAGTAAAGTAACAGAAGGGGAAATAAGAATCCTGTACTACATAAGATGAAGTGTTTCTCTGTATTGTCGGGAATCTGACCTTGTACTCTTCGAAAGACAGTGATTTAAACTCTTTATGTGGATAAGGAAGAAAGAGAGGAAAGACCCTGTTGACTTCTTAACGAGGAGTAGGAAAGATTCCGATTAGAGAAAATTTGAGAAGACGAAAGAGTCCCTGAAAATAGAAATGTATATGTGGCGAAAATAAGAAGTATTTCTTAATGAAAATAAGACACAATCTCGGAAGTACAGTCATACATTCATACAAGTGTAGAAGACGTAAAATTTTTACTCTGTTTTATTTTTATTTTTTGTCAAGATTCAAGTGAGGTAGGATCGTGGTTAAAGGAGACGAGGTGTCTCTGTCGAAGAGGATCCAAATGGTTACTTGAGAAGTCTAGGCTATCGAAATTCAGGGCTGAAACGGACAGGAGAATCTTAAACTTTAGTACCTATTTAAGTAGGAAAATTTTGATAAGAACGGGGTGTGGAATTACTAGGGTGTGAGAAGACGGAAAAGAGGACGGACAGACCGATGAGAAGAAGCCGCTGGAGAGGGTGAGGACACAGTGATTGGTGGGAATTCACAACCGTACTGTGAGGGGTCCCGGGAAGAGAAGAGTCAGATACGAGAGAACGATTCGTCAGAGTAGATAAGGGTACTAAATTTAATGGGATACATAAGATCGTGAGGGTTATAAACAAGATACGGTAAGGGGTGAGTACTCAAAGACTGGATTTATTGGTGGACGAATGACTTGTAGAGTTCCACTCCTAAAGTGTCGGTTGGGTTTCAGTAATACATGTTTTACCTTGAGTAGTAGAAAGGAGGGTTTTCCAAGGAACAAGGGGAAACGTCAACTACGGTTATGGTAAGCACCGACTCAGTATTTAAACTCTTATAAGGAACTGATAAAGGAGAGAACCTAATAAATTTCGTTATTTGATGTTTAGAATAATAAATGGGGAAGATCTTTAAAGAACTTATGAAGAGGTTAGAGTTGGATCTGTATGGAACAATTGTAGAAAAAAGGGTCGGGTACTAAAGTATGGACGAAAATGTCGTTGAGAAAAGATAAATTTTATGTCTATAACCCACATAAACCAATTACAACATATAAAAAATTTTTAAAGAAAGGGTTATCAGATGTTCACAAAAGTCCTATATATGTTACATTTATTACATCTTAAGATAACGAATCAATAACAAATTTACGTGGACATAAATTTATTTAATTTCTAGGACGTCCGTCTACGTTGTACAGATTGTTGTTGGTTAAAAAAAAGGAGGTGGGATGTAGAAAAGGATCGAGACAATTATTTTAATAGTGAATTCAAATTTAAGATTACGAGTAAAAACTGTCATGGGGGAAGTTATAGATTTAAGTTCCGATTACATTAATTACGACAAAATAAAATGAAATGACACAAAACGAATCTTTACATATTAAAAATTTAAAATAATAAAAAACTAGTGTGGTGTTCCGAACACCCTAGAGTAAAGGGGATTGTCCCTGTCTTGGGTACGAGAATCGTCACTTTCACACCTTAGAATTGACCTCGTGATCCCTTAAGGGTCTTTACATATTCAAAAACGGAAACTTTAACTTTTGTTAGTGATCCTTTACTGTATACATTTATGACGAAGTCGAGTGAAAAAGACTATGTAATATTCGATAGAATTGGAAATATATAAGAGATATCTAAAATGAGAGATATCCAAGAAAATAAAACGAATAGCAAAAGAAAAGAGACTAATAATAAAGACAAGGTAAATAAAAGACAAGGAATCCTCGTGATTAAATATCTAAATAGTGGGATGTACCAAGGAAAGAAAAAGGTATATTAAAATGAAGATAAGAGGTAGAAACACAATACTTTTAAAAGTTTTAACAGTAACTGAGTAAAAGGGATAACGGTTTGGATAAAATAAGAAGGTAAGACATGATCGAACGACAACGATGAAATTGTTTAACGGTGTTTGACCCACCAAATTTTGTTATCTTTAAACAAAAGAGTCAAGACCTCCAGACTTCAGGTTTTAGTTCCACGACAGTCCTGAAACGAGGGAAGTTTCCGAGTGTCTCTTTTAAGGAACTGAGAGGGTCGAGGGCCACCGAGGTCCCCAAGGAACTAAAGACTTACATAGTGAGGTTGGAGAGGGACGTGTCATTACGGAAAAAGAGAGAACACACAGATCACGACTTAGGGGGAGAGGGAGAGAGAATACTCTCATACCCACTAACGTAAATCCAGGACGGACTTATTCCATTCACGGAGGAGAGTTCTAGGAATAGAATTGGTATATGGAAAAAATATTCCGTGATAAGTGAGAACGGTACATGATTATTCAATTATAAGTGTTCAAGACACTTAATCCTGGACCAATATAGGAAAGCAACCCCCCCCCCCAGTGGTAAGTCAGGTGATGTGTGAGATTAAAAGTTAAACCGAAAGAATAAAAGTGAGGATGATTCATAAAAAAAAAGTCTAAAATAAAATAAATAAAAAAATGAAATGTTATAACATAACCAAAACGGCATGTAGTTGCACTTAGACGGTACCCACATGTGCACAAGGGTTACGACTTGGGGGGAGGGTGGAGGGAGGGGTATGGTAGAGAGACCCAGTAGGGGTACGTGGTCGGGGTTCGTACGACATAGGACGTAGCTTGGATCTGACCGCTAAGTAAAGAATATACTATAATATGTACAAAGTCACGGTAAGAGGGTTTAGTAGGGTGGGAGAGGGAGAGGGTGTCTCATAAAATATTCTGACACTACTTGACTAAAAAGATGGTTGATAAGAACTCTTTCTATCGATAAAACTAACGGATAAAACTCACGTATAGTTTATTTGGAACCCCACTCCACGGATTATATACTCGGTTGGATCTAGGAAGTATTCATCTGAAAGGTTGCAGACATTTTAAAGTTCTGTTTCTTCGGATGCCCTGTTTACCCACCTTTCTTCTCATTAGGATTGTAGATCGTCCAAGCAGAATAGTGATACCAGTACCGTGATCGATCGATAAAATGTGTATCATTATATATATATATATATACACAGTTACGAAGAGAGAGTCAAGTAGGGTGGTAAGAGGAAGAGGACGACACAGATATCCCGTGAGGACAATAATTCCAATTGTTATGGAGGTGGAATAGTTCACCTTTACAGTAGAAAGGAAGGAGCGAAAAGAAAGATTAAGAAACTCCTCATAGAGTATGTCAATTGGTGAAACCCGTAGTGCTGAGTACAAGAAGTTCACCTAAGGTTCATAGGAATAGGAATCGTAACAAACCCAAAGGGAGAATAGAATAATCGGAGAAGTGAAAGGAAACAGTCGAGAAAACGGAATCCAACTTTATGACGTAATGAGATCTAGAATCATGAATTTAATTGAGTGGTTTGAAGGAGAAGGTATTCCACTAGAGTAAGTCCTGACGTTAAGTAAAGATACAGTCCCGGAAATATCGTCGTCAAATGAAGTTTGGTAAAGGTCTAGTTTAACGTGAATAGAGTATACGGTCGTTTCATTAGGAGTTTTAAGAGGTTCGATCCGAAGTTGTCGTACACTTGACTCTTGAAGATCTACAAATTCGACCTAAATCTTTTCCGTCTCCTTGGTCTTTAGTTTAACGGTTGTCGGTAACGTAGTGTCCTTTTCGTCCTCTCAAGGTCTTTTTGTAGATGAAGACGAAATAATTGATATGGTTTCGGAAACCGACACACGTAGTGTTGTTTAACACCTTTTAAGAAGTTCTCTACCCTTATGGTCTGGTGGACTGGACGGAGGATTCTTTAGACATACGTCCAAGATCTTCGTTGTCAATATTGACCGGTACCTTGTTGTCTGACCAAGGTTTAACCCTTTCTTCAAACAGTTCCGACATATAACGGTGGGACGAATAAATTGAGTATACCTCTCATGTAGTACACTTTAAAGTCCGACCTACTTCGTGGTCGATCTTATTTCTAACGGTCCCCTTTATAGTTATTGGAGTCTATACGTCTACTGTGGTGGGAATACCGTCTTTCACTTCTCCTTGATTTCTCGGATGACTACTTTCATTTTATCCTCTCACTTTTTCAACCGAATTTTGAGTTGCAAGTCTTTTGATCCTAACACCGTAGGTCAGGGTAGTAGAGTACCGTTTATCTACCCCTTTGTTACCTTTGTCACTGTCTGAAATAAAAAGACCCGAGGTTTTAGTGACGTCTACCACTGACGTCGGTACTTTAATTTTCTACGAATGAGGAACCTTCTTTTCTACTGGTTGGATCTGTCGTATGATTTTTCGTCTCTGTAATGAAACGGTTGTTTCCAGACATAGTTGTTTTGATACCAAAAAGGTCACCAGTACATACCTACACTCTCAACCTGGCATTTCTTTCGACTCACGACTTCTTAACTACGAAAACTTGACACCACAACCTCTTCTGAGAACTCTCAGGGAACCTGACGTTCCTCTAATTTGGTCGGTTAGGATTTCCATTAGTCAGGACTTATAACTAACCTTCCTGACTACGATTTCGACTTCGAGGTCATGATACCGGTGGATACACTTCTTGACTGAGTAATCTTTTCTGGGGTTACGTCCCTTTCTAACTTCCGTCCTCCTCTTCCCCTGCTGTCTCCTACTCTACCAACCTACCGTAGTAGCTGAGTTACCTATACTCAAACTCGGTTGAGGTCCTCAACCACTTCCTGTCCCTTCAGACCGCACGACGTCAGGTACTCAAGCGTTTCTCAGTTTATACTGACTCGTCGACTTGACGTGACTTATTTTTGGTTAGGTGTATGATTGGGTTCTATGTTCAGATATCGGACATGATGTCTTTGTCAGAGGTTAACACGAACAAAGAGAAACATGGAAACAAAAGGATATGACGTAAAAATGGTATTATCGTTCTCGTTACAAAATAACAATTCAAAAGAAAAGTTTCCTGAAGGGAACACCGAATCTACCATTTCTTAGGCGGACGTTATACCCTCTGGACACAACCTAGAGACCCAACCCTTCTGGGGGACCTCTTCCCTTTCCGATGGATGAGGTCATAAGACCGGACCTTTTAAGCTACCTGACGTATCAGGTACTCCAGTGTTTCTTAACCTGTGCTGACTCGTTAAAAGTGAAAATGAAAAGAAAAGTTTAGTATCAAACTCTAGTGCGGTGAATGAACGAATTTTGAAAGGGTACCAAAACAGCAACACATCTTATTTCGGGGTTTAGGATTGGACCGGTTACTACAAGACAAACCAAATCAACAGTGGATTGAAGGATGGAAATTGGTGTTAATAAGTGAAAAGTTTGTACGATTTGAGTAAAGTTCGAGTCTCTAAAATATTATATACGAGAGTGAAAATGGACTTTATAAAAAATTGGTAGAGAAGTAGAAAATCGAAAGTCGAGTTTACGGTGGAGGAAAGTGTCTATAGGATAGATATAAGACCTCTTCCTTTACCGTTGGGTGAGATCATAAGAACAGACCTCTTAAGGTACCTGTCTCCTCGGACCACCCGACGTCAGACTTCCCAACGTTTCTCAGTCTGTGTTGACTCGTTGATTGTTGTGATAGATATAAGATATCATCAATGAGGGGTAAACGAATAACACGACAAAGATACCGTACAAAGTAATAAATCAATTTATAGTGAACAAATTATACAAGTAAACATTCAGAGAAGGTTCTGATGTTTGATTCGTACCAGCCAGAAATAACAAGAACAATCACCTATGTAGTTGAAAATTTTCGATAAGGTACATCAACTATTGTAGGGTTACGAAGGTGAAACATCCTGACTTTCTTCGGATTTTTGAAAACGGTAATGAGATGTAAGTTTTAAACGAAAAGTACGGATACAAGTTTCAGTCGTTTCGAAGGTAAATTCTTCACCGAAAGACTTAGATTAAGCTGGATGTAAGTGTGGAGACAACGAAAAGGAAAGATCCTCTTATGTTAGTAGTTAATCGTCAGTAACAAGACAAAAGGAAAGAAAAAAACCGACTCAGAGTCTTCGTAAAATAAATACATAATTCTTCGAGGAAGAGTTAGGATCGTACATCAATTAAAAAGAACCGTACAACTAATCCTATAAAAGAGTGAAGTTAATAAGTAAAATTGTTGTAATAAATATCCTAGGATAACTGGGCATCTTTTTGAACTCCGAAAGGTTATTTCAAGAGGTCTTTATCTCCGATAAAACCTTCCATCAATAAAGGGTAGTAACCTTTCAAAAACCCATATCCATTTATTAATGTACCATTCACAATTCTCAAGTTCAAAGTATACCTATCGAACGGATCTTCTGAAGACTTCATGAAAAGGTGGAGACTCAATAATACTAAGGAATATAAATACTCTGATCGTGGTTAATTATTACGTTGGAGACCTCCTATCAGTTAATTCTCAGGAAGTACAATATTTTGAATCCACGAGGACTACATTAAAAACCCTCTTCCGTTACCGTAGGGTGAGGTCATGAGAACGGACCTTTTAGGGTACCTACCTCCTCGGACCATCCGACATCAGGTACCCCAACGCTTCTCAGCCTGTGCTGACTCGCTGAAGGGAAAGTGAAAAGTGAAAGTACGTAACCTCTTCCTTTACCGCTGGGTGAGGTCACAAGAACGGACCTCTTAGGGTCCCTACCCCCTCGAACCGTCCGACGGTAGATACCCCAGCGTGTCTCAACCTGTGCTGACTTCGTTGAATCGTCATCGTCATCGTCTAATTAAAAATGTTGTATGTAAAGTTGTATAGAATAAAAGAAAAATATTTTTATACATTTGTTTGTTGAAGTCTTTTATTAAATTTAGGATTAATCGGATCCATGATACTTTATTATAGTTTGAATTTTGAGGGAAACCTTCATTGTAAACCGATAGATGTCCACTTTAATCATACTGATTTAACACTGAGTAAAATAATGTCTTAATTTTTATAAAGTTATATTTGAGAAATTAACGATAGAATATTAATTAAGAAAATATCAAGTGTTTCTGTAAATCTTCTTATACAACTTTCGAGTCAGTATACCACGTTGGTTTGAAGATTCCTCCGATCTTAGGAAATTTTTAGGGGTTAAATAAAATTATCAGAAATTTTTTACATTTCCTTGAATGGGACCACGTATCAACGTATACTTTTCACGACGTACAAATTACGCAGGTTAAGAACTTGTACCTCATTGTCGTGTTGGCTGAAACATTCTGGACAGGGTTTGTTCGATTTTATTTTTAAAGTTTCTTTTGTATTTTAAATTAACATTTGTAAATGAGACGGTATCATATTAGTTATCATATGAGTTATGTGTATCTTGAAATTGGTTCGGTTAAGTTCCTTATACTTGATAAGAAGTAAACCGACGTCCGTCTTTTAATAGTACTTAAATTAATTCGTAAATGTTTTGACACTAATCTCTTTGTAAAGTTATCCAAGATGGTTATGACATAAGAATCCTATTTTTCAGACTCTTTTTGACTAGGTCTTATTCCTTCCTTCTTAATTAAAAGTTGTAAAACAATTTAGACTCTCAAGGTCCAATAACCGTCTCTCCTTCTCCCTTTACTCTTCTCTTTTTCGGAACCTTCTTACCTTTAGCACTTATCTTTCTTCTTTTTCTCCCCTGTCATTCTAAATCTTCTCTTCCTTTTCTTTATGTTCTCATCTTTCATTAACTTACAACGTCTGAAAAGAAAATAACTCCTTTAAGATAATATTTCATTTTATTTCAGACCCGAAAAGTAAATTTTTTTACTCATTTTCTCGACCAAGGATATCTTATTAAAGAACATTCTGTCCAGAACCTTACTTTTATCCTCTTATTAATTTCTATAAGGTCTTTTATTAAGGACTTACAGAAATTAACAGGGCTATGACAATTCACTTCTTTCTTTTTTTAACAAAACAATTGGAGACACCCTGTCTTTCTTTGGTAAACAAAAGGAAAAGAGATATTGAGAATCGCTAAAATTTTCACACACTGAGGTTTTCTTTATCTCGTTACGTAATTTTCTTATCTCTTGTCTTTCAGACGTCGTCAACTTCAATTCAGTTTACGTCTTCTACTTTCACAGATCCTTTGATCTAAATTCCTCCTTTTTTATGTCTCCTCATCCAGTCCCTCCTCTGAACCAATCAAATGAGTTTCATGACTTCAATATATTTCCTTAGATCGAAACTGTACTCATTCTATTATCTCTGGGAGAGTAAAAGATCTTCTTTCTTGACTAGTTTCTAAAAAAACTTTGTATTAAGTAAACTACCTTGTCTTTCTGTGATCAAGTTGTACTTTTTTAAGGTTTTAAAATTCAAGATGTAGTCTTAGCTGACTTTTTATTAGTAGAAAATTTACTCGAATCTTCAATTAAGTTATCAAAGAACTAAGAACTATGTTTATAAATAACTTCTGGATTACGAAACCTTCCTTATTACGATTTCGACTTTGAGGTCATGAAACCGGTGGAGTACGCTTGTCAACTGAGTAACCTTTTCTGAGACTACGACCCTCCCTAACCCCCGTCCTCCTCTTCCCTACTGTCTCCTACTCTACCGACCTACCGTAGTGCCTGAGCTACTTGGATTTAGACTCAATTGAGGCCCTCGATCACTACCTGTCCCTCCAGACCGTACGACGCTGAGTACCCCAGCGTTTCTCAGCCTGTGCTGACTTGCTGACTTGACTTGACTTTATTACAGTACAAATACACAGCTCTTATGTACCTACTCTTCTGTTCCAGGGACGGGAAACGTGTCATAATCTAAGTCTGTAATTACTAATACTTTTTACATTATACACTTTATTATTTGTACGTGTTTATTTTTCACCAAGTCATAAGAACCTCATGTTCCCACTTAGCAATCTATACTCCGTCCTTTTATGATGATACATAAACGTTAATTTTACTAAAGTATGTATGTATATGGTATCTTACATATGTATTTGATCTTGATTAAAAATAAATGACAAATGAAGGAAAAGGTCGTACGCAATAAAATCTTTCCATGGAAAGTAGAAACCCATATCTCTAATCTAAATGATATAAATTTCCTTACGAAAGTAACATACCAAGTTCGTTTGTCTTCTTTAATACTTGTAAGTCTTCTAGATCCTGACTAGTCTTAAAACTAAGATAATCTGCTTCATTAAAATAGTAAACTTAAATAAATATTTTAACTTCGTTAGTTATTTTTGGATCATCATTTCGTTAATTCCTCAGATAACTTAATTATTATATTTTAATCTATGGACATCTATCAATCTTGTCAATAGTCTCGTTGACAAGAAAAGTTTTAACATGAAAAAGGAGACAACTTTGGTTGAAGACTATCGTTATGAACGTCATTTAAGTAAAAGTCCCGGCTGGGTATATAAAAGCGGTTATGGTAATTTAAATCCTACCCGGTATATATCAAGAAGATTTACTTATAATGCGAGTATGTGTGTAAAAAAGGGGGTACGAGATCGTCAGGCTCTGTTTCGATGTAGGGTTCAGACTTTTTTTTACGTTTTCCGTTTCTTTTGTTTTATCATTATTACTTCCGAAAAAAACACGAGATTTAATAAAAGGAACTTAAGAGTATAAATCTAAATTCCTTTTGTTAAGAATAAAACACGGATACTCAGACTAAACACCTCAAATAATTCCTCCTTTTCACAAAACTCTATTAATATTTACTCTGTTGATAAAGGACTCTACTTCCGGATGCGTATAAAAATTTAATCTTTCAGTCTAACAATCTACTACGTTTACTAATATTATAAGAATGGACATCAGATAAGTCTTTTACGTATAAAAATTGGAGTACTGAAAATATATATTATTATGTTATTAAATTGTATAAATTCTTGATAAATAACTCGTGACTATTATACGTTTGACAATATGAAACTCCTTATTTTACTTCAGTTGTATTAAAAACAGGAGATCAACGAATAACAATAATCTTGTTGGACCCCATTATGCATGTATATATATATATATATGTGTGTGTGTATATGTACATATATATTAAAATTGTACATCTCCATCAAACATTTGTAATATGTTCTCCATGTACATTTCGAAATACCTAAAAAGGTCTTTACACTCTTTTACAGTGTTCTACGACGGTAGAAGGTAAATACCTTTGTAGGTTTTTACACATGAAGACAGTATAAATCTCCGAATCATATTACAAGTAGCAAATCAATTCCTATTCTTGTTGTTGTTGTTGTTTTTGTGTTTATCTTTTCAGTTGTCAAGATTTTGGTTGTACGATTTTTACATGCAATGTCATATAAACTTTAATTTGTAAAGACTTTTGTAATGATTCTAAAGGAATCTCAAAAGAACCAACCAAAGTATCAAATTTGTCTTTTATATAATATCTTTTATTTAGTCCGAAAATCGTATAGGGGAGGGAAGGGTGTGATAAAAGAAAGGGTTTCCATTAGTAACAATTTTTATACCGAATACATGTGTAAAGAGGTAGAGGTGCATGTTTGATAGGTTTTATCCTATGCAATCCCATAAAATCTACTTATAAAATACTAAAAACAGGAACGTGCCAAAATTAGTATGGTGTGTGTTATAATGGGCGGACGGTATACGTCAAAAGTGAGTCTCTCTAATAAGGAATAATCGTGTTTATCTAGATGGATTGAAAATTTTTGAGAAGTATCATAATGTATCACACCGATCCTCGTACATTATTTCCAATAGTAAGGTGATAACTACCGGGAAGACTAAGAAAGGGTAAATGTTTGTTACGAGGTACCTGGTAGAAAGATGATGGATTAAAACATATAACCAATGTGTTGTATAGTATACGAATATCACGTGATTAATGATAAGATTCACCCAAAAAAGGAAGGTGAGTATAACTCTATGTTAACGGTGTGTCGGGACATATTTGAATTCCACATATCGTATTATATCCCCGAAGGGACCACCAAGTCGACCATTTCTTAGACGGACGTCACACCCTCTGGACCCAACCTAGGGACGCAACCCTGTTATGGGACTTGTTCCCTTATCGATGGGTGTGGTCCTAAGACCAGACCTCTTAAGATACCTGACATATCAGGTACCCCAGTGTTTCTTAGTGTATTATGTAGTACTTTACTAATGGTGTTTTTCAAATTACTTGTAGGTAATGGAGTATGTCTATATTTTATTTCTCTTTTTTATAAAAGGGGAACACTACTCTTGAGTCCTAAACAAGGAAATTGTGAAAGTTTATTGTAGTCGTCATCATTAATATCATTAGTAATCCTGTAATGTAAGGATCCTAAATAAATATTGACCTTCAAACATGAAAAAAAAATGGTGAAAGTAGGTCAGGGAGGGGATGGGAGCTATTGGTGTTTAGACTAGAGAAAAAGGTAGTCAAACCATATATATATATGTATAAAAACTTCATATTAACTGTATGTTGTATATAGTCAATGACCACTTGTTGTATCACCAAACTGTAAAAGTATGTAATGTTTTACTAGTCGCGTTGTTCAGATCCATGTAACAGAGACATGTTTCTATAATGTAATGATAACTGATATAAAAGGTACAACATGTAAATTAAAGGGAATGAGTATACAAAACAGTGACATTCAAACAATTAAAAGGAGTGGATAAAGTGAGTAAGGAACGGGAGGGGAGACCGTTAGTTAGTGGGTAAAAAGAAAAATGGACACCAAAAAAAAAGACAAACTACCAAACAAACAAAGTAAAAGTTCTGAGGTGTATATTCATTTTAACATACCATAAACAGAAAAAGACAAACTGAATAAAGTGAAATCGCATTATGGAAGATCCAGGTAGGTACGACAGCGTTTATCGTTCCTAAGTAAGAAAAAAATACCGACTGATTATAAAGTAACATATATCGTGTAGAAGAGATAGGTAAGTAGATGGGTACCGGTGAATCCAACGAAGGTAAAGAACCGATAACACTTATTACGAGGTTACTTGTATCCTCATATCTATGGAAAAACTTAATCACAAAGGAAAAGAGTGGGAAACCTTTTTATGGATCCTCACCTTAACGACGGTGACCTTATAAATGACGGTACCAAGATACTAAGTTGAAAAAAAAAAAAAGTCTAAGGTGTATATTTACTATGGTACGTTATGAGCCCCGAAGGGACCACCGAGTCACCATTTCTTAGACGGACGGTTACGTCCTCTACGTTCGAGCTAGGGACCCAGTCCTTCTATAGGACCTCTTCCTGCACCGTTGGGTGAGATCATAAGAACGACCCTTTAGGATACCTGTCACCTCGGACCGTCCGATGTCAGGTACCCCCAGTGTCTTACTCAGTCCATGTTGACTCGTTGAGTCAGTCAAGTCAAGTCAACGATTCAACACAGGTTGAGAAACGCTGGGACACCTGACGTCGTTCGGTCCGGAGGGACAGGTAGTGGTTGAGGGCCTCAAATAAGTTTGAGTACAGGTAACTCAACCACTACGGTAGGTTCGTAGAGTAGGAGACAGTAGGGGAAGAGGAGGACGGAAGTTAGAAAGGGTCGTAGTCCCAGAAAAGTTTACTCAGTCGAGAAGTATTGTCCCCCGGTTTCATAACCTCAAAGTCGAAGTTGTAGTCAGGAAGGTTACTTGTAAGTCCTGACTAAAGGAAATCCTACCTGTCCAACCTAGAGGAACGTCAGGTTCCCTGAGAGTTCTCAGAAGAGGTTGTGGTACCAAGTTTTCGTAGTTAAGAAGTCACGAGTCGAAAGAAATATCAGGTTGAGTGTGTAGATATGTATAGACTGAATATGCATAGACTGAGTAAAACACTGGGGGTACCTGACCTTTTTGGTATCGGAACTGAGCTGCCTGTAAACAACCGTTTCATTACAGAGACGAAATGTTGATAAGAAGGTTCCTCATTCGTAGAAAAATAAAGTACCGACGTCAGTGGTAGACATCACTAAAACCTCGTGGGGTTTTATTTCAGTCGGTGACAAAGGTGACAAACGGTACTCCACTACCCTGGTCTACAGTACTAGAAACAAAAGACTTACAACTCGAAATTCGGTTGAAAGAGTGAGAGGAGAAAGTGAAAGTAGTTCCCCGAGAAATCAAGAAGACGTGAAAGACGGTATTCCCACCACAATAGACGGATAGACTCCAATAACTATAAAGAGGGTCGTTAGAACTAAAGTCGAACACGAAGTAGGTCGGGTCTCGAAGAGTACTACATTGAGACGTATATTCAATTTAATCGTCCCACTGTTATATGTCGGAACTGTATGAGGAAAAGGATACACCTTGGTTAGACAACAAGGTACACATCAAGATTGACAATGAAGGACTGGACGTATCTCTAAATAGTTCTCTGTCCAGTCCACCAGACCATAAGAGTGGAGAAATTCTTAAAAGATGTTTAATAACACTAGGTACGTCAGTTTCCGACACCGTATCACTTATTTAGTCTTTGTCTACAAAAAGACCCTGAGAACGAAAAAACTACTAGGTCGTCTACAACCATTAAACTATAGACCAAGGAGACGGAAAAGATTTAGGTCGAACTTGTAGCCCTTCAAGTGCCAAGTTGATTTGTAGTTGTTTTACATTATAGACAGAAATAGAGCGTATAAAGTGAATCCTGTTTACGGAGTTCAAGGGAGGTTCAACGTCCTAAAAGGAAGAAAGACTAACGACTTGATATTCTAAAGGTGACATACATATGTATGATGATGAAGAAACAAGTAAGTGAGTAACTACCTGTGGGTCCAACAAAGGTATAGAAGGGATGACACTTATTACGACGTTACTTGTATTCCCACGTATGTAGAGACACTATAAGACAACAGTAAAGGAAACCTACGTCGATGGATTCACACCATAACGACCTAGTGTGTCTTGAAATTTTGTGAAAAAAAACTTCTTGGAAGTATGACAAAAGGTTTTAACAACGTACTTATATGTAAAGATGATTGTTACGTGTTTCCAAGGGAAAAGAGGTGTAAGAGTGTTTGTAAACAAAAGAGGGCAGGAAAATAAATAAAATAACTTTCTATAACGAAATGTCTTAAAACAACAAAAGACAGTTTACACTTGTACTTAGTCCGTATCCATATGTATATAGGAGAGGGAAAACTTTGAGGGAGGGTAAAGGGAGGGGTAGGGTGGGGAGATCCAACTATGTCTCGGGGACAAACTCAAAGGAGTCGGTATGTCGTTTAAGGGTAACCGATAGATAAAATGTATACCATTACATTCAGAGGTACAATGAGAAAGTTATGTAGAGTGGAAGAGGAGGGGAGAGGTGTGCAGGTATTTAAATAAGAGACACAGACGAAGAGGTAACGAAGGGACATTTATTTAAGAAATCCTAATAAAAAGATTTAATGTATATGTACACAATCTTATACTACAAATAGAAAGAAAGACTGAGTGAAGTGAGACATATTATCCAAGATCTAAGACACGAGGAAAAATACCGACTCATTATAAGGTCACACATATACATGGTGTTCAAGAAATAGGTAAGTAGACAGCTACCTGTAGATCCCACGAAGGTACAAGATCGATAACATTTATCACGATGTCACTTGTCACCCTATGAACACAGAAAAAGTTGAAACCAAAGGAGTTCCATCTACGGATGTTCACCCTAACGACCTAGTATACCGCCAAAATAAGGATCAAAAAATTCCTCAGAGGTATGGTGGAAGGTATCACCGACCTAGTTCAATGAAAGGGTGGTTGTCGTGTTCTCCAAAGGGAAAAGAGGTGTGGGAGAGGTCTTAAATAAAAAACATCTGAAAAACTACTAACGACAAGACTGTCTACACTCCACTATAGAGTAACATCAAAACTAAACGTAAAGAGATTATTACTCTCTGTAACTTGTAGAAAAGTACACAAACAACCGGTAGACAAATAGAAGAAACCTCTTTACAGACAAATCCAGAAAAGGGGTGAAAACTAACCCAACAAAAAGACCGTAACTCAGCATACTCGACGACTATATAAAACCTTTAATTACAAACCAGTCAATAAAGTAAACGATAATAAAAGAGGGTAAGACTCCCAACAGAAAAGTGGAACGAATATCAAAAGAAACGACACGTTTTTGAAAATTCAAATTAATCCAGGGTGAATAAATGAAAAAAAATTTAAAGGCAATGAGATCCTCCACCCAGTATCTCTTAGAACGGTACTACATTCAGTAGCTCACAAGACGGATACAAAAGGAGATTCTCAAAATATCAAAGACCAGAATGTAAATATAGAAAGTAGGTAAAACTCCAATAAAAACACATACCACAATCCTTCATAAGATTAAAGTAAGAAAATGTACATCGACTGGTCAAAAGCGTCGTAGCAAATAACTTCTCCGACAGAAACGGGGTAACATACAAGAACGGAGGAAGCAGTTTTTATTCCATGGGTATCCACGTACTCAAATAAAGACCCGAAAGATAGAACAAGGTAACCAGATATAAAGACAAAAACACGGTCCTGGTATGACAGAACTCCTGATATCGAAACATCATATTAGACTTCAGTCCTGCTGACTAAGGAGGTCAAGGTAAGATGAAAGTGTTCTGACGAAACCGATAAACCCCCGAAAAGACAAAGGTATACTTAACACTTAAAAAAACAAGATCAAGACACTTTTTACGGTGACTATTAAACTATCCCTAGTGTAACTTAGACATCCAACGTAAATCGTCATATCAGTAAAAGTGTTATAACTAAGAAGGATGGGTCCTTGTACCTTATAGAGGGGGAGACAAATACAGTAGAAACTAAAGAAAGTAATCACAGAACATTGAAAGACACATGTCAAGAAAATAGATGAATCCATTGAAATAAGGATCTATGAATTAAGAAAAACAACATTACCACTTACCCTAACTAAGGAATTAAAGAGAAAGACTAAAAAGTAACAATAATATATCTTTACGTTCACTAAAGACACATAAATAAAACATAGGACATTGAAACGATTTAAGTAAGTAATCGAGATCATTAAAAGAATATGATAGAAATCCCAAAAGATACGTGTCTTAGTACAGTATACGTTTGTCACTCGAAATGAAGAAAAGGTTAGACCTAAGGAAAATAAAGAAAAAGAAGAGACTAACTACATCGATCCGGAAGGTGTTGATACAACTTATTATCACTACTTTCACCTGTGAGAACAGAACAAGGACTAGAATCCCCCTTACGAAAGTCAAAAAGTGGTAACTCTTATTACAAACGACATTATACGGGAAACTCCATCCAAGGAAGATACCGGTCAAAAACTTCTCAAAATTTGTGTTTACCCACGACTTAAAGCAGTTTCCGAAAAAAACCGTAGATAACTCTACTAGTATACCAAAAATAGAAAGTTAAACAATTATATCACATAGTGTAACTAACTAAACACATATAACTTCTTATGGACGTAAGGACCTTATTTGGGTTGGACTAGTACCACATACTCGAAAAACTACGTAACGACTTAAGACAAACGATTTTAAAACAACTCCCAGAAACGTAGATACAAGTAGTCACTATAACCGAACATCAAAAGGAAAGACACAAGAAACAGACCAAACCCATAATCCCACTACCACCGGAGTATCTTACTCAAACCTTCACAAGGAAGGAGACGTTAAAAAACTCTCTCAAATCTTCCGATCCGTAATCGGGAAGAGATTTACAAACTATCTTCAGACGATACTTCCGTAGAACAGATCCCGAAAACAAAAAACCCTCTAAAAAAAAAAAATTAGTGTCGAAGTTAAAGTCAAGGACATTAACCCAACAAGTATTAAAGATAAAGAAGGACCAAGTCAGAGTCTTCTAACTTGAAAAGATTCTTAGACACGCAAAGAAGGTCCATAGGTAAAATAACGGTATATCAGCAACTATTATTAGAGAATATTAGGAAACATGAAGACGTAACAGATAACATTGGAGAGGAAAAAATAAAGATTAAAACAACTAAACTAAGAAGAGAGAAAAGAACTAAGTAGACCGATTTCCGAACAGTTAAAACATGTAGAAGAGTTTTTGTGGGCGAAAATCAAAATAATTAGAAATGATAACAAAGAAAGTAAAGAAAAAGTAAATAAAGACGAGTCTGAAGTATACAAAGGAAGATGATTAAAAAAAACAAGAAGAAAAAGGTCAACAAAATCCACATTTCAATCCAACAGATAGTTACAAAAAGAACAAAGAACTCCATCGTAACATAACGATATTTGCAGGGAGAAACTTGATGAAAACGACGTAGGGTATCCCAAAATCAACAGTACAAAGTAACAGTAAACAAAGATCTGTAAAAAACTAAAGGGAAAACTAAACGAGTCATTGGACAACCAATAAATATTTACACGACAAATTAGAGGTACACAAAGATAAAGAATGCCAAAAAAAGAACATTAACTGTAGGTCAGAGTATCGTAACACCAGTCTCTTCTACGAACCATGTTAAAGTTAAAAGAAGTTAAATGATTCCAAACTAAACACTGGGTGCTACAACAGATGGGATCTCTGACAAGGTACACGTGAACTCTTCTTCCACATAAGAAGACGTAAACCTACCTTACAGGACTTCCATCGTTACTCTAGGTAGAGTAAATTACATAGTAAATTCTGAACACAAAGGGAAAATTAAAAGACAAAACTACTAGACAGGTGACCACATTCACCCTACAATTTCAGAGGATGATAATAACACAATGATAGTTAAAGAGGAAAATACAGACGATCACAAACAGAATGTATAACTCCACGAGGTTACAACCCACGGATGCATAAATGTTAACATTACAGAAGGAGAACCTAACTAGGGAACTAGTAATACATCACAGGAAGGAATAAAGATCATTTGAAGAAAATTCCAGATAAAACAGACTATACTCCTAACGATGATGTCGAAAGAAAACGAAGGGTAAGCGTACCTTATATAAAAAGGTTGGAGATGGAAAGTCAGATATACACAGAACTCCAGACTCTCCGAAAAGAACATCTGTCGTATATATACCGAGAACAAAAATGTAGGTAAGTCGGTCAGATACAGAAAACCAACCTCGTAATTAAACAAATGTAAATTTCATTAATAACTATATATACAAGGATAACGGTAAAAGAATTATCAAACCCCAACTAAAACATCTAGAAAAAAGAAGAGTACATAAAGAACTGATATATTCAGGGAAATTGTAAACAACATTTCGACCAAACCACCATGACTTAAGAGAATTGAAAACAAACAGAATTTTCGAAAACGAAAGAGGTAGTTAAAACTTACTCTAGAAACGACCCATATCATTAGAACCAACATCTAAAAAGGGAAAGTCGTGAAATTTATATAGGACGGTGAGGGAAGACCGGACGTCTCAAAGACGACTTTCTAGTTGACAATTCGTATACCCCAAAGAGAACATACAATGAACAACGAAGAGGGAACGACGAAAATGATAAGAAACACAAATCAGAAACAATCAAACTAATCATACAGAGAACCGTACAAAGAGGAACCAAAATAGAACATACCCTGACATACACGGAGAACCTGAACTACCTGATGAAGGAAAAGGTACAACCCCTTTTAAAGTTGAGATAGAGAAGTTTTGAAAAGAGTATATGAAAGAGAAAAAAAAAAACTCTTTTAAAAACTTCTCTAATCTCAACTTTTAAAAGGGTATGGGAAAGAAAAAGAGAAGAAGAGGACCCTGGGGATATTAAGTTTACAACCACTGAAACTATAACAGGGTCTCCAGAGACTCTGATAGGAGTCAAAAATAAAAAAAATGAAATAAACTAGACAAGAAGACGAAGTCTATAAGACGACGACTAAAGAAAATTTCATAAAAATTAAAGTCATTAACACAACAGAGAGATAGAGGACAGAAAAAACTACTGTCTGTAAGATTATCTATGTTGTACTATAAAATAACATCAAAATTAAACGTAAAGGACCTATTAATCAGTACAACTTCTTGAAAAATACATGGACAACCGATTTCGATATTTTAAGAATCTTCTTTGTTCCCCCTTTCAAAGTACTGTAACCCAAACCGTTACTAAAGAATCTATACAGTGGTTTTCATATCCATTGTACTATTTTTTATTTACTTAATCAGAAGTAATGTTAATTTTTGAAGACACATAGTTTTCTATGCTAATTGTCTTACTTTTCTGTTGGATACCCTTCCCTCTTTTGTCAACTTTAAGTACATAAAATTTTCTATAAAACAGATCTTATATATTTTTTAAGAGAAATATATATATATTATACCTATATATGGTTCCCTTGTAAAGTGCGTTTCCACCCGAACTATTTCCTGTCTTTACCATACCTGGATTGTCTTCGTCTTCTATAATTCTTCTCCACCTTTCTTATGTGTCTTGACATGTTTTTTCTAGAAGTGCTGGGTCTATAAGTGCTACCACACTAGTGAGTGGGACTCGGTCTGTAGGACCTTACCCTTCAGTTCACCCGGAATCTTTCGTAGTGATGCTTGTTTCGATCACCTCCACTACCGTAAAGTCAACTCGATAAAGTTTAGTACTTTCTACTACGACACTTTCCCGACGTGAGTTGTACAGTCGTATAAACCTTTTGAGTTTTCACCGGTGTCCTGACCTTTTCCAGTCAAAAGTAAGGTTAGGGTTTCTTTACGTTACGGTATCTTACGAGTTTGATGGCGTGTTAACGTGAGTAGAGTGTGCGATCACTTCAGTACGAGTTTTAAGAAGTTCGGTCCGAAGTCGTTATGTACTTGGTACTTGAAGGTCTACAAGTTCGACCAAAATCTTTTCCGTCTCCTTGGTCTCTAGTTTAACGGTTGTAGGTGACCTAGTACCTTTTTCGTTCTTTCAAGGTCTTTTTGTAGATAAAGACGAAATAACTGATACGGTTTCGGAAACTGACACACCTAGTGTTATTTGACACCTTTTAAGACTTTCTCTAACCGTATGATCTGGTGGACTGGACGGAGAACTCTTTGGATATACGTCCAGTCCTTCGTTGTCAATCTTGACCTGTACCTTGTTGTCTGACCAAGGTTTATCCTTTTCCTCATGCAGTGTCGACATATAACAGTGGGATGAATAAATTGAATATGCGTCCCATGTAGTACTCTTTGTGACCCGACCTTCTTCGTGTTCGACCTTAGTTCTAACGACCCTCTTTATAGTTATTGGAGTCTATACGTCTACTGTGGTGAGAATACCGTCTTTCACTGCTCCTTGATTTTTCGGAGAACTACTTTCACTTTCTCCTCTCACTTTTACAACCAAATTTCGAGTTGTAAGTCTTTTACTTCTAGTTCCGTAGACCAGGGTGGTGAAGTACCCTTTATCTACCCCTTTGTCATCTTTGTCACAGTCTGAAAAAAAAAACCCCCCCCCCAGGTTTTAGTGACGTCTACCACTGGCGTCGGTACTTTAAGTTTCTGGGAATGAGGAACCTTCCTTTCAATACTGGTTGGATCTCTCGTATAACTTTTCGTCTCTGTAAGGAAACGGTTGTTTCCAGATAGATCAGTTCCGATACCAAAAAGGACACCAGTACATACCTACACTCTCAACCTGACACTTCTTTCGACTCACGGTTTCTTAACTGCGAAAACTTGACACCACAACCTCTTCTGAGAACTCTCAGGGAACCTGACGTTCCTCTAGGTTGGTCAGGTAAGCCTTCCTCTAGTCGGGACCCTAAAGAAACCTTCCTTACTACGATTTCGACTTTGAGGTCATGAATCCGGTGGAGTACGTCTCTCAACTGAGTAACCTTTTCTGAGACTACGACCCTCCCTAAGTCCCCTCCTCCTCTTCCCCTGTTGTCTCCTACTCTACCGACCTACCGTAGTGACTGAGCTACCCGCACTCAAACTCACTTGAGGTCCTCAACCACTACCTGTTCCTCCGGGTCGCACGACTTTAAGTACCCCAGTGTTTCTCAACCTGTGTTGACTCCCTGACTTGACTTGACTTGACTATATATACATATATTATATATTTCTTGAGATGTATACATTTCTTATTCCTGCAAGTTGGATTGTAGTAATCCCTTTACGTTTAGTTTTGGTATTACTGTGCTGAAGTGTTGGCAATACTTGATTTTTTTTGAGTCTTTTGTTCACAGCCGTTTTTAAACCTCTTTAACTTTGGGACACATAACGATCATCCTTACCCTTTATACATCGGTGATACTCTTTCTCTTATATTCAAGAAGTTTTAATTTGTCTTAAAGATGGACAAAACCGTTAAGGTAAAGACCCATATATTAGTTATCTTCACTTTCGTCCCATAACTTCTCTGTAGATAAGTGTATGGATACAAGTGTCATCGTAATAGGTGTTATCGGTTTTCCACCTTCTTTAATTTCACAAGTAGCTGTCTACTTACCCATTTACTTTATAGTATATAGGTATTTCACTTTATAAAAAGTCGGAAATTTTCCTACTTTTAAGACTGTGTACGATGTCGTACTTGGGACTTCTGTACGATTCACTTTATTCTGTTAGAGTTTCTCTTTGTGAAGTCTAAGAATCTACTGTATGGACCTCATCAGTTCCAAAGTTCTGTCTTTTCGTTTTACCATCAACGGTCATCGTTCTTTCCCTACCCTTCAATCACAAATTAACCACGTCAAAGTCGGACCTTCCTACTTTTATAAGACCTCTACTTGTCACCATCACTAACGTCTTGTGACATTTACATATATCTTTACATGTAAAATTTTACCAATTTTGGTATATAAAACATAATACATATAAAATATTAATTTCTTTGGTTATTTTAAAAACTCAAATTTATGTTCGATCTCGTTTTGATGATCCAATGTCGTTGTCGTACCTGTCCCCGTCATCTGGAGTCTTAAACACACAACATCATAGAAAAAATATAAACCTTCCTTCAGTATCTACAACGAATTGAAACCTGAAATATTTCATATATGTGATTTTACAACTCGTATTGGTTACTTTTATTTTACATACTAAAGGTTTGCACAGTTCCGTTTCAAGATTCATCTTGTATGATAATACTATCTGATACAATAAATGACCAATAATAAATATAGGATCATTTTAGGTACTCTTTTTATCTGTAGTTGAAAATCTTTCTTGTCTTCCTATTTTAAATCTGACCCCGAAATTTGACATGGGTTTTGTGATAAGGAAGTTTTTACAAGTGTATACTTCTATATATGACATCCCTGTGTTTGATCAGAGATACGAAATACAGACTTTATTTTAAAAATCTATAATTCTTATGTTTTGGATAATTTACAACATAATTTTATAAAACGCCAATAAGTAATAGTCCTCCTTCCGGTTAGAAGTTTGAACTTTCTTTATTTTAATTAGTGTTTTACACTTTCCCACTTTTCATGTATATATAGTGAGAGTTTATAAGAGTTTAAGATTGATTTAAGTTTGCTATTTTTGAACTGGAAGTCCTCTATGTTACGATCACATAAAGATATTCTTTTATTTATTTCTCTTCTTCTTTGAATTACCTTTTCCATGTCTTTTACTTGTTCTTTCTTTTTTTTATACAGGTTAGTTTTATTCCGAAATTTTAATTGTAATTCCCTTTCAAGGGAAAAATATTAACTAATCAAATAGTTCCCCAACTTTAACGGGTCAGTCAGTCTACACCACTTTTGTCTTATTAAGATGTGAAGATTAGAAACGAATCTAATTAATTAATTAATTAAACAAGATTAGAAACCGTGACAGGAAGTTATCTCATGAACCATACATAGCATGTGTACCGTCTTTTATTAAGAAAAAGTGTAAAGAAAAAATGTCTTGACTAGGTCTTCCTTCTTTTCTGAATGTAGATCCTTCTGTCAGGAACGTTATAAATGTTACAGTTAACCTTCGAGGATTAACGGGATATCAATGAGTTAATTAACACGTAAGGAAAAATTACTGTACTTCTACGGTGTCGTGGTTTCCTTTTCGATTACTCTATAATATTTATTTATCCTCCTTTTACGTTGTCTCTTCGTTCTTGAATTACGTTTTAGTCCAGACCAGATCCTTCTCCACTTACTTTGTGGGAGACCTCTCGTTTTAAATCCGACCTATGGTTTTTTGAGTTCTCGGTACTATTTTTTATAAAGTTTTTCCGTTTTAATCGCACTTTTGTAGGTATTATTTTGAAGTTGTAAAATTCATTTTTAATTTACAGGAGTGGGAACGTGTGCACGGAGGGGGGGGCAAGTTCGAATTTCTAGGACCGAAACAAATTTAGCTATGCTAAAAATAGTTCTCATGGAAACGTAACTGAAATTTAATTTTTTGTTATGACGTAACTTGCTAGTAAAAGATCTTACCTTTCGAGGGAATTTAGAACGTGGGGTCCGCTCCTCGAGATGAGTGGGATCTTGGTCGGGACACGTTTGGTTGTTCACGGTTCATACGCNAATTCATTTTTAATTTACAGGAGTGGGAACGTGTGCACGGAGGGGGGGGCAAGTTCGAATTTCTAGGACCAAAACAAATTTAGCTATGCTAAAAATAGTTCTCATGGAAACGTGACTGAAATTTAATTTTTTGTTATGACGTAACTTGCTAGTAAAAGATCTTACCTTTCGAGGGAATTTAGAACGTGGGGTCCGCTCCTCGAGATGAGTGGGATCTTGGTCGGGACACGTTTGGTTGTTCACGGTTCATACGCAATCTCACTCTCACCAAAAGTAAAGAACTTGCACATTTGAAATGCACATAAAAACTTAGGTTTGAGAATTCGCGCCAAGGGGTGGTGGAAGTCGTCTCGTCACCGGGTTTGAGACGCCGACTCCCCCGCGCAGGGCTGTCCCCAGCAGCCTCCAAATCCGTTGGCGGAATCCCGGAGTGGTACTTCGCGTTCAATCGGGGAGCCCCGTTCTGCAACGGGGCCTCGAGTAACACCTCCAAGTGCATGAGTAACTATTTGCAATGCAGGAGGAGCAGTCCGTTTTCTACGCGAAAGTTTGGCCTTGGGTCGTCATCGTCGGTCTTGAGTGTATCGGTGTGGAAGGTTTACGGGCGGACGCAGTTTCCTTTGGTAGCCCGCGTGGTGAGGTGCCTCCTCCCGTCCCGGAGGTATGAGGTGGACGGCGCCTGTCCGGTCACGCGTGCGCGTCCGAGCGGGGCCGCCGGGTGGTCAGTTGCGTCTCCCCGCCCCGTCCCTCGGCCCGGGGCGGAGAGGCCCTCGGCTCCCTTTTCCTAGTCGTTCCCCGTTTTGCTCCTTTTAGTAGCCGTCTCGATTGGTTTTGTCTACCGACTCAATTCACTCACGTCCAAAAAGTGAAGTCATTACAACCGTTTATAGGTCTCAGCCAAAAACTGTCGTCTACTACACCGTAGGAAATAATTACTCAGCTGACGTCTCATTTACAGTTAACGACTCATTCATTGGGCTCCTTAAAAGCTTAAGAATACACTATGACTACTTTTAAGTCAGCTCTTTTTCCTTAGGAACCATCAATACACCCTAAAGTCACGTTCTACGAGGAAAACAAAAGTAGCACCTGCTTTCTTATAGGAGAAGATTTGGTTGACGGAGTAACTCTAAAAGTGTTACAAAATTACTAGGAGACACCTTTTGACGTCCTATTTACTCTTCTCACCTTTCGAGTCGTCCATCTAATCCCTAGTAACTTAAGAGTATTTCAATTTTATAAAAGTAAAAAAAGAAAGCGGTCGTACATATCTGTCAGACTTTATAGTTGTAGTAGAGACTATTTAACAGGTACTATTGTCATCCATTGTTAAAAACGAACAAACAAAACAAAAGTAAACAAAGTCTGTTTTTACCGATCACAGGGTCGTCCAAAAAAATCGAAGTATATAAAGAAGTTCTTTTGAACGAAACTTCTTACATTCAACATCGGGAATTTTTTTAACAAAACTCCATGTATAAATGTATAGTATGTAACAGGACCTATCACAATTCTTCTATAAGTTTCAGCAACTGTATTCCTGTCTTAAAACGGTGTTTCTTTCGTAACGTTGACGAACTGTTTTTTTTTTTTAGATTTTTACGTACACGAACTTATTTAGTAGATAACATACTGAAGGGACTACCAGGTCACCAATTCTTAGGCGGAAGGTTACGTCCCCTATGTCCAAGTTAGGGATCGGTCCCTTGATTTTAGGGTGTACGGTGGTCCGTGGACTTTGGACACGAGGTGTTGTTCTCTTTCAGGTTCGTGTCGGTGGTTCTGGATCGTGTCGCTAATTTTTTTTTTTTTTATCACATGAGATATCTTCCGTCATCTCGAACGCTCTACCAAAGTAAGTACGGAAAAAAGTAATTTATATATAATGGTCCATCACACAATCCACCCACCCTTTCCGGTTGCTTGTCCTGTGTTTAGGACGAAGGTTCATCGAATGTCAGACCTCTTGATCGTTTGCCCCCGGAAGATACGGTACCCTATTTGTGTTTCGGTTTCACGATACCGTAATACACACCCTGTCGTTTGGGGGAAAACCTCCTGGTCCATTCGGACACACCCCTTACACTGTAGTTCTTTCACTTCGTGTGTTCTATTTCTCACGAAAGATTTGTTTCCCTTTTTATATGTGATAGGGTCCTCTAGTTTTTCCGATTTTCACAAAATCATACTGGCCTCATATAACACCCCCACTTCCATCGTTCACAACTTTCTACCTTAAGGAAGTAATATAACCACGACAACAGTCTGATACTTTTAACGATATAATTACGTGTTCTATATATCTTATTACGTCAGAATCTAATCCTTCTTCAAAATCTGAAATCAGGGTTACATAATCTGTATGAAAACTGTGTAGTAACTATCCCTTCAGTGATAGAGAATCCATCGAGTAACGTAACGACCTGTAGAATGAGTGACTAAATTATTCGTAAAGAAATCCTGCAGATACACAGTCTGGATACGATCCACAATCTCGATATTTAAGAGTTGTTTGTTCTAAACATCAGATAGGTGTACTTCAAAAATCAATTTTCAACAACAAGTCAACAGTTCGACACAGACTGAGAAACGTTGGGGTACCTGACGTCGTGTGGTCCGAAGGGACAGGAAGTGACAGAGGACCTCAAACGAGTTTGAATCAATGTCCACTATGTCTGTTTAGTAGTTTATTGACATTATGTCTCCTTATTTACGATAAAATTTTAAATAAAATTTTTAATAAAGTTTCGACAAAGTAAACAAAAGATAACCCCATTTTTTATGTATTGTATTTTAAATCGTGAAATTACTAAAAATCACATTTTAAGCACCGTTAATACAGTGTCACAACAAGTGTCTTAATAGTCCACGTCAAAATGTACGAGTCTTTCATAGTTGAGTAAATTTAGTATTTTGGAATTCTTTGTGTAATACAAATTTTTAAAATAACTTCATATCAACTAAACATTACACAAATTAAAGACGATATGTCGTTTCACTAAGTCAGTATTTATAAGAAAAAGTATGAGATAAGGTAATACCAAATAGTGTCCTACAACTTATGTCAAGGGACGCGATACGTCATCCTTGAACAAATAGGTGGGACATATACCAACGGAGACGATTAGGGCCTGAGGGTCAGGAACCGAGGATGTGGAGCGAGTGGGAACCGTTGGTGTTTAGACAATAACATAGTCCCTCAAACTCAAAACAAAACATCTATAAAAACAAAGACATCATAAAATCTAAGGTGCATATTCACTATAGTAGACTATAAACAGAGAGACTTCATGAAGTGAATATCAAACCATTAGAGATCCAGGTAAGTACAACGACATTTACCGTAATAAAGTAAAGAAATTACCAACTCATTATAAGGTAAGTATATATATAACGTATGTGTGTGTGTATGTGTGTGCGTGTGTGTGTGCGCGTGTGTGTGTATATATATATATGGTGTAAAAGGAATAGGTAAGTAGACAACTACCTGTCAATCTAACTTAGGTACAGCACCGATAATGTCTATCACGGCAACACTTGTGTCCCCACGTACACAGACGTTTAATTTCAAAACAACCTATATACGGGTTCTCACCCTAACAACTAGTATAACGTTGAGTTAAAAATCAAAAGACTCCTTGTATGTATGACAAAAGGTACCATCGACGCGGTTATGTGTAAGGGTTATTGTCACATTCTCCCAAGGCAAAAGAGGTGTGGAAGAGGTGGTAAATAATCAATATCTGAATCATTACTACCGGCAAGGATGACTACACTCCACTATGGAGGAACGATTCTTTGTCTATGATAGTAAGGGAGGTAAAATGTCTACCTTTTCGACTCTTTTTCTCTTCAGTTCATTAAACAGATTTCAGTAGGTCGGTCATTCACAATCTCGGTCAAAAGTTTGAGTCCACTGATTGTGCCCTGATGTCTCCTTCCCGTATACCTCTACAGATTAAACCAAACACATCTTTCTCCAGTCCAAACGACTTCTGTAAGACGTTTATAAGTTGAAAAGTCTAGACAGTCACTTAACCGACCGTAGTACATGAAGTATGTTTTTTATAAAATTTACACAATATAATTTTTTTGTGAAATTTATACGTGTATTGCGAACTCCTAGTAAATCAGTGATAAATTGTAGTCAAGTCAAGTCAAGTCAGCGAGTCAGAACAGGCTGACAAACACTGGGGTACTTAGCGTCGTGCGGTCCGGAGGGACAGGTAGTGGTTGAGGGTCTCAAATGAGTATGAGTCGTAGCTTAACCACTACGGCAGGTCGGTAGAGTAGGAGACAGTAGGGGGAAGAGGAGGCCGGGGGTCAAGGAGGGTCCCAGAAAAGGTTACTCAGTTGAGAAGCGTACTCCACCGGTTTCATAACCTCAAAGTCGAAATCGTAGTCAGGAAGGTTACTTGTGGGTCCTGACTAGATATCCTACCTGACCAATCTAGAGGAACGTCAGGTTCCCTGAGAGTTTTCAGAAGAGGTTGTGGTGTCAAGTTTTCGTAGTTAAGAAACCGCGAGTCGAAAGAAGTGTCAGGTTGAGAACGTAGGTATGTACTGGTGACCTTTTTGGTATCGAAACTGATCTACCTGAAATCAACCGTTTCATTACAGAGACGAAAACTTATACGACAGATCCAACCAGTATTGAAAGGAAGGTTCTTCATTCTCAGAAAATTAAAGTACCGACGTTAGTGGTAGACGTCACTAAAACCTCGGGGGGTTTTATTTCAGACTGTGACAAAGGTGACAAAGGGGTAGATAAAGGGTACTTCCCTACTCATAAATTGTATAATATATAATTTAATATCTAATAAGTAGTCATGGTTTTCTATACAATCCAAAGATTATTCAAAATCCCGACCACTGAAAAATTTGTTAACTTAAAAACCGATAAGTAATCGGGAGTTTCTTCAAAAATGAAAGAATTAAAATTTCACTAAATGTGTAATTCAAAAACTTCCGTACTCTTAACAACCTCCTATCTCTGTCTTAGTAGATAAAATTTTTTCGTAACACTTTTAATTTAAAGTGATACAAGAAAGTAATTTCAAGACGACGACTACAGAAGAACTTATGAGTGAATGAAGAGACGACACAGATTGTCGTTATAACGAAATGAATTTTGTAATCCCCTTAAAATCATTTATCCAAAATTCGTGGAACAAATAGAGTCAACCAAAACCTGAAGGAATTCAAAAGTCAAAGAAATGTGACCAAAACTTTAAAATTCCCTTATTATGAGATTAAGACATAGTAAATACTAAAACTATTTTCGATCGTTCAAGTTTTTATGTAAGAAAATTAAATATGCAAACCTCTTACTAGTACTTTATTCCAATTTCTATGATTACTCACACGAAAACAATAGACATACTTACAATAACCCTTCTATATACCAAAAATGGAAACTGAGAAAAAGAATTAAAAAAGTGAAAAGATAGTCAGGAGTAAACTAACTAGAAAGGATATTAAGTCTTTAAGTATACTACGATTACCACGTACTCTTCGGAATGTTCTCTTTTGACTTTCCTACGACGTCTATTTTAGGTTACAAGTTCTCACCTTTCTATATGAAATAATTTTACATTTATTTCCTGTTGACTTTTTCTTTGAACGATGTATTTTTAGTTCCCTAATTTTCGTAATTATTTAACCGTAATTCTGTGCAATAGTAAACCCGAAGGGACCATCGAGACAGCCATTTCTTAGACGGACATCACGTCCCTTCCTTGGGTCCAAACTAGTGACCCAGTCCTTCTAGGGGACCTCTTCCTTTATCTTTGGGTGAGGTTATAAGAACGGACCCTTTTGAGTACCTACCTCCTCGGACCACCCGACGTCAGGTACCCCAACGTTTCTCAACCCGTACTGACTCGCTGTTTGCAAACCTTCTTAGTAAATTTTAAAGATTCTTTTACTTATAGCGGTAATCGTTTTGCTTACTTCCTCTACTTGTCCGTTAACTGGTGGTTTTTGTTTGTCTGGTTTTGTGTTTTCACGGTTTTGACACATCACCTTTATAAGTATGACGGTAGATAAGGACAGTGTATAAACTATTCCACTATACATACGTCAGTCTAAGGTCGTACTTAAACCCAGAGTCCTTTACATTGAAAGGAGATAGATTTCCAGTTTCAGAATTTTAACTCATATTTGGACCCTTATAACTATATTTTAAAACTGAAGATTTAACTGTAATTGAGGACATAAGACCTCGAATTACAAATAAATCGTACCAACGTACACACCTTATTGAGGATCCTTAGGAAGGTGACTTCCTGTCGTAAGGGTTCTGCCAGAATTATTGAGAGTTTTATGTATGCACAGTTAGACTTGTAACAACACTCTTACAAATTTAGATGATCGTCGAGTACATTACTTTTAATTATCGTAGATACAGTGTCTTAATGACTCTCCTAATATATTTGATAATGTACACTCAACGATTCACAAACCATGTAACATTTGTAATGAATCACAATCAATAATGATAATAATTAAAACAATTATTTTTATAAAAGTAAAAGAGAACAATATACCTGTTCCTGATTTAATATAAAAATTGTCGCAAAATGTTCTGTATCACACGTAAGAATTATATATAAATATTTTAATAAGAATACGATCACCACACTATCGATAAGAATGCTATCGATCACACCAAAGTGATCGATGTTCCTCGTTTAAGTGACATACGTTGAGATCTCCCCGAGGACCACCAAAAACTGATCCCCATTACAGTTCACCACACCTCGAAAGAACTCCCTTTCTACCCTCAAGGAGACACTCCCTACTACTACCTTAAACAAACAAAGAAAGTAAGGTCATACACTTGAGTCCACTTAAATTAATCTCTACCAATGCGACCCGACCTTCTTCGTGTTCGACCTTAGTTCTAACGACCCTCTTTATAGTTATTGGAGTCTATACGTCTCCTGTGGTGGGAATACCGTCTTTTACTTCTCCTTGAGTTTTCGGAGAACTACTTTCACTTTCACCTCTCACTTTTACAACCGAATTTCGAGTTGTAAGTCTTTTGCTTCTAGTACCGTAGACCAGGGTAGTGAAGTACCCTTTATCTACCCCTTTGTCACCTTTGTCACAGTCTGAAATAAAAAACCACGAGGTTTTAGTGACGTCTACCACTGACGTCGGTACTTTAATTTTCTACGAATGAGGAACCTTCTTTTCAATGCCGGTTGGATCTCTCGTATAACTTTTCGTCTCTGTAAGGAAACGGTTGATTTCAAGTAGATCAGTTCCGATACCTAAAAGGTCACTAGTACATACCTACACTCTCAACCTGACACTTCTTCCGACTCGTGGCTTCTTAACTACGAAAACTTGACACCACAACCTCTTCTGAGAACTCTCAGGGAACCTGACGTTCCTCTAGGTTGATCAGGTAAGACTTCCTCTAGTCGGGACCCTAAAGAAACCTTCTTTACTACGATTTCGACTTTGAGGTCATGAAACCGGTGGAGTACGTTTCGCGACTGAGTAACCTTTTGTGAGACTACGACCCTCCCTAACTCCCGTCCTCCTCTTCCCCTGCTGACTTCTACTCTACCGACCTACCGTAGTGACTGAGCTACCTGCACTCAGACTCACTTGAGGTCCTCAACCACTACCTGTCCCTCCGGACCGTACGGTACTAAGTACCCCAGCGTTTCTCAACCTGTGCTGACTCGCTGACTTGACTTGACTTGGATCAAAATTGGATCAGGTGGTAGAGGTTTATTAGTATATAGAATGTTTTTATCGACTCTTTTATAACGTCTACTCAATGTCAACATTTCTATGTTCCCGTTCGTGTGTGACAACCAAAAACCTGAGTAGAAGGGTCGTATTTATAGAGGAATCGTCAATAAAAATAAATAAATATACTGACGTAACCAAATCAACGTCGTGCACCCGAGTCATCAATACCACGTATCCGGGTATACGGGAAGTCGGACACCCTAGTATCAAGGGACCGGTCCCTACCTTGGGCGTAGGGGACTGAACGTTCCACCCAGAATTGGTGACCTGGTGGTCCCTTCAGGAGAGATCGTTAAAAATTTTTAAGTTAAAATACAGTAGGAAAAACCCAAGTTAAAAACATATAAAATTTTATGACCTAACCTAATTTTGTATATTATGAGATAACATTTCTGTGTGTACTATGTCTATTAATTTACTATATGAGAATCGAGTTCGAATCCCCGTAGTTGAGGACTAAATATTCCGTTACAGAACCCAAATAACACAAAAGGATACAGGATCCTTGGGGGAGTCAGGGTTCCTCTTGGTCCTTATAATCAATGGGATGTTATAAAATTATTATCCTTTTTGATAATAATTTTTCGATGTTTCTGATGACAAATTTGGTAGAAAAGTGGTAGGAAGTTCCCCATTGTTACCCTATGTTATCCGGGTCAATTCTGACGACTCAGACTAGTGAAGGCCTTTAAAGTTTGTATCGAATCATCCTGTTTTTCTAGGGGTCTTATTATGTGACAAGTTTGGGACTCAATTGACGGGAACCATTAAACTTTTCTGACACATGTCTCGACAAACAGATCATTAAGGTTTGAAACACTTTAACCTCCCAGTGAATACCAGTGATAATTCTCGTTGTAGACGAGTTTCTTAATTTCACTACGGACCGGAAAATTCTATAGGACAGTTCTCGGATACCAATACTAGTGTTCCTTTTCTGTAGAGTCAGGTCTTAAAAGAGAAGAACAATTACTCCCCTTCGGGGTGACCATTCCGTCTCCGTGAGGTGGACGGGTTTGAAACGAGTGTCGAAGTCGTATCTACCTTTAGAGACGTACATCTTTAGGGTAATAGACTCTTGACGGTAATGAATGTTCGAGGACATCGTCACGATTGTATTATGAGGGACTGTTTAAAAAAAAAAAAGTTTTAGTCTCCCATATTAAGACATTTTTAAGTAAAAATTCACACCGGACATCTTAAAGTTAAGTAGATGGATTCCTTTGAATATACGAGGACCTATTAATTCCTCAGATTTCTTCATCATCTTATTAGTATAATTTTTAGTTTTCGATAAAATTAATAACTTTTTTCAAATTAATTTTTAGATGTTTGTCTTATTATTTTGTCTTTTATATGATACATATATACAGTTAAATGTAAATCGGATAAAGTTTGACGTTCCCATTAATTAATACTTGAATTTAAATTGTTACGTTGTCAATCCCTTTATCGTTATTAAATAAAATGATTTTACCATTACTGATAGGTATGGTACAACTACGACTTGTCGTACCGCTACCAATTAAAATACAGAGTCACACCGGTCTGACACCACCAACCATAAACCAGTTTGCGATCAGATCTATAACAACGTTTCTACAAAAAATCTACACTAATTGTAAATGTCAGTCAACTGAACTTCATTTCGTCTAATGGGAGGTGTTACACCCACCCGATGCAGGTTGGTCAGCTTCCGTCTGTCTAAAGGGTTTCTTCCTTAAGACGGTAATCTGACGTTCCTCCTATAAGACGGACTGAAGGGTCACAGTCTGAGTTCTTCCGTCGTCGTTCAGAACTTGGAGGTAGGACGGTCGTCCGGGATATGTAAAACCCGAACGATTGGTGGTTTTAGTACATTCGGTCAAAGGATTTAAAGAGGAGAGACACAGAAATGGGTACGGCATGAAGGAATGAACAACGAAGACAAAGAGACCTTTTGGAACTCATGGTGTTCGTCTAAACTTTATATTTTAGTGAACCGAAGAGAAAATTCTAGTGAGGTGATACACCTTTAAGGATCTATAAGTCGTCATATATGTCACATTGAGAGTTAGTACAATTTTTATGTAAATGTAAAATGCTAGTACATTTTTACGTAAATGTTGTATTTTTATAATACTAAAAATTATAATGTCGACTCCCTGCAACCACCAACGAAATCAACTCTTCATTTTCTAGATCTAGTAAATAAATCATGTACTTTCACTTTCACTTCAGCGAGTCAGCACAGGCTGAGAAACGCTGGCGTATCTGACATCGGGCGGTCCGAGGAGACAGGTACCTTAAGAGGTCCGTTCTTATGACCTCACCCAACGGTAAAGGAAGAGGTTTCAGTTGTTAAATTATATTCACTAAATTTTTTGACTTAATCAACTTATTAGACAAAACAAACAAAGAAGAAAAAGAAGAAAAAAAGAAAAACAGAAGTCTGGTTTTTTCTTTTTTTTTTACGGTCTTACGTGGTCAAGAAACCAAACATCTCTATAACAATTAATATGATGTCTATTAAAACATGTCCTGAAATTTTCCATATGTATGTAGGACAATACATATGTTCCATATAAATTTTTATTTTAGAGGATTTTCTCTACTTTTAAAGGATTAAGATAGAAAAACTCAAATTGACAAGTGTAGTTAAAGGGATTGATAACTGACACTGGTATTATATTGTAATGTCCGATAAACTTTGAAAGGAATTATCGTAAAACAAAGACTTATTATCAACTCCCTTGAGAATTTCTCTTGACGACGGTAAATTCCCTTTATGGATTATAGACTTTACAAATTAACAAATTCACATGAGATTGATTTTACTATTAGATCTTATAATCTCTTGTTCTGAGAACTATGTACATTTTATTAAAAATTTAGTGAATTCAAAACGAAAAAAAGAATAACGAAGGGAAGATATAATATCATGTAGCAAACTTAATTTTTGTGTAGTTTAAATCTATTGTCTATTTCGTAAATCTTCGGAATCATTAATTTGTCTATTCTCAATGTAAATTGGTATTAGATAAAGAAATAACAGTACAACCTCTCAAAGAGAACATGTAGTTTCTGTTAATTTAATAACAGTCTTCTTGTCTTTAACGCATGTTACCTGATGTACGATAGTCGACTACACAGGGACTACCCAAGGTTAAACCTATAGGACAGTTATTTTTGTTGTAAATTCTCACGTTAAATCAAAGTTTCTTTCCTTCATTAATTTATTTATGACTTTCTAAAACTATGCATGAAACTCTAAATAGTGCAAGAAATAATGGATTTTATCTTTTTTTAATATGTAATTTGAGTAAGTAAACGAAAAGACCGAAAAACTTATTCTATCAGTTGAATCTTTTAATTCGAACCAAAAAATTAAATTCTTTTGACTTCGAAGGACACGTTTAGGGTATCATGAATTTGTAGACATACTACGAAAGACGGTTTCTACAGTGCAGTTGTCTATAAAGTTCTCGTAGAGTGTATAACTTCCGTTTTCCGGACTTTGTCTGTTTTGATATATATCATCACTTGAAATAAAAACTGTGACGGTATAGGTAAATTTCAGGGACTTTTTATGGTATAAAGGAAGTATAACTCCTAAACCCATACTCCTAAGACGTCAAATAATACAAAAAAAATAAAGTAATTTTTTTAAAAAAAATTATATTTAAATAAATAAAATTAACCTCCAATTAATGAAATGTTATAACATAACCAAAACGGTATGTAGTTGTACTTAGGTGGTGTCCATATGTGCACAAGGGGTAGGACTTAGGCGGAAGGAGGAGGGAGGGGTATGGTAGGGAGACCCAACAGAGTCACGTGCTCGGGGTTCGTAGGTCATAAGTAAATAAGTGCAAACACACAGATGATACATAATTCGTACTAAGATCCGAAACCTATATTACCAATAATCCTTTTTCATTTCAAGAAAAGGAATATCTTCGTAGTCCCCTCTTTTAGATAGTAGTTGAAATTTTACCTTATTTACTTATATCCTCTAATTTTATATGGTAGTCTCTTTCACTAATCATACTATTTTTCCCAGTTCTCTATCTTTTATTACTCCTTGAACCAATACCAGTATCGATTTTAAATAACTCGGATGAAATAAAACCCTTCTAGGGGACCTCCTCCCGTACTGTTGGATGAGATCACAAGAACGGACCTCTTAGGGTACCTGTCTCGTCGGACTAACCGGTGTCAGGTCTCCCAGTGTTTCTCAACCTGTACTGACTTCGTTAAATCGTACGTACATGAAATAAAACCAGGGTTTAGTGAGACATACCAAATAGTATAAATTAGGAGAATCAGTGTAGGACCCAATTCGGTAGACTAAGGTTCCGGATAAGTAAATTGGTAATGTGACATATAGACGGGGAGTTTTTCCTTCATTTTTTCTATCTATCTTCAACTGAAAGATATCTTTAACTAGTTATTTTTAGTTTTCAGTATCCTGAATTATTCACCTTGTGTTGTCTATATCATCACAATTTTTATCTTACAGTAATTTTGAACCTATTTTGTTTTTAAATACTTAGGGGAGTTTTGGACTCATAGTATTTTGTAAATTTCTTCGATTCAATCGTTTGTAGACATTTGTGTGGGTGTGGTGTTGTTTTATCAAAATGTCTTTTAAAGAGGGTTTGTAAGTTTTTTATTACTCTTAGAATGTGTTTGACGTTGGTTTCATAATTGTCTTCATAACAAGGGTTGAAAGTTGAAGAAAATACTTCAATGATGTTTGAACTTCAGTTTTAGTTTACTCCTCTATACCTCTACCCTTTAATATCCGGTCAGTATTCAGACTTTAATTTAGGTCTTTGATATTCATTTTACAATTGTTCTTAAATCGGAAGATATTCCCTTTGAACCCTCAAGGGACTATCGAGTCAACCATTTCTTAGACGAACGTTACGTCCTCTGGGGTCAAGATTAGGACCCAACCCTTCTAGGCGACCTCTTCCCTATCCAATGGGTGAGGGTACAAGAACCCGAAGGGAACACCGAGTCGACCATTTCTTAGACGGACGTTACTCCCTCTGGACCCAAGCTAGGACCCCAACCCTGTTAGGGGACCCCTTCTCTTTCCGATGGGTGAGGTCATAAAACCGGATCTCTTAAGGTACCTGACATATCAGGTACCCCATTGTTTCTCAGCCTGTGCTGACTCGTTGAAAGCGAAAGTTCCCTTTGTAGTACTGATTCAACCTAAATAGTACCCTTACTTTCCTATCAAATTTTAACCTAAGGTCTGGATAGTGAATTGAGGATCTTAGAGATACTTTTGGATTTAAAGTGACCAATTCAACATAAATAATTGTCTATGTGTCGAAAAACAGACAACTAGTGTCAAGTTTTTTTCCAAATTTTTATTGTTTTTCTTATTTGTTTGACCTTTGTCCAATGTTTTATCCTATTTTCTATCTAATATTTTTAAAAATTTTTCGTATATGGATGTAGAAGTACTATTGAACTTTTATAATCATTTTACCCAGTAATTTTGTATTGTAAATAAGTTTCTCCTTAAACTTTGTGTACATTAAAAAGAAATTCAATGTTTTTAATACAGATTTTGTCAAAGGTTTTTCTTTTTTTTAGTAAACTGGATCAAATATTGTAATTCAATAATTTCCTTTTTGTAAACCCTAGTAAAGTTCTCTACGTCTCTTTTTTTAGACCATTTTAAATCGTAAATAAGTTCTATTTTCGAGTGTCGTTTTACTCTTTGTCTCTTTTATTCCTGACTAATTTTTGTTGGATTTCATTTACACGGGGGGACCTCATCCTTTCCCGTTGAGTGAGGTTATAAGAACGGACTTCTCAAGGTACCTGTCTCCTCGGAAAACCCGATATCAGGTACCCCAGTGTTCCTTAACCTGTTCTGACTCGCTGACTGGGAAAGTGGAAAAGTAGTTTCGTTTATACGTATTAAATTTGTAACAAAAATTTCACACCTTATTCTCTTACTACGATGACGATGTCGAATACACGCTGTAACGTGACCTCTTAAGTGACAATTGTAACAATGTCACATATGGACTGCACTGCTAATCTTCTTGTTTCGAACGTAAAAAATGTCTATTGTAATAACAGTGCCTTTTAGGTTCTATTAGTTGAATAAACTTTATTATTACTCTAAGTCATTCTAAGGTCCTATCACGTCATTATAATTTTTTAAATATAAAGATACTTAGTCGTTTTTTAGTTAATCCTTTATATTGAATTTTTAGTTAGTGCTACTACACTAGTGAGTGGATCTCGGTCTGTAGCACCTTACACTTCAGTTCACCGGAAATTATTGTAGTGATGTTTGTGTCGATGACCTCTACTATCTTAACGTCAACTCGATAAAGTTTAGGATTTTCTACTACGACACTTTCACGACGTGAGTTATACAGTCATTTAAACCTTTTGAGTCGTCACCGGTGTACTGACCTTTCCCAGTCAAAAGTAAGGTCAGGGATTCTTTTCGTTACGGTTTACTTACCAGTTTGATGGTGTTTTAACGTGGTAGAGTGTGCGATCATTTATTACGAGTTTTAAGAAGTTCGGTCCGAAGTTGTCTTACACTTGGTACTTAAAGGTCTACAAGTTCAACCTAAATCTTTTCCGTCCCCTTGGTCTCTAGTTTAACAGTTGTAGAAGACCTAGTAACTTTTTCGTTCTCTCAAGATCTTTTTGTAGGCAAAGACGAAATAACTGATACGGTGTCGGAAACTGACACACCTAGTGTTGTTTGACACCTTTTAAGAAGTTCTCTAATCGTATGATCTGGTGGTCTGAACGGAGAACTCTTTAGACGTACGTCCAGTCCTTCGTTGTCAATCTTGACCTGTACCTTGTTGTCTGACCAAGGTTTATCCTTTTCCTCATGCAGTTCCGATATATAACAGTGGGATGAATAAATTGAATATACGTCTTATGTAGTACTCTTTACGACCCGACCTCCTTCGTGTTCGACCTTAGTTCTAAAGGTCCTCTTTATACTTATTGGAGTCTATACGTCTAATGTAATGGGAATGTCGTCTTTCGTTTCTTCTTGATTTCACGGAGAAGTACTTTCACTTTCTCCTCGCAAGTTTCAACCGAATTTCGAGTTGTAAGTCTTTTGCTTCTAGTACCGTAGACCACGGTAGTGAAGTACCGTTTACCTCTTTGTCACCTTTGTCACCGTCTGAAATAAAACCCCCCGAGGTTTTAGTGACGTCTACCACTGACGTCGGTACTTTAATTTTCTACGAATGAGGAACCTTCCTTTCAATACTGGTTGGATCTATCATATATGTTTTCGTCTCTGTAATGAAACGGCTGATTCCAGGTAGATCAGTTCCGATACCAAAAGGGACACCAGTACATACCTACACTCTCAACCTGACACTTCTTCCGACTCGTGGCTTCTTAACTACGAAAACTTGACACCACAACCTCTTCTGAGAACTCTCAGGGAACCTGACGTTCCTCTAGGTTGGTCAGGTAAGACTTCCTCTAATTGAGACCCTAAAGAAACCTTCCTGCCTACGACCTCGACTTTGAGGTTATGAAACCGGTGCATTACACTTCTTAACTGAGTAAACTTTTCTGAGACTACGACCCTCCCTAACTCCCGTCCTCTTCTTCCCCTGTTGACTCCTACTCTACCGACCTACCGTAGTGCCTGAGATACCTGCACTCAGACTCACTTGAGACCCTCAACCACTACCTGTCCCTCCGGACCGCACGACACTAAGTACCCCAGCGTTTCTCAGTCTGTGCTGACTCGTTGACTTGACTTGACTTGACGTGGATCTGTCACATAATTTTACGTCTCTGTAATGAAACGGTTGTTTCCAGGCAGATCAGTTCCGATACCAAAAAGGTCATCAGTACATACCTACAATCTCAACATGATATTTCTTTCGACTCGCGACTTCTTAACTACGAAAACTTAATACCACAACCTCTTCTAAGAACTCTCAGGGAACCTGACGTTCCTCTAGGTTGGTCAGTTATGGTTTATAAGTAACCTTCCTGCCTAACTCCCGTCCTCTTCTTCCCCTGTTGACTCCTACTCTACCAACCTACCGTAGTGACTGAGTTGCCTGTAATCAAACTCATTTAAGGCCTTTAACTACTACCTGTCCCTCCGGACCGTACGGCGTCAGGTACCCCAGCGTTTCTCAGTCTGTGCTGTCTCACTGAGTTGACTTGGTTTGAATTTTTAAGGTAAACATCATAGTTGTGTATATCTAGTGGTGTGTTAGATTAAACTCTACGTTCTGGAATGACTCTTTTAAAGTTTCACATTTTCTATATATTTACTTTCACTTTAAACGAGTCAGTACAGACTGAAAAACACTGGGGGTACCTGACATCTGGTAGTCTAAAGAGACAGGTACCTTAAGAGGTCCATTCTTATAACCTCACCGAACGGTAAGAGAAGAAGTCCGGTAGAAGGACTGGGTCCCCAACTTGGGTCCAGAGAACGTGCCGTCCGTCTTAAAAAATACACACTCGGTGATCCCTTCGGATTTTTTCTACATATTTTTCTGGGTTTATTTGTCAGATATAATAAACTTTTCAAGTTGTGACATTTCAATGAAGAAGAAGTTAAATAGATATTTGAGTTTCATTGAGGTAAGTCTTAAAGTTCCAGAAGACATCTTGACTATTCGAATAGGATTGTAATTAAAGGTTCTCGTTTCCCGGTCCTTATCCGTTTACTAAAAACTTATTAAACCTTTACCTTACTCAACCCCCTTATGGAGGATGGTCCAGAATTTCGAATAAATAACATCGGAACCATCGAAAATTTCACGATAGAACCTCTGGATGTCTTATGTCGACAGATTTAGAGGTCCTACTTTAGTAAACACTACCTGTTTTAGAGAGTAGTCCGTATTTTGTATTTATTTTATTAGAAAATGATAATAATAAAATAATAATAATCTTTTTGTTACACATTCTCGTACTCTGTAAACGGTTTCGTTGTTTCTGGTCTTCCAGGTCTAAAGTCTTCTCTCCTAGGTATTTCTCCTCCCAACTACAATGCTTCCTACGAGAAAAGAACGCCGGTAAACAACTAAGACCCGGGTCCGGATCCCGACTTTTTCACCCGAAACAGGTCCTTCTTCAGTGAAGAACCATTTGTCTTTTTGGTCGTCTCGCAAATAACGGGAATTTCTTGATCTCTCTATTTTAACCTCTTAACTCATCAAGTTCTAGGTCCACCCTCCACCTCCACCTCCTTTATTCGGCTTCTGTACGGGTAAAACATTGAAACTTTGACACTCTCCATTCCCCGATTTGTGGATCCGATTTCGGAAACCTTTAGTATCTTCGATAAAGTCATTAAAGAGACACAATTTCGTTACTCTTTTTGTCACTCTTTTTTTTTTTTTCGTCATTCTTAACCTCAAGTTTTTAGTGATCCATTTCCGTCATCACTTGTGTGGGCAGAGGGTAACCTTTCGGAACCTTCAGAGATAAGAACCTTGTCTCGTTTGTCTCCATCTGGTGCAGAATCCATTTAAGATTTGGTCGAAACTGGTCCAACACACACCTAATTCTACTGGGTGGGATTGAGATAGACAAGTCATCTCCTTTTCTATCTTGAGAGGAAAGAAACAAAGTGTGGTATAATAATCCATAAATTGAAGAATCCGTGTGGTGCACAAAGGTGTTAGATGACAACACCTTGTTTGAAGGTTTTAAATTACCGAATTTTACCAATTGTTAAACGATGATAAAGAGTGTCAATGAACCCAACCGTCTAAGATGACCCCTTAAAGAGAGGATATAAGTCACAGTAGTCCCAAGTTCCTACACCGACGGAAACCGATAACGAACGTAAACCCCAACTTTGTCTTTCTACGGGAGAGGAGTAAGTTCCGGACTGGAGAAGTCACCCTTTCCTACCTAAAAATCTATACGACCTATCGAAAGTTTTCTCGTTTTCGGTTTCGACGGTCAAAAGAATTTCCACACCGGGTCTTTACCGTGTAGTTCAGGAATAAGTTCCTCCCCTCTTTATCAGACCCAAAGAACTACCCTCCTCACCACACGTACCTCTCCTCCCTTCTTAGTAAATACCAGTATTAATTCCTATAGTTCTTTGTCTTGTACAATGGTTTTACTTCTCTTTTTTGTTAGAACTTTGATCTTTGTCTGAGTGTCCATTAGACCTACGACCCCAAAAATTTATCCCTTAAACTCACACATTATCACCTCGAGTGACACAGTCTCCCCCTGACTGGTTTCTATAACATCTTCTCTTTCCGTTCTCGGTCTAGCGTGAACCCAAACAACCGGAGTTACGTATCTTAGACTAAAAGGAAAACAACGTTTTTCTTCGTTAACTTAAAATTCTTTTCACCAAAATAGACTATAAAAGAAAACAAAAGAGAGGTGGGTGGGGTCCCCCTGACTTTGTTGAACCTTGTCTCATCCTTCTCTTCACCCCTCCGACGTGATCAAGTCCGTTCTTTACCGTCACTAGACCTAGGACCATTCCTTCTCTTTCACTTTCTTTTTCTGATAGTCAAATAGAAACATAGGACATCTGATCTTTTGAATCGTCAAATGTTTATATTTGGTTAAACTTACTTTAGAGTAAAATCTCTCTGGTACGAAGGTTAAAAAAAAAATAAAAAAAATTAAAAATTTAACCTCATATCAACGAAAGGATCGTAGTCAGAAAAGGTTACCCAGTCGAGAAACGTAGTCCACCGATTTCATAATCTCCAAGTCGAAGTAGTAGTCAAGAAGGTTACTTATAAATCCCAACTAAATGAAATCTTAACTTACCAAACGAGGACGTCAGGTTCCCTGAGAGCTCTTAGAAGAGGTAACAACACGTCTTCGAAACTTATAATTAATCCAGAGTAAACAAATAAAAAGGAAAATAAAGGTCGTAAGACCCTCCACCCAGTATCTCCTAGGACGACATTAAATACAGCCTCTCACAAAACGGATACGAGAGGAGATTCTCAAAATATCAAAGACCAGAATGTAAATCTAGAAATTAGGTAAAACTCAAATAAAAACACATACCACAATTTTTCACAAGATTAAAGTAAGAAAATGTTCACCAACTGGTCAAAAGGGTCGTGGTGAACAATTTCTCTAACAGAAAAGAGGTAACATATAAGAACAGAGGAAACAGTTTCTATTTCACAGGTATCCACGTACCTATATAGAGACCCGAAAGATAAAACAAGGTAACTAGATATAAAGACAGAAACACGGTCATGGTATAACAGAACTACTGACACCGAAACATCATCTCGGACTTCAGTCCATACAACTAAGGAGGTCAAGGTAAGAAGAAAGAGTTCTAACGAAACCGATAAACTCAAAAAAACATAAAGGTATGTTTAACACTTTAATAAACAAGATCGAGACACTTTTTATGGTAACCATTTTAATTTTCGAAGACGTTTTGTTTCCTTTGATATTCGTTCCACTTTTTTGTCGGAAGTCTTACCCTCTTTTATTATCGTTTACTTCGTTGACTGTTTCTTGATTAGAGTTTTTATATGTTCGTTGAGGACGTCGAGTTAAGGTCTTTTTATTTGCTGGGTTAGTTTTTTACCCGGTTTCTTGATTTGTCTGTAAAGAGATTTCTTCTGTATGTCTACCGATTGTTTGTGTACTTTTCTATGAGTTGTAGTGATAGTCTCTTTACGTTTAGTTTTGTGTTACTCCTAGGTAAAGTACGGTCAGTCTTACCGACGTAGTTTTTCAGATGTTCTTTATTTACGACCTCTCCCACATCTCTTTTCCCTTGGGAGAATGTGACAACCACCCCTACCTTTGATCATGTCGGTGATACCTCTTGTCACACCGCTAAGGAATTTTTTGACCTTTATCTCGACGGAAAACTGGGTCGTTAGGGTAGGGACCCGTATGTGAGTTTCTTTAGTCTTAACTTTCTCTGTGCACATGGGGTTACAAGTAGCGTCGTGACAAATATTATCGGTCCTGTTCCTTCGTTGGATCCACAGGTAGTCGTCTACTTACCTATTCTTTCGACACCATGTATATATGTCACCTCATAATGAGTCGGTAATTTTTCTTACGTAAACTTAGTCAAGATTACTCCACCTACTTTGACCTTGGATAATATGTCTGACTTCATTCAGTCTTTCTTTTTGTGGTTATGTCATGTGATTGTGTATATATACCTTAAATCTTTCTACCATTGTTATTGGGACATACGCTCTATCGTTTTCTCTGTGTCTACATATCTTGTTAGTAAATCTGAGACACCCTCTCCCTCTCCCACCCTGCTAAACCCCCTTACCGTGACTTTGTACATATTATAGTATATTCTTTACTTAACGGTCAGGACCAAACTATGTCCTACGAACCCCGACCACGTGACCCTACTGGATCTCCTTACCATTCCCCTCTCTCCACTCTCCCCCCAAGTCCTACCCCTTGTGCACATATGGGTGTCACCTAAGTACAACTACATACCGTCTTGGTTATGTTATAACATTTCACTTTTTTTATATATACATTTTTATAAATTTTTTATTTATTTCTATCCTTTTATATATAAATTTTTTTCCGTTAAGACGGAACTTCTTTTTTTAAATTTTTTTTTTCTTAGAAGAGGTCGTGGTGTTAAGTTTTCGTAGTCAAGAAGTCACGAGTCGAAAGAAATAACATGTCGAGAGTGTAGGCATGTACTGATGACCTTTTTTTGTATCGAAACTGATCTACCTCAAAGCACCCGTTTCACTACAGAGACGAAAATTATACGACAGATCCAAACAGTAACGAAAGGAAGGTTCCTCGTTCGTAGAAATTAAAGTACCGACATCAGTGACAGGTATCGCTAAAACCTCCATTTCTTAGGTGGACGGTCACGTCCTCTTCCTCCGTCGTCTCCTATTACCAATCTATCATAGTTGTTGAGTCACCTGTACTTAGGCTCGTTTGAGACCCTCTATCACCTCCTGTCTCCTCGGACCGCACGATGTCAGGTACCCAAGCGCTTTTCAACTTGTGCTGCATCCCCGTTTATCGTCGTATCAACGAAATGCTACAACAAAATCAAAGACGATATGTCGTCTCACTCAGTCGATATACAAATGTATACAGAAGAAAAACCTAAAGGAAGGGTAAGTCCAGCGGTTTCTCGTAACTCACCTCAAGGGGCACGACATGACAAAGAGTAAGCAATAGATAAAACGTGTGCCACAGTTATCGCACATATACAGTCAGGGTCGGAGGGTTAAGTAGGGTAGTGACGGGGAAAGGGGGAACCATAGGTATGTGAACAAGAGCTGTAGACACAGAGATAAGGACGAAACGTTTATTCTAGTAGATACTTTTATTCTTATTTGTTTACCGTGGATTAATTTATTTCCGAAAACGCATCGTTTCCTTTGACATGTGTTCTACTCTTCTGTTGGGAGTCTTACTTTCTTTTATAAACGTTTACTTCGTTGACTATTCCATAATTAGAGACTTTATATGTTTGTCGAGTTATAGTGTTTGGGGTTTGTTAAAAAAATGAACTTCATACTGTACTATACCCTAGTATGTATCGAGTATTGACTTTCTGACTACTCGATAATGTTTCACTAATGTGGATCTATTGGTGTCGTATCCAAGTCTTTCAGGAGACCATATGAAAAGATTACTGATTGAGGAGAAAGGAGAGGTTTCCATTGGTGATAGGACTGAGATTTGCATCTAATCAAAACATGCCAAAACTTGAAATATATTTACCTTATTAAATTATACGTAAAAACACGGACAGAAGAAAACACCGTGGTGTAGAAAATGTCAAAAATTTAATAGAGAAGAGAAGTGGGGGAAGTGAGCCAGGAGTTTGTCCTTAAATACGAATAGGAATTTTTCATTGAAACATGACCCTTGAACAGACGAGACTCTTAGTTTTTAAATGTGAATTTTATTCAGAAACAGGACTCTTGGTTTTCTGACTACTTCCTTCTTTTTGCACAACCGACATTTAGTGTTAATCAAACCTGTGACTAAGTCCATAATGAAGACTCACTCCGTGATAAATTATCATTGATCATGTTCCTCCACTTTCCCTTCGTTTGTGCTGATTCTTGTTGTGCGGTCAGCTATCGTAAAACCCACACCGTCGTGTGCGAGACAATATGGAATGAGGAAGGTCCGAAAATCGGACTCTCTTCTATGAGTCACTGTTTCCCTCCCTAGTAGACCTAACTTTATACTAGTAAGTACTGTTTGCGAAACATAGTAGTTTGTCGTCGTTAGTTTAAAGTAGAAGAGAATATTGTAACTCCCAGGATTAAATTTTTATATTACTTAAAGACCCTTGAAACAAAAGGTTCTTTTACGGGACTCATAAAACAAAGGACAAAAGAATGCCGTCTCAAACAAAAGCGTTCATAGAGGAAGTGTGTATCTCGTGCCACAAGGTCAGGACATTCCCCTGCATAAACCTATCAAAGGAGACATTTTTTCTCTGTGTCACTAATCGATTCATCAATAATTACAGAGATTAAAACACATACGTAAATACGTTCAACAAAACCAGAGATTGGTACTTACAACTGTTCCTTTTATTGCAGTCAGGGTTAAAACATGAAAGAAGAAATGTTTTCTTTGATATTTGATAATTTCATTGATAATTTTACTAAGAAATGTCCCACAGGGGTTGGAAAGATCGTCAATATAAGAACTTATGAGAGATCTTGTGTTCAATTTTACCCTTACGTTATATTAATCCATACACTGTCGGTGTCTCTAAAACGATGTTTCTGATTAATAGACAACTAAAAAATTACCTTATTTCTTTAAACTTAGCGAGTACTTTTGTATCCAAAATATCAAATTAAATTTTCGTGTCATAATATCATGAAACTCTACGTGGTCTTTCTAAACCGTCAATAAAACGGATTAAAAGTTATTATATTCGACTATGTACGATTGTTCCGAGAGAAAAAAAGAAAAGGGTGAAGGTACAGACACCTTCTGAAATCTTTCACAATAAATAGATCTCATGTGTTTCGTTTTGTATTCTTGTACTCAACATAAGGAAATTTCTTATACGGTGTTAAGTAAATAAGTAAGTCGACAACTACCTGCAGCCCAACAAGGTCAAAACCCCATAATGATTATTTCAATGATACTTATAAAACTAGTAAGTCTGTACAGAAATATACTTTCTGTATATATATAAAAGTATATATATATACAGTATATAAGTCTGTATATAAAAGAACCTATATATGGATCCTTACCTTACTTATCTAGTACATCATCCACGTATAAATTGAAAGTTTCTTTGACCCTGTTACAAAAAATGTTTCGTCAACATCGTGAAACATAAAGGTGGTCGTCACACACTCTTATCGTTTACAAATCGGTAAGACTAATAACACATCACCATAAGTGACACCAAAATTAAAACATAAAGGGATTACTAATTACTAAAAACTCGTAAAAAAAGTACACGAATAAACGGTAGACACTTAGAATAATTAGAAAACAGGTAAAAAGATAACTTGAAATCCAAAAAGATCGAAATTTTAAAAAAATTTTTTAATTAAATAATAAAATTAACCTCCGATTAATGAAATGTTATAACATCACCAACAACGGTATGTAACTGAACGTAGTCGGTTCCCACATACACAAGGGGTAGGACTCGGGAGGAGGGTGGAGGGCGGGGTAGGGTAGGAAGTCTCAGTAGGACCCCGTGGTCGGGACTCATGGACCAGAGTACGTAACCTGGACCTGGTCACCAGATAAAGTGTATACTATTATATGTTCAAAGTTACGATAGGAGAGTTTAGTAGGGTGGGAGCGGAAGAGGGTGTCTCAGGTTTTCAGACAGAAATGTAGACGCAGAGAAAATGATAGAACATATATCCCAGTAACAATGGTAGAAAGATTTAAGGTATATATACGTAATTATATGACATAACCACAAAAAGAAAGACTGAACGGCCCCAGGTCGGGGCCACCTAGGTCCCTTAAACTTCCCACCTGCCTCAGCCGTTCCTTTTGAATAAATAAATAATTATATTCTAATCTAATCCTTCTTTATCACATCATCCTTCTAATTCACCTCTCTTCTCCGACTAATTGAACCCAATGCACCTTTTGGTTATTTCAAGGTCTGTTCCTCGAACGTGGTAGATGCAATCCGACGGCCGCGGGCAAACTGATAGCCTCTCACGGGACGGAACCCGAGAGAGAGAATGCCTAGAATTTTCGGCCCTGTTCATTCGTCTGTATCACTGGGAGGTGCGGGGTCTACCCTTAAGTCGGACTTTAATCTCATTTCTCCTCTGTGCCCCCTTTGGTCAGGTCACTGACCGAGAGGAAGATAACAGGAAGTTCCGGAAAATATGAAAACTAATATGTATCTCTAGTTACCCATTATGTTTTAAAACATCACAATCGTCGGGTCTGAGAAACATATAGAAAAACATATGTTTTCTAGAGTCCATTAAATGTATTAGAAGACCGGTTCTCCGAACAATTGTGAAAAACCGAGAGAAGGAATTACTTACAATTAAAGCAAAAGGGATTCACAAAAAGAAATTAGACGTAGAGGAATTTCGCGACTTCAATGTAGAGATATCTTTTTCCGCGTCACCCCATATTGTTTCTTCCATGAATTGAGTTTCTAGATTACAACGATTATGGTCCAGATGATGAACAAAAAGATATATGGTTGATATAGATTTTTATTTCCTATACTTTCAAACCGTCGTTCATAACCGAGTTGTTTACTTTGAAACTGAGGAGGCTTCGGGGATGTAAGGATCCTACAAAATTCGAAGGACACGGAGGACGCCAGTCCTCCGGAGTTCGTTAGTGTACGTGTCGATATTCTCAGGACGTCCGTCCGATCTTTCGGTAGTCTCCCCAAAAAACTAACTTTGTGAGAAAGTTTACGTCTTCTGATTTCGGGACTTAACTGAAAAAGGTCTTTTACAGTCTTCTCACCTTTTCGTCTCGTGTTTTCGGCCGTCTAAAAACAACCCCATGNAGGGGACTTCACAAAAAGAAATTAGACGTAGAGGAATTTCGTAATTTCAATGTAGAGATATCTTGTTTCCACGTCACCCTATATTGTTTCTTCCATGAATTGAGTTTCTAGATTACAACGATTATGGTCCAGATGATGAACAAAAAGATATATGGTTGATATAGATTTTTATTTCCTATACTTTTAAACCGTCGTTCGTAACTGNGAAACTGAGGAGGCTTCGGGGATGTAAGGATCCTACAAAATTCGAAGGACACGGAGGACGCCAGTCCTCCGGAGTTCGTTAGTGTACGTGTCGATATTCACAGGACGTCCGTCCGATCTTTCGGTAGTCTCCCCAAAAAACTAACTTTGTGAGAAAGTTTACGTCTTCTGATTTCGGGACTTAACTGAAAAAGGTCTCTTACAGTCTTCTCACCTTTTCGTCCGTCTAAGAATAAAAAACCTCCCACCTACGAGTCCTTTAAGGTCCCCCCTTTGGACTCCAGACTAATCGGAACGGTAGTCTCGAGACAGCGTACTGGAACAGTACCCACCTTAAGGAGTGCGACCGAGGGTCGTGACTGAATGAAGTGAGACATATCATCCAAGGTCAAAGTAAGTGGAGGAATCTTGACTAAGTTTACGTAAGAAAAATTACCGACTCATTATGAGGTAACACATATATATGGTGTCGAAAGAATAGGTGAGTAGACGGCTACCTGTAGATCCAACGAAGGTACAGGACCGATAACATTTGTCATGACGCTACTTGTAACCCCATGGGCACAGAGAAAGTTGAGAACAAGGAGTCACACATACGGGTCTTCATCCTAATGACCCAGCATGTCGTCAAGATAAAGGTCAAAAAATTCCTTAGAGGCGTGACAAGAGGTATCACCGACATGGTCAAACGTAAGGGTGTTTGTTGCATTCTCCCAAGGGAAAAGAGGAGAGATCGTAAATAACAAACATCTGAAAAACTATCGTCGGTAAGACTGACCACACTCTACCGGGATCCAGAATTTAGAATTGTCAAGAAGGATGTATGAAGTATGTTCCAGAAACAAAGTGTTTCTGAAAGAAGGTCAGACACCGAACAGAGAAGTAGAAGACTGGTCATACAAACTTATCACCAGTAAAAATTAAAATTACCGTAAGTTGAATGGTTGAATAAGAAAATGCCTAGTACGAAAACTACACCATCGATTTTTTAGAAGTCGGTAGACTTCCAGTGTTTCTAAGATAAGTACAAAATAAGTTTTTCAAAGTGTCAAGAAAGGAATGTTAACCTAGATACTAGGTAAAATCAATTAAAAACATCTGACATACAAAGCATTTAGACAAATGAAAAAAAAAATTATACATTCACTGTCTCGTGGTCAATAACTTTTTAGAAAGAATACAACGTAACGGAACATGTGAAAACTTTTCAGTCAACTTGTATACACCAGTTGGTACACAGCCCAATAAAGACCCGAGATATAGGATAAGGTGACTAGATAAACAGATTGAAATGTAGTTATATTGATATAGTACTAAAATTATTAAGTACTTTTGTTATCACAATGGATGAAGTCTAAACAAGATCAACAAAATTGATAAGATTCAGGAAACATAACGGAATACTTAAAATACTAGACAAACAGTCAAAGATGATGTTTTCGGACACCCTAAAAATAACCTTAAAAAAACTTACGTATCCAGTTAAGTCACTTTTTAATGTAGAAATGTTAGAACTCAGAAAATTGGGTAATTAATCCATATCACGAGATCAATAACAGAAACAATAATTATTAAATAGAGTACTGATAATGTATTAAAAATCATATAATCAAAAAGTACAGAAGACGGTCTAAATAGGGATTTATTAAGTATAAAAACTACGATAATATTTACCATAACAATAAAATTAAGTTATATACTAACAAGTAACGGTCATACGTGTACATTAACAAAATGTATAACTAGAACATGAGACTTTTTAAAGATTTGAATGAATAATCAACATCTTCTCAAAAGTATCTAAAGTGACTTAAAAGATATATCTTGATCTCTGGTTCTTCAGTTATTTCTTATTGGGTATCCGGTGTAGACCGAACACCAGACAAAAACACGTCAGTCACTTGATTCTTAACAAAAAAAATTTTAATAAAAATAAAATTCCCCAATAAATTAAGTTTTTTCTTGTTTAATTTATACATCGTCTTACATACAAAGTACGTTTCGGGTTATATAAATGACAGATCATGAAATGTCTTTTTTAAAAAATCATGACCATATTACAATGTATATCCGAAAAGTATCTATTTGAAATAAACTATATTCTGCAAGGGAACATAAAAATTAAAAGGTTCTTAAAAGTAATTCTTACTTACAAACTGAAAAGGAGTCAGATAACTCTAGTATATTACAAATAAATATCCAACTAATTATACCACTTAATGTGACTAAAATCTTATAATTTTGTCGGGATTTAATGACCTTGTTTGAGGGAAACCTATTCTACACACTACGAATAACATAACCCAAGTCGACGATTTAAAACAAATCTTAGAAACATGGATACAAGTATTCTGTATAACTTATTCTAGATTTATCCATAAAGAGGTTACTTCTTACGTCTACCGGTTGTCCTTGTACTTTTCTACGAATTGTAACTATTAATAATCTCTTTACGTTTAGTTTTGACGCTAACTCATAGTAGAGTGTGGTCAGTCTTACCGATAGTAGTTTTTCAGACGTTTGTTATCTACGACCTCTCCCACACCTCTTTTCCCTTGGAAGGATGTGAGAACCACCCTCGTTTTTAACCATGTTGGTGATGTCTCGTCGTGTCTTCAAGGAATCTTTTGATCTTTGTCTCGATAGTATACTAGGATGTTAGGGTGAGGACCCGTAGATGGACCTCTTTTGGTATTAAGTTTTTCTATTCATGGGACGTCACTATAAACGTCGTCATAAACGTTAGCGGTTCTGTACCTTCGTTACATTTACAGGTAGTTGTCTACGGACCTATTTCTTCGATGTTAGATATAGATATAGATAGATAGATAATTACAGACAGATAGATATATAGACTTAGTGAAACTCCCCGTTGACTTTGATTGTGTTGTAACATTTAGTCGAGATGAAGTTATTTTTTAATTTAATGAAGACGTGTCTAATCTTTTTTTCTCTCTAACGAGACATCAAAAGTGAAAGAAAGAGGAAAACATTAGACACAGAGAACTTTCTGATAACAAACGATATTTTAGACGTTATAGACTATAATCGTATCTAGGACGATTGAAAGATACTTACAATCGTATCATTTTGAAAGGGGTAAGAAGATTAACATTAGATGAACACAGAAAATTAACTTTATATGAAGAACATCCGTCTTACATTAACCAAGAACTAAAAAATAGGGTAGTAGGTCAGAAAAAGAAAAATAAACCCATAAACATAAATGTGATAATAATTGTATCTAAATTCCGATAGTCTAGAATAAATAAGATAAACAGAGAAGACAGGAAACAAGGAAATAAAGAAAAAGACGAAAGGAAACCTAATTACCTTATAAAAAAATCTAAATTAAAATGGACGAAACAACCGAATAAACTAAAATGACAACCAAACAATACACTCATCGATGAAATCCCAAATATCATACGTAGAAAACGAATAGTGTCAGTTCATTTAAGGAGAATTGGAACTCATCTTCTTGGAATTCCCTTAATTGTAGACAAAAGAGGAGAGTCGGAAATACGGTAGTAATAGTGTCTAAAATTGAAATGGATACAATATTAGAAGTGTTATGTAAAGTTAATGGAAGTCAATTTATTAATAAAAACTTTCCGTTTTTATTCCTCTTTTGTAGGATACATAAATGGATATAAATGGTAAAGGTCACCAAGTTTGTAGAAATAAAGTGAAAATAAAAACTTTTTTATAAAAGTGTCTTATATCACAGGAATCCGTTCTCCAAAAAAAAAGAAAAGAAAGACATAAATTTCTATTAAGACAGAAGAGAGAACGTAACAAAGGTCACTCTTTAGACCTTTAGGAATAGAAACGAGTAGACATACATTGTGTAGACATAAAAGACTAACGAAAATTCTAACAGAGAAATAATGACCGAAATAATCTTCCACTTAACCATATCAAATGAAGTGGAAAGAACACTAACCCCGAACGATCTAAAGAACCAGGACACTCAAACATTAAAAGGAATTCATACCTTTCAAAACCCGGTATAAAGAAGTTTACAAAAAGACAGGGAAGGAGTAAGTACTTTAGTTAAGGGAGATTTCAATACAGTGTCGATTGACTACGAGAAAATATAGTGAAAAAAAAAAAAAAAACGAAAAAACCTAAGAAAAAAGGGAGACACATAGGACGGAACCTACCATTTTTATTCACAAGATGTCAAAGAGACCATAAGTATTTTTGACATGAGATGGGGTTTGAAAATCCGGTAGATAAACAGTAAGACAAAAGTGAACAATGACTCTTCCTTACCTTCTTTTATGTCTTTCTCCATATGTGTAAACATGCAGAGGTACCGTTGAAAGTGTTTATAGTACAGGAAAAAGGGTTGGATATATAAACAAGAATCGGATATAAAATTAGAAAAGACGTAAAATAAAAATGTAACAACAATTGCTCAACCTAATAATTGACTGAATTAGAATAAAGAACATGTCTATACGACTTAAACTCCGGGTCTTAAAATAAAAACCTCTCAGGGTGTTCCGAAAACAAAATAAAATAAATCTATACGTTAAAGGTCGTTCCGTCGGTTTTTAAATACTATGTGAAAAGAATCCTCTTACACGGAGAGTGAGAGTAAGAGTTAGTAAATGAGTAAGTTCAATATAGTCGTAGACGGTTTGATAAAACACAAGTCATAAATTTATAATGACACCGTTACATAAAATATTATAGATAAAAGAATAAATTCTTTACTAGAGATAGTAAAGGAGAGAGTTCTAATTTGGTAAGTACTAGTCGTATTAAAAAGTGTGTAAGAGAAAATAAAATAGAGAAAGAAAACTAATCGTAATATCTCCCTCTGACACGAATAGTTTTTATATGAACAGAGAGAGCATATCACAGTATGAAAACCTTTGTTAGTAAATTGTATATAAAGTTGAATTTTATAAAAATTTCGTTTTATTGAATGCGCCCACGTATCAATGTATGCTTATCCCGTGACAGTCCCGAGGGTTTTAAACCTGTTTAACGTTGACGTGTTGGTTGAAATATCCTTAGTCGGGTTTGATGGATATTTCTTTCCTTAAAATTTTATTTTACACGTTTTGCTGAGATGTGTTAGTCGTGTAATACCCTTGTCCGTATTAAAAACGGTACAATGTTTTTTTACTTATATGAATTTATAAATAACAGACAAAAAAAGGAATTAAAGATTCTAAGTTAAATTAAATAATTTCGACGTAAGTACTCCGATGGATTGATCCAAAAGGAGTGACTGACAAAAGTATTTAGTTTTTCACAGTACCGAGTGACTAGGTCCTAGCGGGTTTCGTCTACTAGGAGGAAGAGTACGTAGCAGTCTTCCAGTTACCATCGGATCGACGATGTAGTATTACGGATGTAAGTAAGTGCAGTGGAGTAGTGTATTATACGTAAAATAGTAGAGTGTAGTAGCGTTCTCCTTCTTTCCACTCATGTCATATTATTCTATAAAACTTTCTTTCTCTCCAGTGTAGGTCCATTGGAAATAATTTCCTATAACAATATTAACAAGATTAAATAATTATCAGTAACAATGAGAGAACGTACTTCTACACGATTCAGTGAAGTCATCACTGAGAAACCTGACGTCGGACGGTACGCTAAAGGGTCCGTTCTTAGGGTCTCACCCAACGGTACGGGAGGAGGTCCCTAGAAGGGCTGGGTTCCTAACTTGGGTGCAAAGAATGTAGACGTAGCCGTCCACACAATAGTGATCACGGTGGACCCTTCGGGTAACAATTAGAGAATGACACGGATTAAATATGTAATTTGAGGTGGTAATTCATATATACACATCCTTTTTGTATCATCCCAAACTATGATAGACTTCAAAGTCTGTAAATGACACAGGAAATGTCTATTCACCCTCCTTGATAACATGACTTAAGACGAACAATCGTCCTATGGACTGTAAATTCAGGTAATAGAGTCAAAAGGGTAGTCTTAGGTTTGGTGTAAGAAACGTTTGTTGTAGCTAGGACTCTTCTTAAAGGCGAGAATTTATCGTAAGACAATAACCTGTTTCTTACTAATCTTCCCTCCGTCCTTTGACGACTAAAGAGACAAGACAGGTGGAGACTCTTTTTACTGAAAGAAATTCTGTGATATACAGGTAAGTTGAACTCTTCCACTCAGTCAAACCTCTTATTTCAATCGAAAAAGACAACGGATATCACCTTTGTCACAGTCTGAAATAAAAAACCCCCGAGGTTTTAGTGACGTCTACAACTGACGTCGGTACTTTAATTTTCTGTGAATGAGGAACCTTCTTTTCAATACTGGTTGGATCTCTCGTATAACTTTTCGTCTCTGTAATGAAACGGTTGTTTCCAGGCAGATCAGTTCCGATACCAAAAAGGTCACCAGTACATACCTACACTCTCAACCTGACACTTCTTTCGACTCACGGCTTCTTAACTACGAAAACTTGACACCACAACC
>SJYO01018757.1:3882451-3892669 GCA_006410555.1 Capra ibex | reverse complement strand
GTCATGAAACCGGTGGAGTACGCTTCTCAACTGAGTAACCTTTTCTGAGACTACGACCCTCCCTAACCCCCGTCCTCCTCTTCCCCTGCTGTCTCCTACTCTACCGACCTACCGTAGTGACTGAGCTACCTGCACTCAGACTTACTTGAGGCCCTCTACCACTACCTGTCCCTCCGGACCTCACGACACTAAGTACCCCAACGTTTCTCAACCTGTGCTGACTCACTGACTTGACTTGGCTTGACTTATCCCCGGAAAGATTCTTGAGTCATGGTACAGATCCTAATCAAATCGGTTTTTCACTGAAGGAGAAGAGTAGTTTTTGAGAGTGGGTTTTAATGGTTTTCTTAACCTTTTACTATCCTTTATTACAAAAAGTTCTATGACTTGTAGTCCGTTGTTACTTACTACGGGGACTCTCAACCTCCCTTTTCTGCAGAGTCGAATAACATGACTCACTCAAAGGTCCGACACCGACCCCCAATCCCACCACCTCTTCAGTCCTCTTCGAACTACCTTAGTGTCTCAACTTGCTGTCTCGACTCCCAGACCCCTCTGGTTGTTCGTCCTCAGGTCCTCCCGACTTTTAGAAGATCACTGTGTTGACACCTCCAGACATCCCCCAGGAGTGGTAGTCAAGTAGTCTCGTGATTAGTGTCGTACGTACACTTTTTTGAGGGGGACAAGACCTTTCCGTAACGTATATTTTTGATCTCCCTCCCTACGTCTTCGAACGTATCCCGGTCGTTAACCTTATCACCCGATCCATGGTGATCATTCTGACATTTTAAAGTATTAAAGACCCCGTAGGTCATCTCACATGTCTTCTTTGGACGGAGTGACTACTCTCCCTTAATCGAGTTCTGATTGATGACGAAATTAAAGTAGATTGTGTAAAGTTTTCGTCTTTGGTTTTACCTATCTGTTTAAGGTTTATTGATATAGGGTCTTCTGTCAATTCTTATGAAGATCCATATATATATTTAGGTCGTAGGTTGTAAATGTTTGAACCGTTCTAAATGTTTGAACCCTTATATGGGTCGTACTTTTCTTCGTCCTTTTAAATTGATTATTACTCCTTCCTTTCAGTCAGTTGACACCCTTTTGAAGTTCACCGGAAGATGTACCCGTTGACCCGAGACCCTTCTCTTCTCGTTTCCTATCTGTCTGTATCAAAATTTTCTTACTGATGTCACCTTATAATGAGTCGGTATTTTGTCTCACTTAAACTCATTTGACATATAATCGTGTATATATACGTTAGATTTTGCACCACGACTACTCGGGTAAACGTCCCGTCGTTATCTCTACGTCTGTATGTCCTGTCTGAACACCTGTGTCGTCCTTTTCCTCTCCCAGCCTGCTTAACTCTCTCATCGTAACTTTATATGCGTGATCGTATACATTTTATCGATCACCCCTCGAAGACGTATTGTGTCCCTGGAGTGGGGGGACATAACACTGTTACGTCTCCTCACCCCACCCCTAACCCCACCCTCCCTCCTAGTTCCCCTTCCGCTAATACGTCTGAATACCGACTAAGTACAACATGTTACTCTGGTTGTGTTGTGACATTTCGTTAATAGCAGGTTAATTTTCTATTTAAATTTTTTACCGATTGTAAAAAGGTTTACATTAAATTTGATATTTGGATATGACGGTTCTTCGAGTCATTTTACGTCGTGTTCTCTACTTCTTTTGACTTTTAAAAAATTAAACGACCTCTGAACATTATTTCCTTTTTTAAATTCCGTCAGACCCTTTGGTTCTGTGTAATGTATGTCTCCTTATTTATTTTCTTAATGTCATCTAAAGAACAACCTTTGTCACGTTCACTCTATTACCTCATTCTAATAATTTCTTTTTTTGAATAATGTATCTTAAGATAAGGATCATTTTTCTAGAAGTTTTATTTGTATTTAAAAGGTCTATGAATTTTCTTTGAGATTTCTTTCACGATTTTTAGACAGAATACTAATTTTATACGTGTACATTCTTAATTATTTTAGACTCTATAAATGGACACATATTACCGGTGTTTAAAACCTTGTACTAAAACATAATTTTAGTATTTTAAAAGAAAGTAGTATGGTGTATAGTTATCGTTTAAAACGACGTCTATACCAATTACCTGGATTGGTCTCTAAAAGAGGTCGTATAACTTTTCAACCTACCGTAAGCATATTAAAACTACTTGTCCTTAACACCGACTTAAACGTGAAAAAACGGGTACGAAGTCGTCAGAATCGATTTCGAAGTAGGGTTGAGACTTTCTATTTTTATTAAATGTAACTTAACACATCTAAACAGACCCAATTTCAATAAGATTACTGATATTATTTATTAATAATACATTAACAAAAATGACTTTGTCTCAAAAATCATAAATAATACAAGTGTTAATAAAGATAAACCAAGATAAAGTCTTCGTGAATAAATCATGGGTGACATACAGTCAAGTAAAAACATGAACGTGGATCGTCTACTGAACCAGGTCACTCTGTGAGTTTTTTACGTTAACTTACACTAAATTTCTTCAACCTCAAGTGTTAGATCATTGACTTCTTCCAATGTGTCTGTATAGTATTCACTTGATACTCTTATGTATTAATTTTTCTCTTTTTCAGAGAATCGTGTGATTCTTATCTTAAAGGAATTAAACTAGTTCTCATAGATGTTTTCTTTTGGTTTTAGGATATTATTCGTAATTATAAATCACCATTTTATAACTTTCGAAAGGGAATTCTAACTTTTACTTTGTGTTACAGAGTAATAAAGATGAATTTTAACAATACCCAAATCCGTCATATTATTTTTCCCCCTCTACATTTATATATTCTGTTCCATATTTCACGTATTACTAACCTAAAAGGTAAATAAATGTCTACCGTACGGACGTATGTATCTTTTAAGTTTACTTATATCTTTGTTTGAATTTTCATCATTTTAAATAGTTTCAACAGTCTATGGTCCTCCTCCTTATCTATGTTTTAACATAAAGGTATATGTGAGGTCTTAGGTTATCGAAGTTTGTAGAGTTTATATATATTAATTTAGATTATTTAGTACATTTCTTAATAGAGGTTTGACTTTTGATGTTTTGTAACGATTCTCTTTATAATTATCTGTTTATTTACCTCTCTATAATTTATAAGTACCCGACCTTCTAAGGTATGTATGAATTTTTTATAACCAGAACTTATATAAAGATTACTTTTAGATTCGTCCAAAAACTTCCCCAACTTTCTACTAATATTTAATAAATACTTAAGTTTCTTGGATGTTATCACTCAAGTCAAGTCAAGTTAAATCGGCGACCCAACACGGACTGAGAAACGTGCGGTCCGGAGGGACAGGTAGTGGTGAGGGTCTCAGGTGGGTTTAGGTACAGGTAGCACAACCACTACGGTAGGTTGGTAGAGTAGGTTACAGCAGGGGAAGAGGAGGACGGGAGTTAGTAAGGGTCGTAGTCCCAGAAAAGTTTATTCAGTCGAGAGGTGTAGTCCACCGGTTTCATAACCTCAAAGTAGAAGTCGTAGTGAGGAAGGTTACTTATAAGTCCTGACTAGAAATCCTACTTGACCAACCTAGAGGAACGTCAGGTTCCCTGAGAGTTCTCAGAAGAGGTTGTGGTGTCAAGTTTTCGTAGTTAAGAAGCCGAGAGTCGAAAGAAGTGTCAGGTTGAGAGTGTAGGTATGTACTGGTGACCTTTTTGATATCGGAACTGATCTACCTGGAAACAACCGTTTCATTACAGAGACGGAAAATTGTACGAGAGATCCAACCAGTATTGAAAAGAAGGTTCCTCGTTTGCAGAAAATTAAAGTACCAACGTTAGTGGTAACGACACTAAAACCTCGGGTCTTTTTATTTCAGTCGGTGACAAAGGTGACAAAGGAGCAGATAAACAGTACTTCCCTATCCTGGTCTACGGTACTAGAATCACAAAACTTACAACTCGAAATTCGGTTTAAAAAGTGAGAAGAGAAAGTCAAAGTAGTTCTCCGAGAAATCAAGAAGAAAGGAAAGACAGTATTCCCACCACAATAGACGTATAGACTCCAATAACTATAAAGAGGACCGTTAGAACTAATGTCGAACACGAAGAAGGTCGGGTCGTAAAGAGTACTAAATGATACGTAGATTCAATTTATTCGTCCCACTGTTAAATGTCGGAACTACATGAGGAAAAGAATAAACCTTGGACAGACAACAAGGTACAGGTCAAGATTGACAAACTACATGAGGAAAAGGATAAACCTTGGTCAGACAACAAGATACAGGTCAAGATTGACAACGAAGGACTGGACGTATGTCTAAAGAGTTCTCCGTCCAGTCCACCAGACCATAAGGGTAAAGAACCTCTTAAAAGGTGTCAAACAACACTAGGCGTGTCAGTTTCCGACACCGTATCAGTTATTTCTTCTTTATCTACAAAAAGACCTTGAGAGAACGAAAAAGTTACAAGGTCACCTACAACCGTTAAACTACAAACCAAGGAGATGGGACAGATTTAAGTCGAACTTGTAGGCCTTTAAGTACCAAGTGAAAGACAACTTCGGACCGAACCTCTTAAAACTCGTAATGAAATGATCGTACACTCTACTTACGTTAACACGTCATCAAACACGTAAGAAACCGTAACGGAAAGAATCCCTGACCTTAATTGTGACTGGAAAACTTCTACCACCTCCCTATCCTACCCGAAAGAGAGGTGTTTAAGTAGATTTCTAGTAAACTTGCGACTCGATTAAGGTGTTTTATTGGAGACTTGGGACCGTCTCCTGTGTCCCGTGAGTCTTTCCGTCGGGTAAAATAAACTTTCGTCATCCTGTTATACCTCTTCCGTTACCGTGGGGTGAGGTCATGAGAACGGACCTTTTAGGGTACCTACCTCCTCGGACCATCCGACGTCAGGTACCCTAGCACTTCTCAACCCGTGCTGACTCCCCGAAGTGAAAGTGAAAAGTGAAAGTACGTAACCACTTCCTTTACCGTTGGGTAAGGTCACAAGAACGGACCTCTTAGGGTCCCTGCCCCCTCGGACCACCCGACGGTAGATACCCCAGCGTGTCTCAACCTGTGTTGACTTCACTGAATCGTCGTCGTCGTCGTCCCGTTTTATATTTTTATTTTTATCTCTGTTTAATCAATCCCTACCTCCGGGTAAGACCCCTTCCCATCACTTCCTCCTCTACAAAGGTTTGTGGTCCTTTGACAGAGTGGTCACTCAGACACCCCTCAAAACCTTACAGTCTGTCGTTGTATTGACCTTCCTCTCTCTCTCTCTTTTTTTTCTTTTAAGTATCTAATCCACGGATTGGTGTTGAAGGTCGCCTTTTCATCCGATTTACGAGCGCAGGTGGTGGTCGTTCGTCGCCGACTTGTCCCTCGGGCCCGACGTAACGAATCCCATTCCTGGTCCGGACTTACGGGACTCCTTGTAAACTCCCTCGATTCCACTTTATCGTTGGGTTTGACCCTACCGGTCTTTCTCTCTTTTTTCTTTTTCTCTCTCTCTCTTTTTCTCTCTCTTGAAAGGGTACTTTTCGAGATTGGATTCCGTGACGACCGGGCAAGTGTCTTGTTTACTGACTCGCTTATGGTCTCTCGATCGACCGACACTTGACCTGGTACGGGGTCGTCTCCGTCTCCCGTCCGCCCGTTGTCGGTCTCGATCCCCCTCTCCCCGTTAGAGTCGGGGTCTCTCGTAGGGGATGGTTTAACGTTCGTCCGAGGTCCAACGATTGGTTCAGAAGGACCCTAGGACCTGACAACTTTAGACGGTCGACCCAACGTCGGTCTCTAGTCGGAGGGTCTCCTCTGTGTACCGTGTGGTCTCTGCCGCGGGACGACGCGTAGGTCCTTTGGTTCGCCGACCCTGACCCCTCCACTATTCTACGCGGTGGGTGGACCCCTCTCACACGAGCGGTTCGTGGACCATCGGACTCTACGAACCTGGACCCTTCCCGTGTTTTAAGTCCAAGCTGACTCAGACACGGAAACACCTCATGGGTTCTTGGACTTGGACTCGTCAAATGTGGACTCTACACATGTGTTGGGTCCCGGGTGAAATCTGTCAAGGGGACGTCCCGTTGGACGTTGGACTCGTCAAATCTGACCCTTTCGTGTGTGCGGTACTCGTCCCAGTTTGGATCACACCGGGTCTGTGACATTCGTCAGGGGTGTGTACGGTCACTGTAAACAAACGTCCCAAGGAGGGAGGGGTGTCGTGTTGACTTGTTCACTCGGATTTCTTCACTGGTGGAAGTGGAGGAACACAGTCCCACCTTTAATCTGTGACTTCCCTGAACGTTTGTCTCCTTCGGTTTTATACCTTCTCCCTTGACTAAACCTTCCACGTTGTCTAATTTTGTGACATCAATTGTGACTGATGGATCCTTCCCCGGATATCTGGAACTCTTCTTCATATTCGACCTTGTGTCCTTGATAGACTTTTACTTGACTCGGGTGTGTCGGGAGTCCTCGAGATCTCTTTATATCATTTTATCTATATATACCAATCATTGTAAATAAATAAATAATTTAAAAATAAAAATGAAATAATAACTGTACTTAGGTGATGCCCACATGTACGCTAGGGTTTGTTAAAAAATTAAAAATTTAAAAAACAAAATAAAAATACAATAATGAGGAAATTGAAAGTAAAAATATTGGTTGATGATGGAACATTTTTTTTTCTGGGATAAAAATTTCGTTTAAAGTATATATATGAAAATATTAAAAATACTAAAACAAAGAAAAAAAATTATAACATAAAAACTCTCAGATTAGAGATGAGATCTAAAAAATGAAACGATAAAACCATAAACAATAGTTAAAACATGGAAATTCTTAGGTTAGAAGTCATGGGTAAAAATGAATCCTCACACTAATGACCGAACTGATGGGAGAGAGTGAAAACTGAAAGGAACAATAGACGGTCCAGTAGAGATAGAGGAGGGAGGGAGGAGAGAAGAGATGGGTTGAGACACTTAGAGAAACCCTTAAGACCCGACACCTCTTGTAAATCCCTTGACTAATGACCGATCTAGACAGAGAGAGGAAAACTAAGGAGGAGAAGAGGAGGACCAGTGGAGATAGAGGGAGGAGGTAGAAGAGAAGAGGTACATTGAGACACTTAGAGAGGCCCACAGGGAGTGACACCTCTTTGAAAAGTAGTAATTGGATCTACAAAATAGTAGTCACGTTATACCTACCTCTTCAGAACTCCGATGACATTCTTATTCTGACTTTTGGTCTCCGTCCTACCGAATTTAGGTTTTGAACTCATGAGGTCTTTTGAGGACTGAGGTTCCTTGTAATTAGTTGTTCTCGAGTAGGTTTTCGGAGGTATGGATGTGACTTTGGTTCGAGGTGGGTTCTCGGTTGTTCAAAGTCTCGTTCTGTATGGTTCAATTAAGAGGTTTGCGTCCTTCTATTGGGATTCGTAATTTTATGTCCACCGGTTCAGTGTGATTTGGGTGTCTGTGGAGTTTTGAGTGATGACCTGTAAAGTAACGTGAGGTCTCCCTTCTCTAGGTCGAGGTGGGTGGTCTTGTGACTACGTTCGAAGGGATTGGTCCTTTGGAACTGTTCGGTGAGCAGGTTGGGGTGGGTGTCCCTCCTCGGAGATGTTATTTCTCCATGGTGTTTGAAAGTCATATTACTTTTACATGGGTTTTGTGTCGTTAGATTTGTTCTACTTTTCCGTCTCTTTATAAGTCGTCCATTTTCTTGTACTATTTACGGGTGGTTTGGTTTGTTATCTCCTCCTCTATCCCTCAGATGGACTTTTTGTTAAGTCTTATTACTATCATTTTTACTAGGTTTTAGAACTTTTGTTTTACCTCAATCTCTATTTATCGGACCTCTGTTCCTAACTCTTCTACTTTCTTTACAAATTGTTCCTGGGTCTTCTTTATTTTTCTCAGTTAGTTATTACTTATTAGGTTATTGACTCTAGCTTTAGTGAGATCTCCCTTGGTTGTCATCTTATTGACTCCGTCTTCTATCCTATTCACTCCACCTTCTATCTTACCATCTTTATTTACTTCGTCTCTCCCTTTTTATTAATTTTCTTTACTCCTGTTGGAGTCTCTGGAGATGCTGTTACAGTTTACGGGGTTATAAACTTAGTGTCCTCAGGGTCTTCTTCTTCTGTTTTTCTTTCCGGTACTCTTTTACGAACTCCTCTATTATTAACTTTTGGAGGGATTTTACCCCTCCCTTTATCGGTGGTTACAGGTTCTTTGGGTCTCTCAGAGTTTATCCAATTTGGGTTCCGTTTTGTGGGTTCCTGTGTATAATTAATTTAATTGTTTCCAGTTTGTGTTTCTTGTTTATAATTTTCGTCGTTCTCTATTTATTGTGTGTTCCCCTAAGAGTATTCCTATTGTCGACTAGAAAGTTATCTTTGAGAAGTTCGGTCTTCCCTTACCGTCCTGTATGAATTTCACTACTTTCTCTTTTTGAATGTTGGGTCTAATGACATGGGTCGTTCCTAGAGTAAGTTTATACTTCCTCTTTAGTGTTCGTAATGTCGGTTCGTTTTCGAGTCTCTTAAGTCGTGGTGGTTTGGTCGAGAAGTTGTTTACGATTTCCTAGAAGAGATCTGTCCTTTGTGTCTTTCCCACATATTTGAGTTTGGGTTTTGTTGTTTCATTTACTGTTGTCCTAGTATGAATAGTTATTAATGGAATTTCCATTTACCCAACTTACGGGGTTGGTTTTCTGTTTCTGATCGACTTACCTATGTTTTTGTTCTGGGGATATTTACAACAGATGTTCTCTGGGTGTTGTTTTGTTCCCTGTGTACGTCTGACTTTCATTTCCCGACCTTTTTCTATAAAATCCGTTTACATCTGGTTTTCTTTCGTCCTCACCGTTATGAGTATAGTCTATTTTATCTGAAACTTTATTTCGGACTCTGTTTCCTGTGATGATTTACTAGTTTCCTAGTCAGGTTCTTCTTCTATATTGTTAATATTTGTATATACGTGGGTTGTATCCTCTTGGTGTTATACATTCCATTTACGATTGTTCATACTTTCCCCTTTAATTGTCATTGTGTTATTATCACCCTCTGAAATTATGGAGTGAGTGTGGATGCCTATCTAGTTGATTTGTCTTTTAATCGTTCCTTTGTGTTTGAAATTTACTATGTTACCTGGTCAATATGGATTAACTATAGATATCCGGTAAAGTGAGGTTTTGTTACTTAAAGTGGAAAAAGGGTTCACATGTACCTTGGAAGAGGTCCTATCTAGTGTAGGACCCGGTATTTTCATCGGAAGTCTTCAATTTTTTTTTAACTTTAGTAAGATTCGTAGAAAAGACTAGGGTCACGTCATTTTAATCTACAGTTGATGTCCCCTTTTTTTTTGGGATAATTTTTATGTTTGTATATCTCCGATTTGTTGTACGAAGACTTATTGGTTGTTTAGTGTCTTCTTTGGTTTTATAAGTATCTTTGTTACTTTTACTTTTGTGTTTTTGTGTTTTGATACCCTGAGTCATTTTCGTCACGATTCCCCTTCCAAGTATCGTTATATTTGAATGGAGTTCTTTGTTCTCTTTTCAGTTTATTTATTGGATTGAGATGTGGATCAAGGTCTTTTTGTAGATAAAGACGAAATAACTGATACGATTTCGGAGACTGACACACCTAGTGTTATTTGACACCTTTTAAGACTTTCTCTACCCTTATGGTCTGGTGGATTGGACGGAGAACTCTTTAGACATACGTCCAGTCCTTCGTTGTCAATCTTGACCTGTACCTTGTTGTCTGACCAAGGTTTATCCTTTTCCTCAAGCAGTTCCGACATATAATAGTGGGACGAATAAATTGAATAAACGTCCCATGTACTACTCTTTGCGACCTGACCTTCTTCGTGTTCGACCTTAGTTCTAACGGTCCTCTTTTTAGTCATTGGAGTCTATACGTCTACTGTGGTCGGAATACCGTCTTTCACTTCTCCTTGATTTTCCGGAGAACTACTTTCACTTTCTCCTCTCACTTTTTCAACCGAATTTCGAGTTGTAAGTCTTTTGCTTCTAGTACCGTAGGTCAGGGTAGTGAAGTACCCTTTATCTACCCCTTTGTCACCTTTGTCACAGTCTGAAATAAAAAGACCCGAGGTTTTAGTGACGCCTACCACTAACGTCGGTACTTTAATTTTCTGCGAATGAGGAACCTTCTTTTCAATACTGGTTGGA
>SJYO01018757.1:3613723-3882370 GCA_006410555.1 Capra ibex | reverse complement strand
CTTCTTCCGACTCGCGGCTTCTTAACTACGAAAACTTGACACCACAACCTCTTCTGAGAACTCTCAGGGAACCTGACGTTCCTCTAGGTTGGTCAGGTAAGATTTCCTCTAGTCGGGACCCTAAAGAAACCTCCCTTACTACGATTTCGACTTTGAGGTCATGAAACCGGTGGAGTACGCTTTTCAACTGAGTAACCTTTTCTGAGACTACGACTCTCCCTAACCCCCGTCCTCCTCTTCCCCTACTGTCTCCTACTCTACCGACCTACCGTAGTGACTGAGCTACCTGTACTCAGACTCACTTGAGGTCCTCAACCACTACCTGTCACTCCGGACCGCACGACACTAAGTACCCCAGCGTTTCTCAACCTCTGTTGACTCTCTGACTTGATTGACTTGTCTTGTTACTGGGATATACATTCCGTAGTTTTCTCTGTGTCTACAGTCCTTGTCAGAAAGCCTGAGACACCCTCTTCCACACCGACCCTACTAAACTTTCTTATCGTAACTTTGTACATATAATAGAATGCACTTTGTCTAGCGGTCGGGTCCAAGCTACGTACTCTGTCCCACGAGTCCCGACCACGTGACCCTACTGGGACTCCCTACCCTACCCCTCCCTCCACCCTTCCCTCAAGTCCTACCCCTTGTTTACATGTGGGTACCGACTAAGTACAGTTACATACCGTTTTTGGTGATGTTATTACATTTCATTAAACGGAAGTTCATTTTATTTATTTAAATTTTTTTTATCTTTTGACTGAAAAAGGTCAGGACACCAGTGACGACTCAAAAAGTTTAAACGATCGTATAACTCACGTCGTGAAAGTGTCGTAGTAGAAAATCCTAAAACTTATCGAGTTGACCTTAAGGTAGTGGAGACGATCGAAACAAGTATCACTACGAAGGATTCCGGATGCACTGAAGTATAAGGTCCTACAGACCGAATCCATTCACTAGTGTGGTAGTACTAATAGACACAACACTTCTAGAAAAAACATATCAAGAAGATACATAAGAACGGTAGAGAAGAATTATAGAATTATAGTGAATCGTATTCCAGGACGTCTAAGAAGGTACGACAGTGTTAACCGTACCAAAAGAAAAAAAAAAAATTCCGACTTATTATAAGGTAAAAAACATATATGCCCGAAACGACTATCGAGTCAACCCTTTCTTGGACGGACGTTACGTCCTCTTGGGCCAAACCGACCCTTCTAGACGACCTCTTCCCTATCCGATGGGTGAGGTCGGAAGAATCCGAAGGACCACGGAGTCGACCATTTCTTATGTGGTCGTTACACCTAAAAAGAAATAGGTCAGTAAACAACTACTTGAGAAACAACGCAGGTAGAGAAACACTGCGATACCTGACGTTGTACGGTCCGAGGAGGCAGGAAGTGGTAGAAGGTCTCGAACGAGTTCAGTACAGTTAACTCAGTCCTTACGGTAGGTTGGTAGAACGTGGAACACAGGTTTCACGACCTCGAAGTCGAAATCGTAGTCGGGAAGGTTACTTATAAGTCCTGACTAAAGGAAATCATAACTCACCAAATTAGAGGAGAGTTCTCAGAAGAGGTCTTAGTGTCAAGTTTTCGTAGTTAAGAAACCGAGAGTCAGAAGAAATACCAGGTTGAGAGTGTAGGTAGGTACTGATGACCTTTTTGGTATCGAAACTTTTCTGACTGGAAACAGTCGTTTCATTACAAAGACGGAAAATTACACGACACATCCAAACAGTATCGAAAAGAAGGTTCCTCGTTAATAGAAAATTAAAGTACCGACGTCAGTGGTAGACGTCACTAAAACCTCGGGGAGTTTTATTTTAGACAGTGACAAAGGTAACAAAGGGGTACATAAACGGTACTTTACTACCCTGCTCTACGGTACTAGAATGAAAAGACTTACAACTCGAAATTCGGTTGAAAAAGTGAGAGGAGAAAGTCGAAGTAGTTCTCCGAGAACCCAACAAAGATATAGAACCAATAACACTTACTTACTTATACCTGTACGTAGATAGAGAAGTTCTAGGACTGAGAAAAAAAAAAGTTAAAAAACCCCCTTCTTTGGGTCTTCAACCTAAAACCTAGTATACCATCAAAATAAAAAATTAAAGAACTCCTTGGAGGTATGAATAGAAGTATCGACGTCGTGTTAAAATTTAAGGGTACTTGGCCCGTGACACTAAGTTTAACAAAATGTTAGAGTGGTTTTGAATGGGATTTTAAATAAACACAATAATAATCAATAGTCGTATTGTTTACAAACATCCATTCTTCTTGTTGTTAGACTTATATTTTCGGTGATTAAGGTGTTTTTTATCCCTACTTTTCTATCGTTTTCCCACGATTTAGATAAATGTTATCGTTCTCCTAGTCGTCTATAGGAGAATAAGAAGTGTGATCATTTCGTTAATAGTCTAGTTACTGAAACCCTCGAGAACAAGATGACGGACAGTCACTCGATCGACTCAAACCCCCTTGGTGAAACGGGTCTCTCTGTCCGACTTAGGGTTAAGTAAAAGAGATGTTGGACACCTTCATACTTTAATTTGAAAAACAAAGTGATTCGATGTCTCTAAAGTCCCAAATAAGGTACGGTTTCGGGTCGGATCGAAGAACATTTTGAATGACGACCTTCACCCCACGTCGGTAATATTTTTAGGTATAGTATGGTGAACTCTGGATCCATCCTCCCTAGGAACGAGAACCAGGTCTGAAGTATCCTGTAACGTATAATGTGTGTGTGTGTGTGTGTGTGTGTGTGTGTGTGTGTGTGAAAAGGAGTAAAATTGGCATCGTGCTCAAATGACACTGGGCGTTGTGACTTACAGACGGAGAAAACGGTGTACAAAATTTCGTTTTCCGAAGACATACACTTACCATTTTCCGAACACTTATAACAACGACTACTGTGATCTCTGTCTGTAATGAAGTCTCAGGTTCTTTCCCAACTTGGTACCTTCGCGAATCCAATTTTCTAATTGAACAGTTTAGAAAGTAAAGTCGTCCTTTCGTCATCTATGTACTTATTATATTATAACGAACCTTCATGATGACTTCTAGACAAAGTAGTGAATAGGTATAAGGGACTAAAGTCAATATTTCCTCTATAAAACGTTACCATTGTTTAAAGATAATGACAACTCATCCCTACGCACATCAAGAAAAACAGTGGATTCACTTCTTATTGTAGTCAAGAAGTGTAACCGGTGTTCTACCCGTATTCATGGTCTTACCATTTATTAGAACATAAGTATTTTTATAAATTCTTCTGTTAATTTAAAGGTTTTTGTAATTTTTATAAATTTTATGAATTTTAACTTCTGGTAAGTAATATTGAAATTTGGTTTGGGATGTATAATATAAATATTTTAATATTAAAATTATCTTTCAAAACTACTAAAATCTTCTTTACTTTTAAATGAATTATTGTAGTTACTTTTACTCGTTTTAATAAGACTGGTTTAAGTTTAGACTTGTCTAATCTACTTTAGAGACTTTGGCATATAAGAAATGATTTACTTTTAAATTGATGACTCGGTGGTTACTGTACACCGGAAGGCAAAAATATGAAAAAGATCCAGTGTTAACAATCACCGCTCAAACGGACTTGATGCAACCGTTGATGTCAATCAACCGTTCGTCACTCTTATAATTACCGTCCCCTTACTACCGTTAGGTACACTAAGTCTTTGATTTATAGACTTTTTTTTACAGTAGATAATAAGTCCCACGTCTAGTATTCAACTTCGACTTCGACTCCAGTCATTTGACTTGTAACTATCATAAACCGCCAACAAGACACCCAAGTTGTTCAATAGTATTTTGTGACCGTTCAAACCTTCTTCTTTCTCTTAGTCCTTTACACCCCGAAAACTCCTTACCTTTTCTTTGACGAAGATACATCGTATAATATTATTCTAAAATTTTTCTGAAACTCTCTGGTTAAGACATTTTGAAAGTACACTAATTTTTCGGAGTCCCGTTTCTCTACAGACAGTGAGGGTCCTTTAGGAGAATTCAAAAATTTTTGACGGAATCGTTTACCTTGTCCAAGTCTGACACCGTTAAAGGGGTTTTAAGTACAAAGTTCCTATGACGGTAATTCTACGTTTTATTTTCGTGGTCTCACTCTTTAGTTTCTTTCTAAGTTTTTGAAAAGGTTCGACGTGAAATTCGTACTCACGTCATGAACCTTGACTGACCTCCGTATTCCAATTTTCTGGAAGTCTCAAGACCTCTGTCTACATAAGGGTTTCTATAACACTTGGACAATACTTTTTCGTTTACTTACGTTCTCTAGAATTTACTGTGAATCTAGAACGACAACCTCTTCCGTTACCGTTGGGTGAGGTCGTGAGAACGGACCTTTGAGGGTGCCTGCCTCCTCGGATCATCCGACGTCAGGTACCCCAACGCTTCTCAGCCCGTACTGACTCGCTGAAGTAAAAGTGCGTAACCTCTTCCTTTATCGTTGGGTGAGGTCACAAGAACGGACCTCTTAGGGTCCCTGCACCCCCGGACCACCCGACGGCAGATACCCCAGCGTCTCTCACCCTGTGCTGACTTCACTCAACCGTCGTCTGGAATGACACCCGTCTTTCGTCAGACTCTTTCGAGATATAGGGAGTTCTCTCGTCTTGAGGGTTTCAGGCGAAGTCTAACCAGGTTCCTCTTACTACGTATTCCTTCCTATAAAAATTTCTTCTATCTCTGGCGTCTTTTGTTCCCTCTACCCGTGAGGATGGGGGAGATTAGTTTGTTGAAAAGACTGAAGGACATCTCGTCTAGAAGACTGTGGACGGGATTTCTAAAGTCTTAACGAGACTTGGTTACAAACGACACACCAAGGGTGAACAAGCAAAAGACTTACCTATTTGCAAACGATATCCGAACAGATACTCAATAGTAACGTGTGACAAAGACACGCCCTGTCTGTCAGTGATCCGGTTCTCATAGGTGTTGCTAGGTGGTGGGCGGAACCGGAGTCGTTTGGACGCATTTTCCCTTGATTCAGATCCGTTCGCTGTCGAAGTTCAAAGGAAAGAGCGCGTGAGAACAGTGATGGGACCTTCTCTGTCGAGCCAGTTCCGCATTAAAAATCTACGTACGACTTTCAAGGTCTGACTCAAGTATGTTTACTCAGGTACTTTGAGTGACGGGTCTATGGAATCCTACTTGGTCTCTTCATTCTAGGATCGGATCTAAGAGGAGTGGTACATAAAGTACAGCCGACGCCCCCCGCTCTGCAACGAGGCGCGAAGTAACACTTTAGACTCCGTGAGGAGATATTTGCATAGTAGGCACTACCTCCCTTGAAACCCACCGCTAAATGACCGATGGTCTGTCTCTGGATTCCAGGTGTTTATCGAGTCAAAGAAGGACTCTTAGTACCACCCTGCGTCTTTTGCGAGACTAGGCGTCTGGGCATTTCCGAGTCAGTCAGACCGAAAGGGCCGGAGACCGCAGGACCGACAAGCCAACCGAGTGAAGACCTCTCCCGAACTCCGGTCACACGCGTACGCGCGTCGCCCCCGAGGTTCGTCTCCGCGCGCTGTCCCCCAGTCAAGCGGACATGTTTCAGGATCCGACGCCCTATTTCGGAACTCAGCGAAACACCACGTCAAAATGGGTAAGTTCGTGGGTAAGTTCCACGAAAGACCCCTAGGTTAGGCCTTAGTGACGTCTCCCCGGGACCTAACATTTGGTCAAACGTTATACATCCGTTGTGTAGATAGCTTTTCCCGTTGCACATATCCTACGGCTGCCACCTGGCCCGGACACGTTCGTGTCGGAATTTCTCACCAGCTAGGTATCTAAGTCGAAGCCCGTACCGAAAATTTTTCAAGTAACAAACCTTATTTGAAGTCGTAGTATAACACACAAAGGAATCTCTGACCGTTGTTTTGAGCTTATCCGTAAAATTTATGAACTACCGTATGTCTAGAATTAATGGCACAGTTTGTGAATTAATAAAGTATTAAACGAAGACATAAGAGTCGACTTCTCTGACTGACGGGGTTTGCTATTTGTATCTGTACGCCTTGTCACCTGTTTTAGCAAGGAAGAAATATCCATTTACACCTTGTCTCGATGGCAAATCTCTGATCGTTTGAAGTCAATTTCCTGACGAAACCAACCCTACGACTTCTGATCCTGTCTCATGTTGACTAACGAATAAAATAGATGCAACATTATGTTTAGTTGAAGTAAACCGTATTACAAAATTTAGGTAATATACAGTATGATAAAAAGTTATTCTTTGGTCGTAAAATGTGACACCGGAATCTACTATAAAAGGTCACAAAGACACAAAGTTTGTTTACAGAAATAAACTAATAAACTCCAACAAATATTACGGTAAATTAAGTTCACTTGTGTATATAAATGTAAATAACTATAACATCAGTTGACTGAAACGGTGACTTTCTTTTTTTAACTATGTTGATCAATAAACAATTTTATCTTTCATCCTTTAATTTAATATTTTATCCCCTTTTCTTTCCTAAGATTACCTTTAAATTGTCTTGTTATCCACCCAAAAATTCGAAAGACAAAAAAAAAAATAAAAACCAATAACTAATGTAATGTAAACACTAGTCTCTTATATATTTCGGAAACGACAACCTTGTGTCTACTTTTTTATCTATTTCTCTTATTTCTCAGTTCTTCATAGGTGTATATATAGGGTCTTGAACACATATTGTCTCTACCGTAAAGACTACTCAAACCACTATCCTGAATTTTGTTAAGAGTATGTTAATGAGTAGGGTCCACCACGGTCACCATTTCTTTGACGGACGGTTATGTCCTCTGTATTCTCTGTGTCTAAGATAGGGACCCAGTCCTTCTAGGGGACCTCCTCCTTTACCATTGGATAAGGTCATAAGAACGGACCTCTTAAGGTACCTGTCTCCTCGGACCATCCGATGCCAGATATCCTAGGTATCCCAGCGTTTCTCAACCTGTACTGACTTCGTTGAACAATACGTCACGCATATATCACTTTTTGATATTCTGAATTAGAGAAGGAATGTGTTTTTAGTTAAGACACAATTCGGCATTTACACTCTTTTTGGAGATGTCCTTTATTCTCATAAAGACTTATAAAGATCTTAGAACATAGTACGGAGACACATATAAATAGAAGTATAAGTCTGTAAATTTAATATAAGAATTGTGTCGTAGGTCTCACTAAGACAATTTACATGTAGTCTAATACAGTGGGGTGACGAGTTTTGGAAGGTGGAATAATGAGGGTACAGTGAGTTTCGTTTTAGAGTTCAGGAATGCAATTGGTAATTCTAGGACTTGTTACGTGGGATTGAGACTAGAGTAGAGGATGAAAAGATGGTAAGCGACAGAGATAAAGTGTTTCAAACCGAGGAAACAACAAGGACCTTTTTCGATTCTACGAGGACATGGTCCCGTAAACGAGATCAAACAAAACCGATTTAAGAAAGGGGTCTTTCAATGTACTGAGTAAATATTGGAGATAATTTATAAACGAGTTTCTTTCACTTTTACTTCAGTGAGTCAGCACAGGCTGTGAAATGCTGGGGAACCCGACATCGGATGGTCCGAGGAGTCAGGTACCTTAAAATTCCCGTTCTCATGACCTCACCCAACGGTAAAGGAAGAGGTCCCCTAGAAGGGTTGGGTCCCTAACTTGGGTCCAGAGGGTGTAACACCCGGCTACGAAATAGTAGACTCGGTGGTCCTTTCGGGGTTTAATATAGAATAGTTTTATATGAACTCTCTCATCAAAACGTAATGGGTAAGATTTGGATAGTGAAGTATAACCAGAAAAAAAGACGAAATATAAAGAAGTATTAGGTGTAGGAGTGTAAAATACTATATTAAATAAATAGTTATATAATAATAGTAGTCAAGTCAATGAGTCAGCACAGGCTAAGAAACGCTGGGGTACCTGACGTCGTGCGGTCCGAAGGGACAGGTAGTGGTTGAGGGTCTACTACGGTAGGTTGGTAGAGTAGGAGACAGTAGGGGAAGAGACGGACCGAAGTTAGAAAGGGTCGTAGTCCCATAAAAGGTCTCAGTCAAAAAGTGTAGTCCACCGGTTTCATAATAATAGCACTTTCACTTTCACTTCAGCGAGTCAGCACAGGCTGAAAAACGCTGAGGCACCTGACATCGGGTGGTCCAAGGAGACAGGTACCCTAAGAGGTCCGTTCTTGTGACCTCACCCAACGGTGAAGGAAGAGGTTAATAAGGGGAAGTTAACTTACCCATCCCTAACGAATAATAATAAAACATCGATGACAACGGGTCGTAAAGTTGTCTTCTCAAGTGATAAACTACTCTTTTAATTATTTACTTGGGAAATTCTGAGTTTAATTTATAATCAATGATAATACTTCAGAAGATCAATCTTCCTTAGAGGACAGTAATTTTGTCCATTCGAAGGACATAGAATAATGAAATAAAGAGAAAAGGGGAGACGTAATCAATTCTCATCAGGTCTTTTTTGTCTAGGTTATCCTGTATAAAGCGGTTGGAGAGAAATGTCTGTGTGTATGTGAGTGTCTAAAATTTCTTGACCGAATGTGTTAATAACCCCGACCGTTCTGGGTTTAGACATCCCGTTCGACTGTCCGAATTCTAAGTCATTCTCAACTACAACGTCAGAAGTCAGACGATCTTTGAGCCCGACTTAAAAGTATAACTTGAGACCTCCGTTTTAGGTCAGTAGAAACCCTTTGAGACACAAACGAAAATTCCGGAAGTTATCTAACCTACTCCGGGTAGGTATGGTACTTCTCATTAGATGACATGAGTCAAGTCAAGTCAAGTCAACGAGTCAGCACAGGTTGAGAAACGTCGGGGTAATCACCGTCGTGTGGTCCGGAGGGACAGGTAATGGTTGGGGGTCTCAAGTGAGTCTGAGTTCAGGTCGCTCAGTCACTACGGTAGGTCGGTAGAGTAGGACCCAGCAGGGGAAGAGGAGGGCGGGGGTTAGGAAGGGTCGTAGTCAGAAAAGGTTACTCAGTTGAGAAGTGTACTCCACCGGTTTCATGACCTCAAAGTCGAAATCGTAGTAAGGAAGGTTTCTTTAGGGTCCCGACTAGAGGAAGTCTTACCTGACCAACCTAGAGGAACGTGAGGTTCCCTAAGAGCTCTCAGAAGAGGTTGTGGTGTCAAGTTTTCGTAGTTAAGAAGTCGCGAGTCGGAAGTAGTGTCAGGTTGAGAGTGTAGGTATGTACTGGTGTCCTTTTTGGTATCGGAACTGATCTGCCTGGAATCAGCCGTTTCATTACAGAGACGAANAAACTTATACGATAGATCCAACCAGTATTGAAAAGAAGGTTCCTCATTCGCAGAAAATTAAAGTACCGACGTTAGTGGTAGACGTCACTAAAACCTCGGTGTTTTTTATTTCAGATTGTGACAAAGGTGACAAAGGGGTAGATAAAGGGTACTTCACTGCCCTGACCTACGGTACTAGAAACAAAAGACTTACAACTCGAAATTCGGTTGAAAAAGCGAGAGGAGAAAGTGAAAGTAGTTCTCCGAAAAATCAAGGAGAAGTGAAAGACGGTATTCCGACCACAGTAAACGTATAGACTCCAATAACTATAAAGAGGGCAATTAGAACTAAGGTCGAACACAAAGAAGGTCAGGTCACAAAGAGTACTACATGAGACGTATCTTCAATTTATTCGTCCCACTGTTATATGTCGGAACTACATGAGGAAAAGGATAAACCTTGGTCAGACAACAAGGTACAGGTCATGCTTGACAACGAAGGACTGGACGTATGTCTAAAGAGTTCTCCGTCCAATCCATCAGACCATAAGGGTAGAGAAAGTCTTAAAAGGTATCAAATAACACTAGGTGTGTCAGTTTCCGAAACCGTATCAGTTATTTCGTCTTTATTTATAAAAAGACCTTGAGTCTTTATTTATAAAAACGAAAAAGGTACTAGCTCACCTACAACCGTTAAACTAGAGACCAAGGAGACGGAAAAGATTTTGGTCGAACTTGTAGTCCCTCAAGTGCCAAGTACATGACGACTTCGGACCGAACCTCTTAAAACTCGTAATGAAATGATCGCACAATCTACTCACGTTAACACACCATCAAACTCGTAAGAAACCATAACGGAAAGAAACCTTAATCTCACTTTTGACTGGAAAAGGTCAGGACACCGGTGACGACTCAAAAGGTTTAAACGACCCTATAACTCACGTCGTGAAAGTGTCGTAGTAGAAAGTCCTAAACTTTGTCGAGTTGACCTTAAGGTAGTGGAGGTGATCGAAACAAGCATCACTACGAAAGATTCCGGGTGAACTGAAGTGTAAGGTTCTACAGACCGAGATCTAATCACTAGTGTAGTAGTACTAATAGACCCAGCACTTCTAGAAAAAACATGTCAAGAAGCCACATAAGAAAGGTGGAGAAGAATTATAGAAGACGAAGACAATCCAGGTATGGTAAAGACAGGAAATAACTCGGGTAGAAACGTACTTTACAAGGGAACCATAGAGATCAAAAGAACTTCTCTAGCGATCAGAAGGGGTAAGACAACAAAAGGAGATAAAGAAACGTAACTAGCGACTTCTTCCGAAAGAATAGAGAAGAACGATAAGAAACCTTGAGACGTAAGTCTACGAATATAGAAAGGAAAAGAGGAAACGAAAAGCGGAGAGAAGAAAAGTGTCGATAAACATTCCGGAGGGGTCTGTCGGTAAAACGAACAACCGCAAAGAAAAGGTACACCTAGCAGAACTAGGGACAGAGGACATGTTACAGTACTTGGAGTAAGGTATCAAGTAGTCCGTGAGACAGATAGTCTAGATCCGGGAATTAAGATAAAGAGTGAAGGTAACATATTAGTATTCCCTAAACTAAATCCAGTATGGACTTACCAGATCGTCAAAAGGGATAAAAGAAGTTAAACTTAGACTTAAACCATTATTCCTCAAGTACTAGACTCGGTGTCAGTCGAGGACCAGTAGACGTATAGACTCCGATAACTATAAAGAGGGCCATTAGAACTAAGGTCGAACACAAAGAAAGTCAGGTCGTAAAGAGTACTACATGAGACGTATATTCAATTTATTCGTCCCACTGCTATATGTCGAAATTGCATGAGGAAAAGGATAAACTTTGGTCAGGCAACAAGGTACAGGTCAAGATTGACAACGAAGGACTGGACGTATGTCCAAAGAGTTCTCCGTCCAGTCCACCAGACCATAAGGGTAGAGAAAGTCTTAAAAGGTGTCACATAACACTAGGTGTGTCAGTTTCCGAAACCGTATCAGTTATTTCGTCTTTATCTACAAAAAGACCTTGAGAGAACGAAAAAGGTACTAGGTCACCTACAACCGTTAAACTGGAGACCAAGGAGACGGAAAAGATTTTGGTCGAACTTGTAGATTTGGTCTCCAAATGTAGATTTGCGATAGGAGTACTTTGTAGACATAAGTACAAACTGGTTTGTTGACCAGTGGTGACAGATAGGTCCGACTGTGTATTTTAGTTGGTGGTATGAAAGAAAAAGAAGATTTGTGAAGTACACGGATAGAATAATTAAATAAGAAGAAAGAAGGAGTGTATGACTTAAGTTAGTTAAATGTTTAGAACAACCGAGATGTAAATTTTATTAGGTTTGTGAAGAAGGGTACGATACCTGTGGGTTGTGGAACCAATCTTGGTGTTAGTAGAGAATGACCTTATTTCCGTAATCATAGGAAAAAGAGTCGCAGACACATAAGTAAGAACGAAGTAGTTTTAAATAAAAGGTATCTTTTCGGTTTAATGAGGAAAATTTTGTATTCATTGATTTATTCATTCACAATCAGCGAGTAAGCACAGGTTGAGACACTGGGGTACCTGACATGTCGAAGAGACAGGTACTCTAAGAGATCCGTTCTTATGCCCTCACCCAACGGTGAGGGAAGAAGTCCCTAACTTGGACCCAGAGGACTTAACGTCCGTCTAAGAAATGACAGACTCGGTGGTCCCTTCGGGTTTGTATTCGTGGGAGAAAAGTTTTGGGAGATTACTGAAGGACAGTGTGTTTAGTTTAAGTTTTAGATCTACACTGAGTGTTCCGATACGACTTAGATCGGTACCGACAAGAGACCGGGGGTCGGAGGTCGGACCGAGTGAGACGAAGTCGAGGTAGGTAGTCGAACTTTCCTACGGGAGAGGAGTACGGAAAACGTGACTGACAAGGGAAACGGGCACTTAAGGGGAGTCACTTTGGTATGGACTAGTATGCCGTAGAGGATGAGAATTACAGATAGAGTAACTGCAGAATATAAAAAGAAGTGACATAATCAACAATAGACTGTAATAAATAAGTAAAAACAACGGAGATACTCTAACATTGGGAGTGATTTTCTCACCGAAAAAAGAAGTGACGATATACATACACACATATATATATATAGCGTGGATCTTGTCCATGACTTGGGAATACGGGAGTCATTTATAACAAATTACTTAATTACTTCTTTACTAGTGAGAAATCGAATGATTTGTACAACATATATTAACATTCGAAGAAATCTTTGGTATAGAATAAACAGTTTGTGTATAATCCCCGAGATTTATGAAATCTGAGATATTTTTTAAATTTTCCGTTAGGACCTATCCGTATATATGTTATGAAAAAGATTGTAACCCATATAAACGTCTAACATCAAGTTACCTACGAAAGACTCAAAGTTTATGTTAGATCAAACCTAGACGTTTGATAACTCCAATTGTACACTGATTAAAATAAAACACATTTTTCTTTAATTAACCGTCATTATTGCTTTCTCGAAAACATGACTTAACAAAACTTTTCACCGTTTGTCATGTTAAATATACTAGTTGGGTAGCAGGTTTCAAGAACGAAGAATGATCTACAAAAGACACAGTCTTTATGACTTCGTCAAATCCACATGATTTGGTTTCACAACCCTCAGCCCTTTCTCTGTAGAATTACAATAAAGTGACTAATAGATAAACACCTTATCCGTCAATCCGTGGTCTTCAAAACCAGAAACTAATGCAAAACTTTCAATAAAACAAGAAAAAAAGGTCAAATAAAAACGAAAAGAAAAAGATACCCCCATTATCCATCTACTTAAAAATATCTATCCTTTCTTTGTCCTCACTAATGGAATATGGATAACTGAAGTAAGTAAAATACAAAATTTTTACGTAAACATAAAAGTGAATGGTTTACCAAGATTGAACGTTTCAATCTGTGTATGTAAACCTCCCCTCGATTAAAACTTCTCTTTCGTCTAATCTTTTTGTTGAGGTAAAATACCCTGCTCTTGACCTAATTCAAATGTTTCTAAAATCAAGGCTAAACCCATAGACTGTAAACCCTCAAATTGAGTCCTCTCAATGTCGTACAATCTCATCTAACTTTGGAACTTGTATAGAGTTTGGTCTGGACAGCAAAATGGCTACTCCTCGACTACGGATTTCTGTAACACACGTCTCGTTTCTTATTTTTCTTTCGAAGGACTAAGGATCCGAAAGTAGTCATAAAATTAAACATTAATATATTTATATTAATATATCACTAGTATATACATATACACATTTACAGGTGTATAACTTTCATTATAGAACAGAGAGAGAATATAACGTCAGAACTGAAAAATTTATTAACGTTCGAGGACCTTTCGTCTGTAAGGTCTTAGGCGAATTTAAAGAAAGGAAGAGTTTTGTAGTCGGTCCCTCGACTTGGGAGCCAGACACGGGATATTTTATACAATTTATCTTGAGTGAAATTTATTCTTAAAGTGTTTGGCGGCGCCCCGGCTGAAACCGGGAGAAGGCCGAGTCATGTTCGATCTCTTCACGCACACGCGTCGAGAGACGGTTCCGATCTTTGCGCGGCCTTGACCAGAGGATCCTACGGACCTGCGTCTTGTCGACACCCCGAAAAGGCGCTCAGGGCGATCCTCAGGCCTCGAGGACGCCGTGTACGGGCCGGGTCCTTCGTTCCCGTCTCTGTCGACCCCGGCCATCCACCCCGGTCGCCTCGACCCCGGAGACGGTTACTGGATAGAGGAAAAGAGGCCTTCACTCTCTCCAGGGCCGGGCCGCGCGTCTCCGGACAACAGTTCCGTTGGATGTCTGCGCCCAGACTCAACCGGTCTCGGAAACGACTCTCGACAGAGAAAACACCAAGGAGGGGAGACTTTGCCAGCGTCCCCTCAAGAGAGCCACCTTAACGAAGTCAAATATGGAAAAGGTCGAGAGGGTAGAACCTGAATGAGAAAGGGACGCAACCAACACAGTCCAGTCCAACCAACGGCGAACTCAGGACGGGATCAGGTACTTAGAGTCCATCCTTCTTCCACGATCATGTAACGTCCACGAGAATTCGTATTAGAGTTGAAAGACCCCTCACTATACTCCCGTCAACGAGACGACACAAACTTTAATCCTTACTAGGATCCAAGGTAGTCTGTGGACCCAGAAATAGGGGACTCGAGGCTCCACCTGAACTAGGAGTGGACGCACCTCAAATTTATGCTTTGACAGAAATGCGTAGAGAAAAGGAGAGAGGAACGAATACCTGACCTAAACTAGTTAAATAGGAAGCGAAAAGTGATACAAGACTAAACCATATTCGTCGGAATATCGGGGATTATGGCTTTCTCTTCACTACTATTAACCTCGACCTGTTTTAGTAGAAATTTTTACTCCCTTCACCCTCCACTCAAGTCAAGCAAAGCCATCGTGTTCTCGAGTGTACCTTTCTGCACCAACACAATCAATTGTTGGGTCGTAAGTAATGTACGATCTTTATTGTAGAGTACTGAACCGTCGACAAACCCATCTCTGTCTTCGGTAGTCTGGAACGAGAAAAGAGGAGAACGATGGGATAGGGGTCGTATGGGGTTGATGTATAAGTCACGAAATCCCGTTTCTGTCGGGAACCATACGTTAGGTCCTAATCGAGATTCGGTAAACAAATTTTACGACTAGGAAAGTGGTGGTTCAAATCCAAAGACCCGAAGGGACCACCGAGTCTACCATGTCGGAGACGGACGTTACGGCCTCTGGTCCCAAACTAGGGACCCAGTCCTTCTAGGGGACATCTTCCCTTATCGTTAGGTGAGGTCACGAGAACGGACTTCGGACTTTTTAAGGTACCTGACTCCTCGGACCATCCGATGTCAAGGACCCCAGTGTTTCTCAGCCTGTGCTGACTCGGTGAAGTGAAGTGAAGTGAAATCCAAAGACCACAAGGAATCAGAGACGTCGATTAAGGGGAGGAGAAGGGATAACGAACATGGCCTTTACCACATCGTGACTTTTCTCCAGACTTTGGACATACTGAAGTTTGAGGCGTTATTGATCGTTTATTAAACCGTTTCATTTTAAGTCAAAAGGCCCAAACTTTAAGTCTTCCAACTCGACAAAATAGTTACGACGACGACGACGACAATCAGCGAAGTCAGTACAGGCTGAGACGCTGGGGTATCTACCGTCGGGTGGTCGGGGGGGTGGGGGTGGGGGTGTGGCGCAGGCCCGNTCTTGTGACTTCACCCAACGGTAAAGGAAGAGGTTACGTACTTTCACTTTTCACTTTCACTTCAGCGAGTCAGTACAGGCTGAGAATCGCTGGGATACCTGACGTTCGTTGGATGGTCCGAGGAGGTAGGTACCCTAAAATGTCGATCATTAACAATAAGACTTTATTGTGTATAGACTTAACTGCCTTAAGTGAAATTGTGTATAAATTAGAGGATGATAAAAGGACAATTCACGACTCGATATCCCACTCCTTTTGGTCATCATTAGAAGCGGAAAAAACTCCTAATATCAATCTTACTACTTCTTATTATCGATGAGAAGAAACACGAATTATGTGAGACTTGTGGAATAGATTAAAAAACTTCTGACTTAAACATCTCCCCGTAATACTAGTACAGTATTAATTCACGTCTCCACACTTTGATTCCTATACAAAGTTTACATAAGTCCATAAACTAATACGTGATCAAATAAATAACTGAAATCATTCGTAGACGATATAATTTCCGTAGTCTATGATTGGAAGCACCAGAACTAACAAATAAACCCTCTATTTTTCTCGATTAATGTCACTTCTTACTCCTGACAGTACGGACCCCTTTCCTTTCTCCTCTGGTACCTGTAAGTCACATATTTAAAACACCCAAAATAATAAAAGTGCATGCCATGCCACTGAATTTCACCGGACATCACTAAACTTTACCGATATTACAACACGACACGAAGTCAGTACAGGTCGAGAAACGTTGGGATACCTGACATCGGACGGTCCGAGGAGACAGGTACGCAAAGAGGCCTGTTCGTATGACCTCATCCAACGGTCCCCTAGAAGGGGTGGATCTTTGTCTTGGACACAGAGAACACAGAGGAAGTAACCGTCCTCACCAAATGGCGATTACGGTGCACCCTTCGGCCTGCTATTACAATGATTCCGTATTTATTACACTCCGACTACATACCTCAGTCAGTCCATCGACTAACAAATCGTGGAGACAAAGTTGAACCCAAACTACCGGTGATCAGTAGGACCGTTTAGGTTATCACGAACACTTCACTGACTTTCACGACCCAGAGACGACGAGTCCGAAAGGAGACCAAGACCACTCACCCCCGACGATAGATCGACTCCACGTGCCCGAAGAGAAAACACCTTATACCCGAGATCCCGTAGACCGAAGTTGACGACACCGTACACCCGAGGCATCGACACCGACGACACGGGGTCTCGTGTCCGAGGTATAAACACCACGCACCCGAAGCAACGACGGACCGTAAACCCTAGAAGGACCTAGTCCTTAGCTTGGACTCAGAGGACGGAACCGTCCGTCTGAGAAGTGGTGACTCAGTGGTCTCCTTGGTGTCAGAGAAGGAAGACTTTCGACAGAGACTTTCCTCTGGGTAAACGATCACGACAGTCCCACAAGAGTTTAGATTGCTAGCCCCTACGAAAGTCTTATTCAGCCGACAACTAGCCATTTAGAGGGACTGAAACGAGTGCGTCATCTTGGGGTCCGAATCCCGTTCCCTAAAAAAGCTCTCTCCCGATACCATTACCCACAGTTGCCCCTTCTACTTATCGGTTCTCAGCCTGCACTGAGTCGTGGATTTGTTGTTGTTGTCGTCGTTGTACTTATCTTCTCTCAAAATAAACTCAGTTTTGACTCCTGATATCACCCGCCCCGAAGGACCCACCGCGATCACCATTTCTTGGATGCACGGTTACGTCCTCTGGATTCTCCGTACCCAAGTTGGGGACCCGGTCCTTCTAAGGGACCTCCTCTTGTACCGTTGGGTGAGGTCAAAGAACAGACCTCTTAGGGTACCTGTCTCGTCGGACCGGTCGATGTCAGGTATCCCAGTGTGTGTCAGTTTGTGTTGACCTCACTGATCGTACGGGCGTCCTCCTGACACCGGACCTTTTGTATGAGCGTCTGACCAAAAGTTGTGTCAAAATATAGAACAGTATTGTTTCTTGTAGTATTGTCCTCATGTAAATGTAAGGAAGTTCCAAAGTTTTTCTGCAGATGTGTCGCTCAGTCGTAGTGGACCTTGCTCTCGAATTAGCGACTTCCATAGTCAGTCACGGCGAATTTTAGGCTCGAGGACAGACTGGACACGCAGGTAGAAGTCTAGGAAGAGTGAGACTAGTAGGACGGAAGGAAAATATTCCACTAATTAACCCGGGGGGCCTATTAAGTCCTATTAGAGGTATAAAACTTTAGGCTTGAATTAGTATAGACCTTTCGAAAAACGGTAAATTCCATTGTATGAGTGTCTCAGACTACTAATCCTGTACTTGCAGAAGCCCTCCGGTAACGAGTCTGATTATAAATGGGGTATTTACAACGGGGCGTATTACATCAGTGGAGTGTCTTTCAACTAAAACCACTTTCTACCTTTTCACTAATTGGTGGACTGACGAAAGGTACATTATAATAATACATCAAACATACTGAATAATTTTTAATCTTATTCTTAATAGTAAAATACAACAAAATGGAAAAAGTTTCATATGACGAACCATTTATGTACTTGAACTTACCTAAACCTGCAATTTCCTCAACGACGAAGAGGAAGTTGAGTTTGAGTCGGTAAGAGACCTTCTTTCTTCGGTCATGTTCATACATACGATATATTAAAAGGAGAACATCCTACTAAATAATTTATTAAAAGACTGAGGAAAGAAGTACAAAAATACTGTTAAGTAGGAGGGTTCATAAATCTTAATTATGAATCTAAACTTATTGTCTTTTATAACTTCTATTAGTAATGAAATTTTAACCAGTAATGAACTTACAAAATAAAAATTAATTCGACTAATAGTTACAAAAGAATAATAAATTCTTAATAGATACATACAGACGTATGTACATTTTATATTTTTTATTTTTTCCTCTTTCTTCTTCTTTTATTAGTTATATATAAAACACAATACATCCATCCCTTTCTTAGACCCGAAGACAACAATCCTGAAAGTGAGAAAAGGTGGAAGTATTATAGTGATAACATATAATAACTAATCCACATTCACATTTCGATGAAACAGGAACATTAGTGGTGTCTTAACTCTTTTGTATTTTAAATCAAATCTTTATGTATTGTAACTATATATAAAGGAACGATAAGAATGACAAAGTTTATAACTTACGGATGACAAATAGTCGTTTACGTTATTTACAAAGTTGTCAAATGAAATAAGAATGTTGTTTGGAAACTCAATCCATAATAAAAATTGAAGGGAATAAATAAAAATAGATAGATAAATGAACCCTCTTCCTTCCTAAATAATGAACGTCGTTCATTCCTCTTGTCATCCCTGGAAAAGGGTTTCGTCTCAGAGGGACTGGACTTTTTGACCCCTTCAAAATTCGATTCCCAGGTACGTACAAGTACTACCCCGAACTCGTCTCCTCCTAACTCGTATCTTAGTCCCGTTTCCGACTGTCTCAGGTCCGAAATGAACTGACTTCAGTCTTCCCGGTTGTCGTAGTAAGGCAGGAGGTGGAGCCACCCCCGGAAGCAAGGTTTATTTGGATTAATCAAATTGTAAGGAGAGACTCTACAAAGTCCCAAGGAAGGTTCGTAGGTCTCAATTAACCTCCGATCACAGTCCTGAGTGATTTCGAGTCCAAGAAATAAAGACCAACGTCTTTCTCAAATCCCTCTCTGTCTCACTATCCATTCTTGACTTAAATAAATCTCTATGCGTAACGTATCTGTCTTATACCAGGTAGGGGTTTCCCTTCCTACCGGGCCCCTCTTCGTGTAAGGTCTCACACCTGGTAGAGGGTTCCCCTGTCCGGAGTGGACGAAAATCTATACCTTCTTGACTCCGAGGATCTCTAACTCACTGAGCAGTCCTAAAACTCGAAGTCAAGACTAGAGTCATAGACACGACAAAGGAGACACAAGTCGGTAGAAGGAATATATGTACTCACTCTCGAAACCCCAAAAACACCAAGTGTTATAATACCCAATTTAGACTTGATAAACTATTAAAATTAGTTTCGTCGGGAAGAACCCTCTCCGATATGTCCACATTCAAGTCTCTTATACGTTTAGAGACATGTAAAATACTTCCAAACGACACTTGGATTTTCAGAAGATTTTGTATTTTAAGTAATTTTTCCTTAACCTATTTTTTTTCACAACCTATGTTTTTATAGGTTGAAAATTTTATTTTTATAAAAACCGAAATACCCGACGTGTCACAGAGGTGAAACGTCAAAGAAACTCTTGTGTATCCGTTAAACATTTATTTACTTGTACCGACACACGGTTGTTTTGGAAATCGTATTTTTGTTTCGACACAGATCTAACGACTAGAGACCGGATCCCTAAACGTTTGATATTAAATAGAAATAAGACCTAATCGATCGTGTTAAAATAACATTGATCTGTCCTTTCTATTGACGGTAAGACTTTATAAATAGGGATACCGGAGTAATAATCTATCTGGATAAATTGTCTAAAATTATACAGACAATTTTGTAAAAGAACCCTTATTATTACTAGTACTACTGCTACTTTTGTGTCGATATAAGATAAACCTAGGAGACAGGTGTCTCTTGAGGTACCTCTCTCCTCAGACCGTCCGATGTCAGACCACAGCGTTTCTCCGTCTCTGTTGACTCGTTGATTGTGAGTGAAAAGTGAGAAAGTATATATACTTTAATATGACATTTAAATAATAATTAATTTATCTTGTTTATATATATAAACAAAAATAAAATAATAATATATAATTTATATATATGTAGGTAAATCTACTAGGAGAACACTGAAATGCAAGGACGTTAAATTGATAAATAACCCTGTCATGAATTATGTTACGGTACAATTTCAACTATGACTCGACTTAAAAAGAGACTCAAAAAGAGCATCAGACTCACTACTTCGGGTCAGAACTTACATTACAGACATGAACGATAGTTATATTTTTACTGGGTAATCTATTATAAAGTGTTCATTCGATATTCACGAATATTTATTTAATAAAGGACGAAAATTGAAATCGAAAGGGATTCTAAGGATGTATCAAGAATAAGATACCACCGATTCGAGTGACATTATAAGTCCAGAAACGGATAAAAAAGGGGGGTGTCCATGTATTTCTACTGTAAAATAACAGTTACATAACTCTGTATAATCAAAAATTTTAAATAAATAAAAATTAACTTCCTATTAATGAAGTGTCTTAAAACAACAAAGACAGTTTGGAGTTGTACTTAGTCGGTATCCATAGGTATATAGGGGAGGGAAACTTGGGTAAAAAAATCGTTATTTTAGTTTATAAATGTTTGCATATGGACATATATAAACAGTAAAAGACGAATTTAGGATATGACAGAAGGGTAAAGGAATACCTATTTCGGGTCCGAGGAATTAAACGTAATATTAAATTGTCGAGACAGGTGATGGAGGAGTGTGAGACCTAAAGTCAGAAAAGACAGTCGAGAACGGACGCCCGGACATGTTCATGTCCACCAAGGAGGACCGACCTCGCCAAAAGAGGGAAGAGAGAACCAGACCGATTGATTGAGGATGGATAGGAAGTCTCGAGGTAAATTTCAAAGGAAAAATTAAAACCTTTTTTCGATGGAGTCAAGGGATCTGATCCAACCCATGTGTGCGAGACACGTCGACGAGACAGAGTCGTACATAAAAGGTGTAACACTCACTTACAGAAGGGCTCGTCTCAGGATACGGCTAATAATAGGATAGAGACGTATAGTTCGCGTCATCCCGACCCCGAAGGATTTATAAAGAATACATTCGAATGACTCTTTTTAATATTAACCAGAACAACGAAACCGTGTAACCAATAGAAAATTTCATATTTATTTACTGTGTACGGATGACTAAGATTAAAAAAATTTAATTTCGTTTCTACCTGGAGTTTAGTACACGATACCTCCTAGGAACGGATGGACACATTCAATGTAAAGAAGTGTAAACTCGATAAATTACCCATTTATATCTTTATATGTAACTCTTCGTTTTTCTCTTTCTTTTTAATACATATATCGATACTAATACTTGATGTCTTTTCAAATATATGTACAACTACGGGACTTTTAATAAGACAGGTTTGACTTCATAAAGGAGACTATCCTACCATCCTGATTCTGATTATGAAGAGAACAACAAATTAAAAGATCATAATAAAAAGATAAAAGGACTTTTTCAATTTTATAACAAAATAAATCTTTTAAGTTGATTCTCGTAAATTTTTAAATATATTTTATGACATGAAAATAACCCTATCAGTTTTACCTAAATTATCCTCCAATAGACAACAAATCAGAATAGAACTCCTTATACTGTTAAAATAGTCAGAATAATTTCACTAAATTAAAACCTGACCTTATGTAATTAACAATATATAAAATTTAAAAACGAAAAATTTTAAACCTTCCTATACTAAAAATATAAGAAAGTTTATAACCCAACCGGTTTTACAAGTAGACCAAAAAGACATTGTAGAATACCTTTTTAGGTTTACTTGAAAAACCAGTTAGGTTACATAATTTAATGTCCCGAAGAACCTTTTATCTTTAATTTTTATATATAATTGTACTTGATTTTTATTATATAATTGTACTTGATATATTTTTACTGTAAAAACATCTAATTGTTACCCGTTTATAGTCGTTAAAGTGCACAAGGTGTTTTATCTATGGACAAACGAGTAGGTCTGTTTCTTGTCTCGATCCACATGTACGATCTATGTTATGACTCATACACTACTGTCAGTCGACAAACGACCTTTTACAGATTATTGACCAAAAGATCTGTACATAATATTCGAATAGTATATAAAACGAACGATTAATATTTATTTCAATTCATATAAAATTCAACGAATATGTAAAAGACACTTTTATAGGTAGTCCCACTTATAACCAACTATAAAAGTAACTACCATCTCACTGTACTCGCTAAAGAAACGACTTAGTTCATTATCAAAACGTATGATCTTATTATAAAGAAGTCAAAAAACAATAAGTGGTACACTGTCAATGTCCATTATGAAATTATACGTGATGATTGTAAAAGAGGTCGTACAAATAGTCGGAACCTTTAGTTGTGTTATTATATAGTTCCGGACTAAGTATTGTAGAAACACATTTATTAGGGTGACACCGACTAAAGTCAGATAGTGACTTGTGTCTCAACCTTTCTATACGGTCGGTACATAACTGTAAGTCTATACTATCGATACTTATCGGAGATATTTCGTTCTTTATCACTTCATATCATTTCGATAATTCTTCACTCCCAAAACTTATAAATAATGGAAACAAAAAGTATATTAACTATATTCAAATGTATTAAAATCAGAATTATTAAGACACAATTGTTGGACACGTTTTATAATGACTTGTAAATTGTTTTCGGAGAGTGTCGACCATTCTCGGTCGTGTGGTGACCGATTCAAATGGACAAATATATCATTCTATATCGTATATACTGAACGTTGATAATTTCTGAGTAAATTTTTTTTTAATACCCTATGTATTGATAAAGAAAGTCCCAGGGTGTTGAACTAGACCCTTCGGAACAACTGAGACTACTACTCCATTAAAAATGAACCATAAAGTATAATACTTGTAAACTTGTGTCACGATATCCATCGTATAGTGATCACAGTAAATTAAAATAAAAAAATCCTACCAAATGGTATATACGGTGAATCATGTCGGGTATAAGTAAAATTGGGTTGTTTAAGTAGAAAACGAAAACCAACCCATTGTGGTACAGTGTTTGACATATTAGTCGTAGTAGATATACTGGACCAATCATAAATGAAGAGTAATGGTTGAAAGTCTTCATGTCGCACGTGAACAGTGAGATAAATTAGGTATTTAAAGTAATACCAGTTAGATACAAAACAAATCAAATTTATATCAATCACAGATAATCCTAAAGGGACCACCGGGTCTGCCATTTCTTAGACGGACGTTATGTCCTCTGGACACAAGCTAGGGACCCATCCTTTCTAGGGGACCTCTTCCCTTACCGATGGGTGAGGTCACAAGACCGGACATCTTAAGGTACCTGTCTCCTCGGACCGTCAGATCTTAGGTACCCTAGGTTTCTCAGCCTGTGTTGACTCACTGATTGTGTGTGTGTATCACATATAATCATAGAGTCTGTTATGACAACTACTTAAAATGAAACAAAATGTAAAAACGGAGTGTATTCTTGCTGTAAAAATTTTACGGAAAGTTTTAACCATTTGATGTCCAAATATGATTAACGTCTTTTAATCTAGTCTACAACGATCGACTTGTTATATTTTGACCAGAGAACCTTGATAATACAGAGAACTGTATGAAATCCGATACTCCTATGATACTTCATTTATTATTGATGAATAAGGTTCGACAGAGGAACCCTGTATAAATAGGAACTTTGTTGTAATTCCCAAAATAAAGTACAGTGCTCGTGTTCAGGACTGATCGTCAGATACTGGTCCACCCGAGCGAAAAGACAGAACCAATTAGAAAAAGGGAAGCACTAGAGGCGGTCGAACAGAACCAATTTAATGTACTTTCATGGAATTAGCCGTAGTACAATGTCAAAGGTGGGTTTCGGAGGAGAGTAAGAAGAGGACCCCATATCTGAACCTATGTTTTACAAAGTTTATCTTTTACATGGCCGAAGTGGGAGGACAACCTCAATGACAGGGAGAGACCCTGTCATATATAAAAGAGTGATAAGAGACATCCAAAGAGAATAGAGGACCGACACGATGGAAAGTAAGGTACCAGTACACCTTCCCTCGGTCTATTGTGGTATTCTATCTTATAAAGTTATAAGATCTTGACCGTTGGCCTCGAAGAGTTATAATCACTGGAGGTTCAAGTTACTGATAAGACCTTCTTTACAAAACGTCACCTCCAAAAGACTCCGTCCTCATTTTATTAGATAGACTTTGAGGATTCATCTCTCTTTTCAGCAAGAAAGAAGAGAGACAAAATCTCGATCCTGACTACAGGTCGACACTTTGTTCTATGTCCGAATCCCATAAACTCCGGTCACGGGTGAGTCCGTACGACGTGGTCGATTTACAAAATTTATAATGGAGAGGTATCTTTTATCTAGTATCACTAGATAAAGAATTCGTATTTACGATTCCATTTATCATTTGAACAAATTACAATTATTCCTTTTAATTATCATTAAAACTTAAAAAATAGTGCTATCGTAAGAAAAAGAAAAATGAAGAACCTCGTCCTGTCTTATGGACTTTTAAACGGTCGTGGTTGTCTGTTTATATTTGATTTTGTAGTCGTTATGTTTTGACTTTACTTCCCCCCTATATTTGTTATGTCAGTCTCTTTACGGCTTTTCCGTTTCAGTTCACAGTGTATAGTTGTCTGAGGTTCTTTGTTCTGTCTACTATTCCATTACATACTCCGAAATGTTTTGACATTACCTTAAATTTCTTTTGTCACAAACATAATATCTTTGTAGAGAAACGGACTAAATAGAACGACAATTAGTATTATTTTATATTATCCATTGTGAATAAAGATACACGGTCCCTGAGAAAAATTCCTGAAATGAATTTAATTGATCAAATAAGAAGTGTTGTTGAAGTCACCCAATAATAGTGGTAAAAGTCTACACTTTTTAAATCAGTATACTGGATTAGTAGAAAAGAGACATCAAAAAGTGAACGGAACCCAACCTTTATTCCGTCACAATGTATAGACAAAGGGTACATCGACAGAACTTGAGATAAACAGAGTGAAATTTCTGATTTGAAATTTCAACCTTTCACCAAAGTCTGAAAGTTCACTGGGACAAAATAAAATTTTGACAGTAGTGCGGTACTAACAAAAGATCAACTCAATCCCTCTATAAAAATTATAGTACTTAACGACTTCGACAATATAACATTAAATTAGAATTAATCTATATGTGAGTGGTAAGTACTTATATTCTCGTTTCATTTGTATTATTTAAATTATCACAAAGTGTTCGTATAGTTATTGTACTTGGAACTTAAAATCTTTCCAAACTTTTGTATTAAATACTATGATGACCAGTATTTCTTTCTCGTGAATCTATATTAAAAAGTAAGTCAATTGAAAATTATTCTTATTACATAAAAGTCCCTTCAAACTATTAACATAAATGAATCGTAAATAACAACTCATTTTTCTTATTCAACATTTTGGAAAGATTTTAAGTTGAAACTGGAAAGACCATACGAACACTTTTCGGTAATTTAAATAATATAAATGAAACGAGGGTATAAGTACTTACCAGTCAAATATGGACTTACTCAACATTCCTCGACACCGTATAGTCGAAAAAAAAAAGGATTAGGTACATCCCTGATAGACCTTGAGTGATTTTGAGTACCATAAATCGATCTTCTCATTGTTTTCAATACCCCAATAAACCTTAAAAAATAAATAAAAATTATATTTAAATAAGTAAAATCAACCTCCAATTAATGAAATGTTATAACATAACCAAAACGGTATGTAGTTGTACTTAGGCGGTGTCCATATGTACCCAAGGGGTAAATAAAATTTTGATTAAAAGGTCTAAGTTTGTCTACATGTATGTATATCATAAGATCACAGACATATCGTCCATCCTGTTAAAGGATTGACAAATCGTAGACCCACACATCATAGACATCCTAGATGGTACACTATCAATCTAATGACATTCTTACAACCCTTTTGTCTTACTTTCAAAGATATTCACGTACGAAAGGAAAAGTACCGTTTTGTTAAGTTTATCAAAATTTCATTTTGGAACTATGGGAACTTGTGTTCAAGTTTACTCCTACGAATAAATGAAAACCAAATTCTCTTCTCTTTATAACAAACGTTTAGAAGGGTATACTTACTCATTCCCAAAATATTTATTTTCGGTTATAAACGTATACAAGAAAACCTCTTCTAGAACAAAATGAAAAAACTAAAAAAAATTGGATGCATAATCTTCATTTATACAGAAACCATCAGAATGTTTTTTAGGGACCAAAGATACATAAGATATATATTATTAGAACATGAATCCCTCAAACTCGTTGAATAGACTACAGTAAAATTTAATATGAGAATAATCTTGGTTTTGACGACATATTTAAACGACAATTATTTAGGATAATATTAATGTACTTAATGGTGACCCTATTATTTAGAGATCTTTATTTTCTCCAGGGACTATAGACTTTGTATCGGGGAGAAATTTCGTCCTTAAGTGTACGTTTAACTAAGAAAAACGACTATTTCTAACCTGTGCTGAGTCGCTGAAGTGAAAGTGAAAAGTGAAAATACGTAACCTCTTCCTTTACCGTTGGGTGAGGTCACAAGAACGGATGTCTTAGGGTCCCTGCCGTCTCGGACCCAGTATGTCTCAATCTGTGCTGATTTCGCTGAATCGTCGTCGTCGTCGTCGACTATTTCTTTTCGATTTCAATCTACTTAAATCTTAGGTTCTGTTATTAATTTCCGACATCGATGATTAATTTATCCAACTATATAGGTAGTCGACTATTATAGTTTGTCATTTTATCAAGGTGAGACGAAATAAGATTTCCTTTTTAAGGACACAAGTCAAAAGGAAGGTAAATCATATTTTCCACTACTTAGAGTGATAGTTTAATAAAATGGAGGATTTTACATTTAAATATATATAAACACACCCGTGTATTTATATATAAAAATTTCATTACTTTATGGAAATTTATTTTGTGACTTTTGGTTTTAAGTTAAAATGTCCTTTATTATAATTAAGGGTTTAATTATAATTAATTATCATGAACATAAGTCAAGACAAGTCAAGTCAGTGAGTCAACACAGGCTGAGAAACGTTGGAGTACTTGACGTCGTATGGTGTGTAGAGACAGGTAGTGGTAGAGGGTCTCAGGTGGGTTTGGGTACAGGTAACTCAACCACTACGGTAGGTTGGTAAAGTAGGAGACAGCAGGGGAAGAGGAGGACGGGAGTTAGAAAGGGTCGTAGTCCCAGAAGAGTTTACTCAGTCGAGAAGTGTAGTCCACCATTTTCCTAACCTCAAAGTCGAAGTTGTAGTCAGGAAGGTCACTTGTGGGTCCTGACTAGAGGAAATCCTACCTGATCAACTTACAGGAACGTCAGGTTCCCTGAGAGTTCTCAGAAGAGGTTGTGGTGTCAAGTTTTTACAGTTAAGAAACCGCGAGTCGAAAGGAATATCAGGTTGAGAGTGTAGGTATGTACTGATGACCTTTTTGGCATCAACTGCTCTACCTGGAAACAACTGTTTCATTACAGAGACGAAAAATTATACGACAGATCCAACTAGTACCCTGAAGGGACCACCGAGTCTGCCATTTCGCAGACAAATGTTACGCCCTCTGGGTCCAAGTTAGGGACCCAACCCTTCTAGGGGACCTCTTCCTTTACCGTTAGGTGAGGTCCTGATAACGGACCTTTTAGGGTACCTGTTCTCCTCGGACCATCTGATGTCAGGTACCCCAACGTTTCTCAGTCTGTGCTGGCTCGCTGAAGTGAAGTGAAGTGAAGTGAAGTGAAGTGACCCAACTAGTATTGAAAAGAAGGTTCCTCATTCGTAGAAAATTAAAGTACCGACATCGTGGTAGACGTCACTAAAACCTCGGGGGTTTTATTTCAGACTGTGACAAAGGTGACAAAGGGGTAGATAAAGGGTACTTCACTACCCTGATCTACGGCACTAGAAGCAAAAGACTTACAACTCGAAATTCGGTTGAAAAAGTGAGAGGTGAAAGTGAAAGTAGTTCTACGAGAAGTCAAGAAGCAGTGAAAGACGGTATTCCCACCACAGTAGACGTATAGACTCCAATAACTATAAAGAGGGCCGTTAGAACTAAGGTCGAATACGAAGAAGGTCGGGTCGCAAAGAGTACTATTTGAGACGTAGATTCAATTTATTCGTCCCACTGTTATATGTAGGAACTGTATGAGGAAAAGGATAAACCTTGGACAGACAACAAGGTACAGGTCAAGATTAACAACGAAGGACTGGACGTATGACCAAAGAGTTCTCCGTCCAGTCCACAAGACCATAAGGGTAGAAAACTTCTTAAAAGGCGTCGAATAACACTAGGTGTGTCAGTTTCCGAAACCGTATCAGTTATTTCGTCTTTATCTACAAAGAGACTTTGAGAGAACGAAAAAGCTACTAGGTCGACTACAACCGTTAAACTAGAGACCAAGGAGACGGAAAAGATTTTGGTTACACTTGTAGTCCTTCAACTGCCAAGTACATAACGACTTCGGACCGAACCTCTTAAAACTCGTAATGAAATGATCGAACACTAGTAACGTTCATATGGAAAAAAGTGGTTGAGATATTTTTCTGTTTTGTGGATGATTAAGTAAGTAACAAATAAGAAAGTTTTTATCAAGAGTACTATACGTTCTATGGAAAGGTTCGTGACCAATATTCAGTCACTGATTTTGTCTGTTTATAGGGACGAGAACGTCTTTTTTTTTTTTTTCTTATTTACTTACTTACTTGGTCAACCCATCGGTAAGGGAAGACGTCTCCTAGAAGGACTGAGTCTCTACCTTGGGCCTATAGGACGTAACGTCCGTCTACGAAATAGAAGACTCAGGAGATCATACTATCTACTACTATTTACGACACTCATTTCCTTTGAACCTTTCGGTTCCAACCACAACATCAAACATGTCCTAGTAGTCTCTTCTAGAAAAGATATTCCATTGTAAAATCCCGTGTAAGTTTTCCCCATTCTCCGTTCGGTCAATCTTCTTTGAGAGTCACAGTACTTCATCCTCACCCGTACCTCATAAATTCTTTATAATTCTCGTCACACTAATCCCTCTTCTCGTTCCCTCTCCACCCTCCTCTAAAAAAGTCACTCAATTTACCTTCGTCTCCGACGCTCCGTCTAGTCTCTCCAGAAATGGAAGATAAGACAAAACAACTCTTACCCAAAATGACACCTCCGATAGGGTTATTAGGTCCGTTCTCTATACCTACGGACGAACGTCCACCAACGTCGTCTAAACCTATTCACCAGTGTTACTCTTCAAGCTAAGATCTGTCAAAGACTTCCATTCCGATTCTTAGAAACCACTTCCTAACCAAAATCCGAACTCTCTTTCCTTTCTACTTTCTACTGAGATTCCGAAAAACTCGACTCTTCAAGTTTCCCACAAAAAGTAATTGACTTCACCCCCTATAGTGTCACTTCAGACTAAACTTCTTCAATTTAGACTCTACGGTTCACCTTTACGGTGACAAAGGGAACCCATTTTCCGACTTTTGTTCAACTTTGTTTCATTCTACGGAAACTTTCAAAGGAGGTTGGATATGAATTACGTCTTGGACCGAATATGACTTTGTACAGACAATTAAATTAGAAAGAATTTAAATGGCACATATTACAATTTGTAGAAAAACCACTGACAGTTTAGTGATGAATCCTTTTTGTCTATAATCACCCATTTATTTATGTTAATATTTCATAGGAGTATTTAAATAAAGGGTTATCATGTGTGAATTCTAAATAATAAGTAAGTAACCTATGTATATGTCACGGTTGAAGTACACCAGGACGAGACCGTGGTCCTTAGGACGTTACTTTTTCTGTCTGTTCCAAGGACGGGAGTACCTTGAATGTTGTCCTCTCCGTCCGTTGTTTAGTATTTGTTTACATATTATTCCAAAGTACATCGTTAGCTTCCAGTACCTCTGTCACTTTTGATACTTCTACTTTACTCTGGAAAGTTCCCTTTAGATTTCATTCTTGTTCGGGACCCTCTATGTGAACATTAGATAGTGTAAAAACTATTCAAAAGTAGGATAACCTCGTAATATAAAACAATTCCAGTATATTTGTGTAGATCATAAGTCTCTTTTTAAATCGTAAAAGAAATCTTCCAACAATTTTCAAGTCTTTATCGTCTGCATTTTGGTTACTTAGTGGTTTCGTCATTAATCATTTTCAAAGCACATGTGTGGTTTGCCAGTCAAGCACTTGACCTTCATGAGTTTAATTTGTACCTTTCTCTGGGTCCCTCGATAACAATATTTCGTCAAATGGATCACACCTCCGTCACTGACAAATACGAAGTGTCACTAACCAATACGATGGTCTTAAAAGAATTCACTATTACCTACCCAATCACCAATGAAGTATAGCGAATACTAAAGATCTCTGTATTCGTCCTTCATTGGGACCAGTTCAATCAGAGTGAACAGAACATTTTATTCGATTTAATTCGAAACGAACATACTGATTTGACCATAACAGACGAGTCCCTTAAAAATTCCGACCAAAGACAAACACAAACTAAAACTGTTAGAATTTCCTATGTGGGTATATAATCATAGTAAAATGAACCCTTGAATCGAAATATTTACTTACTGTACGGGTATAAATAATTGACATAAATGTTTCTGAGTTTACCTGTTAATATCAATATTATCAACGACAAAAAATACATTACGAATGATATACAGTCCATGAAGACTTTACACAACCGGTACATAGTGGAGTAAATTAGTAAAAAAACCTCATGTTTTGTCAATGATTAATTAACGGTAAAATAAATACTCATTTGACTCCGTGTCTCTACAGATCGATCTTTTACCCTCTCGACCTAAGTTATCCACCAGACTAATAGTCTCGGATATGAGAATTAGACTACATAGGTCAGTAACCAAATAAGAAATATAACAATTTTTGTTTACAAGATTCGTACGTATACTCCCAAGTGAATGACGAAGTGTAGATCACACATGTTCCGCGTCTTCCGTAGTGTCTACCAGACTGTTGAGACCTGTCCTTTCGGAACGATGTCGTCCCAATGCGTCTGTTACGAGTGTAAGAGGTCGCCTCATACCCTTTTAGACTACGACATTCAATAACCATGAAAATGACTAAACTATTTGGCAAATTCTACTAAACAGGAGGTTTTAAAACGTGGGAATTTAAACTTATTCACGAAGACTGTCAACTTCAACTTGACTCCACTTATCAGTAATTATGCGGTCCAAGTCAGGAGTGAAGATGGTACCTAACTGCAAACCATACAAATGACACCTTTGCAGTAGAAGGTAGAAACCTTCAAACATTTTTAAATCAAATGTGACAAGTCTTACAATTGACTGGTACTTCTGTTGCCCGATTAGACCATAGTGGCGAAAGGGGTGTTTCTTCATCGACCTATTAGAAAAACAAAACTTTTAGTATTCGATTATTTTGACTTCCCGTCCCTATTACATTAAAAAGAAATCCTTTTCCCTTCGTTTCGGGATCGGAGTTACAATTGAAATTTAATATGGAAAATGTTTTAGTTACTCTAAAGAATTACTCATAATGAATCTGATCAATAACAAGTTCATCTATTAGTATCGTAAAGATATCACAGGACCGCATACGTCTGGTTCGACGAACTTCAACCTCCGGTAACCGAGGGATCTGAGGGGGTCCACTAATTATGGAGTCCATGTGGACATTAACTAACTACCCGATAGTCACACACAACCGGATTTTAACTCTTTTAAGACGAAATCTACCGGATTTATTATTCTTTCGTTGCACCTAAATCGATCTATATAATAGTAACTCACCTATAAGTTTTATCTAAAATAAACCTATCGTTAGTAGGACTTAGTTAGGTAAGACTTGACTGTCGTTCTACAGTAGTTAGAGATCCGGTCCGTCTGACTAAAAGACGTCTACAGGGTTCGACCATTAAACAAACAAATAATTTTTAGTGTGCATGTAACAAAATATACGGATAATAATATATCTACAAATATGAATTATCTTTTTGTTCATAATGGTCCCAATATCTTTTTAATTTTTTACAAGGAATATCCCGTTTCAACACAGGGTCTATTCCGAATAAAACCATATAAAGATTTCATATGAGAAACCCCCGAAGGGACCACCGAGTCTGTCATGTCTTTAGACGGACGTCACGTCCTCAGGGAGCAAACTAGGGACCCAACCCTTCTAGGGGATTTTTCCATTACCGTTGGGTGAGGTCATAAGAACGGACCTCTTAACGTACCTACCTCCCCTGACCGTCCGATGTCAAGTGCCACAGCGTTTCAGTCTGTACTGACTTGTTGAAAGTAAAAAGTGATTTCAATATGAACTAACCTACAATGTTTTATGTATTCCGGAAAACCGATGACGAGAATCATATTAGGTCTCGGTAGATCCACAAACACCTAAAGAAAGGGTAAGTCAATGAAAGAGTCATCGTAGTATAGAATCAAGTGGTAATTCGCATAAAATGAGATAACACCATCGTGGGGACGTAGTTAGAAAATTTCCTCTACAAAATGTATTCATTTAAAACTTACGTACACTTCAATCATGGTTATGTGAAAAATTTACATCCACCTTTGAAAAGTTGAATCAAAAATTGATTTACTTGTCTCCGTCACTTGAATACCAAAAATACAGGTAGAGAAGGTGAAACAGTAAAAAGTCAACGTAAACGCACTAAAGACGAAGATTAGACGAAAGACAAATGTGTCGAGAGATTTAGTTACACGGACTCCCACCAAGATTGTAAAGGAGGTTTCACATTCAGTGGCATTTACAGTTGTGGTTTCCACGTACAAGAGGTACCTGAGATCTGAGTAGTTACAGTGGAGAGAGCGAACGAAAACCTAAAATGTCGGTAACAGACTGACTATGTCTTTAGTGACTACTAAAGACGGTTTTAAATTGCCATAATGTAAAATCGTTTATTTACATAAAAAGCTAATTTATTAACCTTAAGTTTAAATAATTACTACTATACTTACACGAATCAGACAGTCAGTACAGGTTGAGAAACGTTCGGGTACCTGTCATCGGACGTCCGAGGAGACAGTACTCTGAAGAGTCCGTTCTTATGGCCTCGTCCAACGGTAAAGGAAGAGGTCCCTTAGAAGGACTGGGCCCCTAGTTTCGGCGTAGAGGACACCGAGGACACAACGTCCGTCTAAGAAAGGGACGACTCGGTGGCCCTTTCGGTAACCCTTTTCTACCATACCATTAGAAATTCTTTCTTTAACCTTTACGAATAAATACAAAATCCTGAGAACACAATTGACATCATAACAAGACGAAATACCTGTTACCGCAAAAGAAGTAAAAGAGAAGAGTCCTACAACACCGACGTCTCTTCTTCTTTGTCTACCAACGTCTCGTTCACTACTATCTGGTGAATAGGTCCGTTCACAACTGTCTCTAGGTAAGTCTTTCGTAAGCAATGTAAAGGAAAAATACGTACTGTAGACGTAACCTTACCAGTTGAGTCTCCAAAGGTATGAAAGAGACAAATGAAGTGAAAAAAAAGGGTGGTCCGAGAAACGGGTTGTCTTTATGAATTTTCAAGATAAATGATTCGTAAAAAACAGATTTATCAAATCATTTATAAAAGAAGGACTATTGAATTACCAGTAGACTTTTTTATTATGTTTAACTTTTTTTTACACAAAGAAAGGAAGTATTTATACGTCAATGAGTGATTACCCTGTATACGCGAAGAACCTACTGTTCATTAGAGAGTTTAGAGTCTTGACATATTTACGACGGTGCGAGTGAAAGATCGGGTGGACCGGGGACGAAAAATAGTGTCGTTGACATCTTTTCGGTCAAAACGTTTCTATACTATGGTAAGTAACTGCCGTATATTACACCATAAAACGACTTCGACACTTAATGAACCTCGATCATCAAAAACACCATACGGTGTTAATACTCATAGTGATAAAGGGAGTTTTTGTTTTGTATGGGTCACCACAAGGAAACTGAAGGGACACTGTGGGCTCACACTGAGTCACGTGTCAAACCCTTGACACCCTAACAGTTCTCAAGATCCCGGATTCCATTTCAAAGTGTTGGGAATCTTTTGATCTATTTCAAAGTCATGGACGACACGATTTAACGTACTTATACATTCATTACGTCCTAAAGTCTTCTCCGACCTTATCAGATCCTTCAGAAGTGTCGTCTCCTTTCTGAGTTCAAATCGAAACTTTTTCTATTGATGCATCAACCAACCGTCCCCCTTTCTTACTATCAGATATATGGACAAAGAATCGATTAAAAACCTGTGTCAAAACAATGTCAGAAGTCATAAAGGGGAAAATAATGGAGTACTTGACTGAAATGTAAAAATGAGGGTTTTACGGTGGCGTCACAGAGAAGTATTCTATCGACGACGACGACGACGATTGAGCGAAGTCAGCACAGGCGGAGACACACGGGGTATCTGCCGTCGGGTGGTCCGAGGGGGCAGGGACCCTGAGAGGTCCGTTCTTGTGACCTCACCCAACGGTAAAAGAAGATCGCCGTAGGTATAACAACCCAATTACCGTTAATGGATTAAGAGTCAATGAGTCGGGTAGTCACGGTAGATGACCCAACTCATGAAAGAAGAGACACTTCGTGAAAAAAAGGGAGGGAACCGAAAACCGTACGGTGTGCACCAACCAAATAGGAGGAGGAAATTCAGGAGTCAGAGGACAGAATCGAGGAGAAGTGGAGAGGATAGAAATATGGGTCCTTATGTGTTCCTGAACATGAAGGACCCGAAGAGGAAAATGAAAGATCCACTAAAGTAGGTCATAGCCCAGAAGTCATTGGTGGATATACGACTACGTCGGGATTGGGTTTAGGATTTCATTGCAACCTTTTACAACGAAACCAAAGACTTTCAACAAGAGAAAGCGAGGGAGTAATACTTTAGGAGAAATCAAAAGAAGGTACCGTTGTTATAAGAAGTTCAAGTCAGACAGTCAAGTCAGCGAGTCAGTACAGGCTGAGAAACGTTGGGGTACCTGACGTCGTGCGGGCCGGAGGGACAGGTAGTGGTTGAGGGTCTCGAATGAGTTTGAGTACAGGTAGCTCAGTCACTACGGTAGGTTGTAAGACTAGGAGACAGCAGGGGAAGATGAGGACGGAAGCTACAAATGGTCGTAGTCCCCGAAAAATTCGTCAGTCAAGAAGTGTAGTCCCCCGGTTTCATAACCTCAAAGTCGGAGTCGTAGTCAGGAGGGTCACTTATAAGTCCTGACTAAAGGAAATCTTAACTGACCAAACTAAAGGAACCTCAGGATCCCTGAGAGTTGTCAGAAGTGGTTGTAGTGTCAAGTTTTCGTAGTTAACAAACCACGAGTCGAAAGAAATACCAGGTTGAGAGTGTAGGTATGTACTGATGACCTTTTTAGCATCGAAACTGATGTGTCTGCAAACAACCGTTTCATTACAGAGACGAAAAATTATACGACAGATCCAACCAGTATCGAAAAGAAGGTTCCTCGTTTACAGAAAATTAAAGTACCGACACCAGTGGTAGTCGTCACTAAAAGTTCGGGGGGTTTTATTTCAGAAAGTGACAAAGGTAACAAAGGGGTAGATAAACGGTACTTCACTACCCTGACCTACGGTACTAGAATCAAAAGATTTACAATTCAAAATTCGGTTGAAAAAGTGAGAGGAGAAAGTGAAAGTAGTTCTCCCAGAAGTTAAGAAGAAGTGAAAGACGGTATTCCCACCACAGTAGACGTATAGACTCCAATAACTATAAAGAAGACCGTCAGAACTAAGGTAGAACACGAAGTAGGTCGGTTCGTAAAGAGTATTACATGATACGTAGATTCAATTTATTCGTGCCACTGTTATATGTCGGAACTGTATGAGGAAAAGGCTAAAACCTCGATCAGACAACGAGGCACAGGTCAAGATTGACAACGAAGGACTGGACGTATGTCCAAAGAGTCCTCTGTCCAGTCCACCAGACCATAAGGGTAGAGAACTTCTTAAAAGGTGTCACATAACACTAGGTGTGTCAGTTTCCGAAACCGTATCAGTTATTTCGTCTTCATCTAAATAAAAGACCTTAAGAGACCGAAAAAGTTACTAGATAGTTTACAACCGTTAAACTAGAGACCTAGGAGACGGAAAAGATTTTGGTCGAACTTGTAGACCTTTAAGTACCAAGTGTATAATGACTTCGGACCGAACCTCTTAAAACTCGTAATGAAATGATCACACAATCTACTCATGTTGACACACCATCAAACTTGTAAGAAACCGTAACGGAAAGAAACCCTAACCACTTTTGACTGGAAAAGGTCGGGACACCGGTGACGACTCAAAAGGTTTAAACGACTGTATAACTCATGTCGTGAAAGTGTCGTAGTAGAAAATCCTAAACTTTATTGAGTCGACCTTAGGTAGTGGAGGTGATCGAAACAAGTATCACTACGAAGGAGACCAGGTGAACGGGAGTGTAAGGTCCTACAGACCGAGATCCAATCACTAGTGTGGTAGGACCAATAGACCCAGTACTTCTAGAAAAAACATATCAAGAAGACACATAAGAACGGCGGAGAAGAATTACAGAAGAGGAAGACAGGTACATGTAAAGACAGGTATATGTAAAGACAGGAAATAACACGGGTAGAAACGTACTCTTCAACGGAAACATAGAGGTTAAAAGAACTTCTCTAAAGATCAGAAAGGATAAGATCACAAAGGGAGACCAAAAAACGTGACTAACGACTGCTTCCGAAAGAATAGAGAGACACGATAAGAAACCTTGAGACGTAAGTCTACCCATACAGAAAGGAAAAGAGGAAACGGAAAACCTAGAAAAGAAAAGAGTCGATAAACATTATTAAGAAGTTCAATAAATCCGAATTTTAGAACAATTGTGGAAATTAGGAAGAGAAAGTGAGTTTAGGATATACGTCAAGTAACCGTTTGAGTCCAGTTGGTAGTTTTATTTAAATAGGGAGAGACGACGGTGGGAGGGACAAGTGGGACAGTAGAGGACAGAGGACCTAATAAAGTCTGTGAAAAATTAACCTGAGTAACATGGACGTAAACGGGGATTAACCAGATAAGAGTTGGATCGTCGGTCACTCAAGTAATTTTTGTATTCGGTGTAGTTTGGAAGGTCATTGTAGGTACAGTTAGTCTTATTTTAAACATTCTGGATACATAACCAACGAAGGGTCCACCGAGTCACCCATTTCTTAGACAACGGTACGTCCTCTGCCTCCTGTGTTCCCAAGTCACAGACCCAGCCCTTCTAGGAAACCTTCTCCTTTTACGTTGGGTACGGTCCTAAACCCGGTCCTCTGAGGATACGTCTCTTCGGAACACCCGACGTCAGGTACCCCAACGTCTCAGTCTGTACGGACTTCACTGACTCATACGTGTACATAACCAATGTATAGTGATATTTTGGATCATCGAATTTTGTCATCAGTAATTAATTACGAGTACACAGAAGTCCAGTCGACAGGTCCGATCTGAACCGATTCATCGATAATGAAAAGTGAATGCAACCGGGTAATATATACTGGTTTTCGTCACCCGAATTAAGACTCAAATTAGGAATTTTTTGGAGTACAAAGGTAAACGAAAAAACACGAAGACGGTAGAAACAATCGAACCAATTGGGTGAACAAGAGTTTTCCTTTCAGGAAGGGATACACGTCGACCTGGTGAATCGGTTCTAATAGGATCTACTTGTCTAAGGGTTTGTTGGGTGTGAACGTGTTTAATCAAGTCCAGTCTGGTCGTCTCGGTAGGACGACGGTTTCGTAAACGTTACCGATTTGAATTTCGGTTTCTTTCGTGTGATGGTAATATTACTCCCGTACGGTTCCCGCACTTATTCCTCACGGTTTTTTGACCCCAGTCATTATGTGAGAGGGGTCAGGGACGTACAAAACGGGTGGTAATCTGGGGTCTGGGGAAAAGGATGAAGAGACAACAAATGGGACGAAACGGCAGACCGAAGGAGGGAATATTTTGTATGGTCTAAGTGACTACAGAGTCCGTGAAACGTAAATAAAAGGGAAGACGAACCTTCCGAAGGAGGGGTGGGGTCTTTAGGTATACCAACGAGTGTATCAAATGAAGGACAGAAAATAAGTCTTCAGCAACCATGTCACAGAAAAACAAATTTCTTATCATTCTCCTTCTGGACTTCGAGGTTTAGGAGAGTCTTTGAAGATAAACAAAAATCGATTATGAATACCTTTTTCTCTATCTATTCTTATAAGTGAACATACTACAAAAATTAATAATTTAAATAAGTAAATTATAGACTGTCTAGTAAGTAAGACGGTCATCATATTTCACCGTAAACATATACCCAAAAGGGTTGACGAATATGTATATACTTATGATCTCGTAAAGTAATATTATAAATTAACAGTCTGACAACACAAAAGGACATATCCCGACATTAGTCACTAGGTCTCGTTTTAAATTGGAGACTCTTCGTTCTTTAAAGAGTATAGGAAGGTCTAAGTTTCGACCGTGGATAAGCTAAATCCTTTTCTTGTGACGTACTTTGTTTCATTCTCCCAAAAATATATTTTATTCCTACATCATACAATATTTATATAAAAAGTTTACATAAAAACACCGATTACCTTTAAAAAAGGAAACACAAAAATAGAAAAGACATATTTCCTTTCACCTTAAAAACCTCAAGTCTAGGGTCAAGACAGTGAAATTCTATAACCCCATTTGAAACGGGAGGTCTAGAAGATAAATATTAAATCCTTAGTGTCGGTCTTTGAATCCGTTGTTATGTACACTTTTCTGTGTTGCATCATTGACTCTGTAAACATATATGTGTTATATATAACCGACTTAAAGCTACTGTATTATATAAGTTTTATTCATAAAAAATTTTTTATAATGAAAAACGGAAAATGAAACATGTCATGTTTCATGAACCAAACCATACTTGAAAATATCAAGCGACCACGTCAGGTGACTTTCAAGAGTGGTTGAAGCGGTTATTAACTGTAAATCGGAGTTTAAATTATCTTATCTTTTGGGTGGTCAAGAATCTCGTCAAAAAATTATAAAAGTCTAACAACATTAACAGTCATGAAAGAATATTGAAACCAGAAAACCAGAGTAAGAATAAAATAAAGATCTTCGGAATAGAATAGAAGATCTTCAAAGGTATGGAAATTTATAAACTTCCATAGTACATAATTAAAGGCTAACGACGACATTGTCCAATGGTGTTTATCATGAAAACTTTGCTGTGTGTAAATAAGAGAAGGTGAAGACCTCAAGTCTTTAGATGTTAGTTCCACGACTGTCCTGACGTAAGGAAGGCCTCCGAAACCCCTTCTTAGAGAAGAAACAGAAAAAGTCACAGAACCCCGACGGAAACAAGGAACCGAACACCAGGGAGGTGGTAGAAGTTTCGTCTCCTCACAATAATGAGACGAGAAGGAGAAGACATCCGTAGTGCATAGGAAGAACACTAACGTGACTTGGATGGACATATTAGGACCAATTAGAAGAGTAGAGGTCTAGAAATTGAATTAGTACAAACGTTTCAGGGACAATAGTACCCATTTAATTAATACACTGGACTTCTAATCCTATACTCGATTAGAATATCGATTAGAGTCGATGGTATACAGATTTGAAGAGAAAGAATTTCATTTGAAAATATCTTTATTTTGTAAGTAAGTGTTTCACATGTGTAAAATTTACATGTCGTATCCTTAAAAGTGTTTGACTTGTTTTGAATACGTAATAAGGATCTGGTTCTTTGTCCAGTCGTGGGGTCAATGAAGTGTGGAGGAGACGGCGGGGTCCAATCGGAGAGGTAGGATTGTAACATCTAACGATGATAGACCAATACTTAAATGTACTTGAGTGTTTTGAACCTGAGACTCAGACTTAAGAAAACAAATTGCAATGCAAACGCTCAAATTAGACACAATAAACGTCAACAGGGAATAGGAGGAATGACATGCCGTAAAATAACATATCTATATGGTGTCAAACAAATGAGTGTCGACAACCACCTGCAAACCGTCAAACACCTATCACGACGGTAGTTGAAATCACGTGCGGAAAACCACTCGTGTACATGAGTAAAGACGAGTCATGAGTGAATGTTCACCTTAACGACCGGGTAGATGATACGTAAACAAGTCGAAATTTCTTGTGACAGTTTATCAGAAGGTTTCACCAACAACGTTAATTTTGAGGGTGGCCATCGTCATTCTTCCACGATCACCGTGGCATAGAAACGTTCATGACCATTGATAGATATAAAAAGTAAAAGCAAAGAGAATACCCATAGGCAGTCAAGTCAGCGAATCAGGATAGGCTGAGAAACACTGGGGTACCTGACGTCGTACAGTCCGAAGGGAGAGGTAGTGGTTGAGGGCCTCGAAAGAGTTTGGGTACGAGTAGCCCAACCACTACGGTAGGTTGTTAGAGTAGGAGACACCAGGGGAAGAGGAGGACGGAAGCTAGAAAGGGTCGTAGTCCTAGAAAAGATTCACCAGTCAAGAAGTGTAGTCCACCGGTTTCATAACCTCAAAGTCGAAGTCGTACTCAGAAATCACTAATATGTCCCGACTAAAGGAAATCCAACCTGACCAACCTAGAGGAACGTCAGGTTCCCTGAGAGTTCTCAGAAGAGGTTGTGGTGTTAAGTTTTCGTAGTTAAGAAACCGCGAGTCGAAAGAAATATCAGGTTGAGAGTGTAGATATGTACTGATGACCTTTTTGGTATCGAAACTGATCTACCTGGAAACAACCGTTTCATTATAGAGACGAAAAATTATACGACAGATCCACCCAGTATCGAAAAGAAGATTCCTCGTTCGTAGAAAATTAAAGTACCGACGCCAGTCGTAGACGTCACTAAAACCTCAGGGGGGTTTATTTAAGACAGTGACAAAGCTAACAAAGGGGTAGATAAACGATATTTCTCTACCGTGGTCTACGGTACTAGAAGCAAAAGACTTACAACTCAAAATTCGGTTAAAAAAGTGAGAGGAGAAAGCAAAAGTAGTTCTCCGAGAAATCAAGGAGAAGTGAAAGACGGTCTTCCCACTACAGTAGACGTATAGACTCCAATAACTATAAAGAGGGTCGTTAGAACTAAGATCGAACACGAAGAAGGTCGGGTGGCAAAGAGTACTACATGAGACGTATATTCACTTTATTCGTCCCACTGTTATATGTCGGAACTGTATGAGGAAAGGGCTAAACCTTGGTCAGACAACAAGGTACAGGTTAAGATTGACAATGAAGAACTGGACGTATGTCTAAAGAGTCCTCTGTCCAGTCCGTCAGATCATACGACTAGAGAACTTCTTAAAAGGTGTCAGACAAGACTAGGTGTATCAGTTTCCGAAACCATGCCAGTTATTTCGTCTTCATCTACAAAAAGACCTTGAGAGAACGAACTACTAGCTTGTCTACAAACGTTAAACTAGAGACCAAGAAGACGGAAAAGATTTAGATCGAACTTGTAGACCTTCAAGTACCAAATGCATGGCAACTTCGGACCGAACCTCTTAAAACCCGTAACGAAACGATCGAACACTCTACTCACGTCAACACGTCATCAAACTCGTATCCATATATAACCACTAAAAGTGAATGTAAAGTGATTTCTGATTACTACAACTCGTGAAAACGTACACATACAAGCAGTGGATCTATAGGAGAAGATCCTATAAGACATATCAGGGACGTTCAGATAACCCGATAGAAAAGGTATAACTAAACACCTTGAATATATATAAGATCAATATTTAGGAAAAAGTCGAGATAAACAACCTGCACAGAAAAGGATAGGAGACCAGTGGAAAGGTAAGAGAACTAGTACAGAAAACTACTTGTTTTCAACGATTTAAATAACATCTGGTCAAATGGTTAGAAAGGTAAATAACAATCACAGAGAACATAGAAGAAATGCTTTAGAGAGGGATGGTGGTTGAGTAATAAATAGACTGAACGTTACGGTCTATTATGAACAATGTTTACATAACCACCAAAGATCCAACCAAAAAAAAAAAAAAAAAAAAGTCAGAGTAGATGAACAATGTGTAGGGACGTGGTCTTAATGGGAGAATTAATCGTGACAATATACAATTTATATATTTCGAACAAATCGAAATCATAACAGAGTCGTGTGAAACCGAGGAAGGAGAAGCTATATTCAAAATCTAAATCGACCAGATCAAGATGTTTTTTAGGACACCCCCAAACTAATCTTAATAACTTAACTACCTGAAGTGACGGGCATCAGTAATAAGAGTCTCCTTCTCCTCCTTTTTTAAGACGAGGTATCTCACCCTCCGTCCGTGACCGTGCACAGCATGTCCGGAAGGAGGGGAGAACAGGGAACTGGGTCTGCAGACGTCTTCATGTGAGAGACAGGACACGTGACTCGAAATGTCCCACGAAGGGGTCCCCCTTACTCACCCAATCAGACAAATTAAGATCACAATTCCTGAATCGAACAACGATGTAAAGATTTGGTACCAAAGGTTGACGAAATCGTTATTCTTTTAAATATACACTCAGAAGTAGGCGGACTAAGAATAAGGAGACAACCAATTCTTGAACCTCTTCATAAGCACGATGCATAACCTATGACTTTTGAGATTGTACCTTGAAGGGTAAAATATTATATTTACGGATAAAAAAACAGAAAAGTTCTTTTGATCTTAGGAACTTTGACGACAAAGTTAGATAGTGACAGTTTGACTCAAGACAAATGGAAACTCTTCGTTTTATTATATTACTAATTCTCGTAAAAAAAAAAAAAACCGATACGGTACACGACTGACAAATTGACATATTTGGCATAAAAATTTTGCCCCTATTATTGTGAATGAAGTAACTCAATGATGTTCGTAATTTACTTGATTATGTGTAATTTTTCTAAAATTATGTCTGATCACAGATCCTCCAAGAATTATTTATCATCGATAATAAGAATAACGAAAATAAAAGAGTCGTAAGTCTTGACAAAGTCCGTGTATCACCCGTAAGTTAATAGTGTAATAATGATTACCTAATTTAACTTAACTCTACTGGTTAGAGAGTACCGATGTGAGACACAAGTCTTGAGAGTAAACTAACTGTCCAAGAATAAGCGACATACAACGAATGGAAAGTATCTCTGGACCTAAAAATATCTCCATATTGCAAAGTCCTAGAGTCACTCGATGTAATGACGTCAAAGTAACATCGACGTCAAAATACCCTTATAGTATTTTAATGAATCCTTCCCTTCATTTCTCTGTAGTGACTGAGAAGTCTCCTCTTATAACCATCATCCCACAGTTTCTCACACAGCAACCCAAAACGAAGTATAATAATTTGTCTTAAAATCCCGACCGTCAGAAACACTCTAGTATCGGTACTTCGGTATTTCTAATTTATTGACTAGACTCCAGAGTGTCGATCTTGATACCGGTTCTGACCTTGGAGTAGGTCGTGAGAAACCGACATGAGACAAAACCGTTCCTTACAAAAGCCGATGGGTGTTGACTTTTGGACTGACGGTCACCGAATTTGCTTAGTCCTAAATAAAAGGAATATGTTGACCGACGAACCTCCACCGGTCAACAACCGAAACCAAGTCACCGAATCACTCCGTGTCGAGACCCGACCGAAGGGACTCTAGTAATACCAACGGACTACCGACGACACCGATGATCGTACTGTAGGGGCGGCACAAGTGTCCGTCCTTGAGAAAGGTACGGCAAGAGAATAGACCTGTTTTCTTTCAGAAAGGACCTTCAAATGACCTTCTTGACCCAGGGAATCAGTGAAGATCAACATTCTCCAATTCTTACGTTTAAGTCACTACCCTCTCTCGTTTCTTCTCCCAATCTTTACCGATAGCCAATCGGAACGTTGTCACGCTCCGTGTTTGTACGATAGAGACAAAGTATGACTGAAAACATCGTGAGACTATACCATTCAAGATCGTATCTTCAATAAGCATATAATACATGTTAAACAACAAAAACAAATCAACGATTCAGTACAGACTGAGAAAACGTCGGAGAACCTGACACGGGTGGTCCGAGGAGACAAATACTTTAAAAGGTGACTTCTTATGACCTCACCCAACGGTAAAGGACGAGGTCCCATAGAAGGTCAGATTCTTAGTTTTGATACAGAGGACGTAACCGTCCACCTAAGAAATGGTGACTCGGTGGTCCCTTCGGGTAATATATGGTGTCGAGTCCCAAGAAAGAAGACACAGACGTTATCGTTATCGTCAGACCTTATTTTTCTCCGAATTTGAAGTAGAAATAGATCATACACGTAAACTTTTATAACTGTATTGAAAATCCATGAAAAGAATAGATTACATCCATAAAATTTTTATTAATAATTGTTAACATAAAGAATGGTCCTATTCTTGGGTCAGATGTAATTGACTTTTATAGGAAAGAGTATTTCACGTCAAACTACCATCCTAGTATAGTTCCATTAACACTGAATTAGGATACTAATAATTTTCCATAGAAGAAAAGTTTATCTCCATCGTTATTAATTTAGTCAATTTAAACAATGTAAATTCACTTACATGGTGTTTGTAAAAATCCATTATATATAAGTTAGAGTATTTTTAATACCCCTCATATTCAGACTTTCTTTTTGTAAAATTAATCTTTAATAAATTTTACACTAAAATTTTACAGAAAGTTTTTCTTTATTTCACTTAAAAATTTCTATTGTACAATGACGATCTTCTAAGATTTGATGAACTTTTAATTGGAAATACATTAAATAAATTACAGTGAAATTACCGAATTTCATTGTCATCTACATTATTTTACTGTTCCTTCCACCAAGAATTTAGACAATAGACCAGAATGTTTGACGGTCACTGTGTATTACAATGAACTACAAGAAGTACTTCTAATTTCCATTCCACTGAAAAGTTTTTAATCGTATAAACAAGTCACTAAAATTTTAAAGGTACTGTTTTCCATTATTTACATATGGATCACCGAACAACGTTCGAGTTGTAAAAAAATTACAGAAAGTGATAGAATTTTCAGATTCGGTTTAATCATTAGATGTAACATTATATAGGTATAAGTATAATCATATTCCACTTCGAAAAAAGAGGTAGGCTTAGTCTTAATTCAACTGTGAAGTCGTTCGAGACAGTAACAAAGGAACACCAAAGGGTATTGGTGTGTAAACTCGTGTAGGACCATAGAGACAAACTGCGTATCTTAGGTAGATAGTAATTTATACTTTTCATAGGATAAACTTTTAGAAACTATGGTAAAAGAAAAAGATCTTTACCTGCACTACGAACGTCTCTCGACTAACCTAAGAAAAAGTGAGTACTGGTCAGGGAATGTTAAATACTCATAGCCGTTAAACCCTTTTTATCCATACGACAATTTCTAGCAATGTCGAGAGTTCTACTGACAAAAGGTCTCTTCGACTTATTAAAGTGTAAAAAACAGTAAATTGAAGATCTTGTTTACACGAAGGAAAATAAGTTTTTTTGCAAATAACAGTAGTCGCACCTGCTTCTTTTCCTTTCGTCATGGTTGAACCACTAGAAATATAACATTCAACTCACACACACACGAGTACAAAATGATGGACCACAACCTAAAACTCCCTAGGACACCCCGATCCCCTCGTCCCAAAGATCAAAGGTCAAATAAGAAAAGGGACAAAGGACTCGTCCCCGTAAATATATAACCGATTACCAACTACAAAGAGATCCTCTCCCCAACGGAGAGTCCAGGTCTAGGGTCACCAGATTTAGATTCGTATCGTAAATAAGGAACACTGGGATGAGTCGAGGTGGCGGGGAGGGAGGTTTGGATAGGACGTTACCTTCGGGGTCTCTCGACCACAAAACCACGAAAATTTCCGACATGGTGACCCAGTCACCGATGAAGTTATCTTAGTCCTCATTAAGAGGTGGATTACGTCCGAATAGAAGACCCCTATATGTAAAAAGAGGTGCGTCTCGTCACGAACCAAAGACCCCGACAGTATCCAGAGGACCAATCGAGTAGAAGGAACACTAAAGGGACGAACCGTGTTGAGGACCCCATACCGTATCGTGTTCCTAAGGAATCACACTTTACTAGTATACATTACAATCTTCGACATATCACGAGACTTTAAACTTTACTAGTGTCAGTACAATAGAGTGATGGGTGTTACTAGTAAGTATATTTTGTATGTGAGTATCCGATTCGTAACCTTTATCTTGATATTTATTGAACTTATTTAGGAACGAAAACACCCCTAATATAAGGTTGCCCTTTCTCTAGTCTCCCGGTCTATCCGCCCTGTCACTGGGTCAAAACGTCTCAGCTTCCTTCGAAGAAGTCCCTCACGGTGGGTTGGGCCTACATCCGTCCGCTACTACACATCTACCTTCTCCCCTCCGGTCCGAAAGTCCGCTCCTCCGTCCAGTACGTCTCTTGTTTTCGAGGTTTCTGTACCGACAAAAACTCTTGACTTTCCTCAAGTCAGGATGACTAGAGCTGAAGTTCCACCCCTGACCGTTCTCTGTCTACTCTTGAATGATTCTCACCGGAAAACAATTTCTGAATAGATTTTACAGAACCCCTCAGTGACTTTCCATTCTTCCACCTACCTTACTTTCCTCCATCGTAATCATCAAAACACTAAATCTGTCTCAAGAGACCAACGCCAGACCCCTTGCCTAACTTCTGATCGTGTTTCCTGGTCTAACCTAACTTAATGTAATACGTATAGTTTATCAGAGACAACAAATTTATTATTAAAGTTCTCTTGAATATATGTACAGTTTCTCACCTCTTTCATGAATATCAAAAGATTTCATTTACGAGATCCTTTTTCCTCTCTTTAGAGAAGGGACTAAAAGTTTTCTCTATTAATTCGTATAATAAAATTTAAACACAAATAAACATAAACTGATATAAACTCTTTGAGTCTTTAATTTTATTGTTGTTAAAAGATTCAAACCTACTTCCTAAAAGCTCCCCTTAAAAGAGTGGTTTCGGAACTACGAGATTTCTCCAATTCGAATCAAATTGTAAATACATTATAAACAATAGTCTTATGGTCCACTTTCTTAAGGGACCACCTCGTCACCTATTCTTGGGTGGACGGTCACATCCCCGGTGCCCAACCTAGGGACCATACCCTTCTAAGGTGTATGGTCCCTCGTCGGTTCGGGACGTGGTGGCGAGGACTGGACGTGACATCTCGGGTGTCCGGTGTCGATGGCCTCGGGTGCACTGGTCTCAGACGCAAGGGGTGTCGGTCTCTTCGTGGACGTTACTCGTCGGACGTGGGACGTCGTTTCTCGTTGGGGGCGAGAGACGTCGACCTCTTCCGGATGTGTTTCGTTGTTTCCGGGACGTGCCGACATTTATTTACGTGCGTTAGTATAATTTTTATGGTCTACTTTCTCCTATTCCTTCGACAGTATCAAGTAGTCAAACGTCGTGTAGAGAGACATCTAGTTATCGAGATAAAGACACAAAACCTCACAGTATTAAAGGTACCTCTATTAAACAAGAAAAAAGGAGACTAAGAATTTTCTTTTTTTTTGACCTTAATAGGAAAAAAAAAAAGTGTAGTTAACAATGTAGATTCTAACAAGATTAACCCTTTAACACTTTAATCAAGATAAAAGGATATAATAAACGACTTCAGACACACTAAAGATTTGTAAGAGAGTTATATGAATACATAATCTTATTTTCATATGACATAATCTACATTAGTTTTAACTTATAAATTTTAATGGTAGTCAACGTAAAATGAAGAATATATGAAGTATCAATTTTATTAAGTAAACAAGTGAAGGAATCCCACGTTTGAACTGTAAAGACTCGAGACTAGTAGGGTCTGAAGGTCTTTCACACTTTCTTTTATGTCACGAATGTGAAGCTTAGTGTTTACAACTGACCTCTCGAAACGGAAGAGAGTTCATTCAGTGTGCACGTAGACGGTAAAATCTCCATAATAATAAAAAATGATATAACTTCACTCTAAGATATACTTTCACAAACTAAAATCAATTCTAAATATAATTTTTTTATTTCGTATCGATATGTACAGATAAAATACATGATATAACACATGAGTCTATGTGAGGTACACACCATTGTCAATGTTAGGTTACCTCTAAATTCCACAGGGTAAAATTCAAACAACTTCATGAATTAATTGAACGGATATGATATTGTAAAATTAAAATCATTTACGATGGTTTCATTTCTACTCTATGTCATATTATATTATTGAAAAGGGTACAAAAATCTCACCACGAAAAAGATTCGTGATTTTTTTAGAACCAGGGTGTACGAACACCTGGTAACTAACTATTATATGTATCACTTTTTTATTACGATACTTAGTTTTCGAAAGTTTACTTAAACTCCAACAAAAAAAAAAATTTGGTGTCTTTTATGAATACGATAAGAACACCTCATGAAAAAACCAGTTTTATGTCATTGACCACACGATAGTCACGTAATCTCCGGTAAACGGTATTTAACCGATATTCCTTCGGACACGAACAGAAAATGACATAACAAGTTATACTAACATAAAAAAAAAAAAAAACGAAAAATCTGTAGAAATGTAAATTTCCATTTTGACGAAAATTTGTTATCAAAATTAATTCAAAAATTTTTCTTCGAACTTTATTAATATTTTGACTTATATTACGAATTTCCATCAAGAACCCTCTATATTCCTAAAATCAAAACTAAATCGTATAAGTCCTAATTTCGTCGTTCGTTTCCACCCTCTGAACTAATTGGGGATTCATGAGAAGACAGAAAGAAACTCTTCAAAAACTCAGATTTCGTCCCTTTAGAATCTCAAGGATATGATTCTGACGTTTTCTCATATAAACATAATGTTACCTGTACAGTTAACGTCTTGACTAAGACACCTTGTACTACTACATTGGTTACTTCTTCGATTACTATCCTACTAAAAGTTCCGGTAAGTTCCACACATAGTAATGATATGAGAGTTTATCTAAATAAAAGTCGGTAAAAGAAACATTCCTCATTTCGTCATAAAAGGTCTATGATGAATCAAAATACTGTGAAGTAAATATAACGGATAAACGAAGGATAGAAAAATAAAATATGTGTTTATGTATAAATTTTTACAAAAATCCTAAGGCGGGTGAAGTTACTCAGATTGACTTATTGATCATAATATAGTAAATACTTGAATTTGTAATCTTTCGTGATCTACCACACCAAAATTAGATACTTTACCTATACACTAAAAATGATACATCATGAGTAAAATATATAATACCATAGTACTTCTCTAAACACCACCGGATCACATCCTTTTTTTATGATCTGACCTTCGGTGCAAACCTGGGTGGTAAGTCCTCTGTATGCTGAAACACACATAGAGAACGTGGAGAAAGAAATACAGATTTTACCCACATTATTGGAGAATGATTAAAGTCTCAACAACATCCATTATACACTTTATATACATCCAAACATGTGATTTTATAAAATTTCTAAACAAAGATCTCAGATGAGAACATTAATCATGTCAAATACTCCGAGTTTATCTGTTGAGGAAACAACTGAGAGTATCAGTTCTTCCGTCCTTCCGTAATTTGGTCAGTAGTGTCTTCAGTTCTATATTAAATATTTAAAACCATTCAGGAATAAATAGTATATTTCTACTATACCCTCGTTGTCCGATTTTCGTCTAAACTTTCAAAAGATCCTAACCATAAATAGAGACTTTATAGGAACTACGATAACAATTATTTCAAATAAGATAGTACTAGTCATACTAAAGAGTGGGAACATAGATCACTGTGAAAAAAGGGAGATTACGTAATCTAAATTATTGACGAAACCATTTCAATGAATATAAAAGAATTCACTTCTACCATGTTTGACGTAGACAGGGTGTTTCTCTTACCCGGATCCCTATTTTGAACAATATTTAAGGATCGTTTTTCCCAATGAAATTCACATTTTCATATCCTATCATAAGATTTCGGAACTACAATAATTTATATGCGACATTAAACTTCTAAGGTTTGCTAAAATCTTTAAAACTTGACTATTTGACAGTCCGTCTAGTGAGTTTTTGAACATTAAGTCAACCATCTTTGTTTCTTTCTCCTTTTTCTAATTTTTGTATCCGAGTAATCCACTTCACCTTCGGCTCTTCTAAAAAATTTGTACTTCTAAAATAAACATTGCGACTCCAATAAAAGTACGACTATTTCACTTGGTAATAAAAGGATATAAATTTTATATTGTGAGAGTGGTGTGTCACCGCGATATCCAGACTATATGAAATGCACACTAAAAACATATATTGGGTGAAATGATTTTCGTAACAAAAAGTTTCGGAAAACAGTCGGCATGTTTTCCAACGTATAAGTGTAGGAAATATAGTCTACATAGTTGAAAAAAAAGAAAAATGGTCTCTCTGTTAACGCTGAACTAAGTACACACGTATCCCTATTATTCGAAGGTAGTGAGAAGAAGGATTTGTCTGTGCGACTTTCTTGTTGAAGCATTTTCTCCACAAGCGTAAAACTGACCTAACCCTTTTATGGAAGTTGTTGACCTGTTTCTTCCTTTGCCTGAAAATCTATTCCGTCTAAAATTCGTTCGAGATTTTAATAAAGCGAATCTTCACAGGCTTTTGCATCCATGGTGTCTATTAAGTGGCGTCACCCACTGGTAGTAAGAATTCACCGGAGCGAGTGAAAAGATGACTTCAAAAACATCAAGCAAACAGAGGCAGAAATACGGAGCAATAGTCATAATTCGGCTGTCCTTTTAGGACAACTAAAAAATTTACAGTCGTAAGTAGGGAGGAAGGATACGAATAAGTCTTGGATTATTCGTCCATAACAAGATTGAGACTCTGTATAAACATCAGAATTCCAGAAATATTAGTCTTCTTTCTATATTTACTAATGTCTTTTTCGTACCATTCACAATTTCTCTCTTACGAAAACCTTGTAAACTCTATTTAACGTTCGGTCCAGTACCTCTTCCTTCAAGCACCCTAAAGACCTCACCCATACATAGTCTTGACTCTAAAACTTCCAACTCCTCCCTAATCCGTTTGCTCCCCTCCTCCTCGTACCTAGTCTGTCACCGACGAACTCCTTTCCCTCTTCGGCTACACTTCCGAAGTTCTCCCCTGTACGAGACTGGTAAGGTCCTTAACGGGGTTTCGGAAATGTGGGGACCCAGGGAGGTGACACTGACCTCCACGTCGGTTGGAGACGCAGACGACCGACCTAGAAGAGTGGTAAGTCCAAAAGAGATGAGTCTCGTGAAGTGACTGTGGAGGCGGATGTCCTCGTAGGGTAGGCTTGGCACTAGGAGAGATATGGTAAATGGGTTTTACATTTACAAAAGAAATACGGTGAAGTATATATAAGAGCATAATAATCGCCAGGAGAAGGATAACCTCCGTAAGGTCATTCATTTCACTGAAGAATTAACAGTGTCTATGTTATGTAATGTTTATTAATTTACCAGTTCAAGTTCATTTACCATCGTAAAAATAACTTTTCTTATTTAAAGTTTACTATGTGAACTAAATGATGGTGAGAATTTACAAAGAATTGAAATACCTTGATAGGGGTAATGTCTCAAGGAGATTGATTCGAAAGAATCATGGAAACTAACCTAAATATACGTTGAAAAACCTTAAAGGAATAATTCAGATGATGGAACAAATCCCGATCCATATCGGGATTTGTATTCTATATTGTTTTCTATATCGTTTTATGATACTACTAATATCAGCACCGGTATACATTGAATTTCCACATTGTCATTAGAGAGAGACTAATAAAGATCCTAAAACTCAGAAACACCGATTAGGATTTATCGTCACTGTTACCGTCCCGACTAATGCCTCTTAAGTTTGCACGGTATTAACCACTTTACTTGCTTATATCCTTTAGTAAACAAGCTTTCCATTGAAACATTTCATTGGAAAGATCACTTTCATTTCTTTCACTTCAGCGAGTCAGCACAGGCTGAGAAACGCTGGGTACCTGACATCGGGTGGTTCGAGGAGGCAGGTACCCTAAAAGGTCCGTTCTTCTAACCTCACCCAACGGTAAAGGAAGAGATCCTCTAGAAGGGTTGGGTCCCTAGCTTGGGTCCGGAGGGTGTAACGTCCGTCTGCGAAATTGGAGACGTGGTGGTCCCTTCGGTTTATCAATGAAAATTATCTAACAATCCAAGTAAGAATTTAGAAATTACTTAATGGTAACTTTTTCAAAATTTAGGGAAAGGGACGTCACATGACACCCAAATCATTTCGTGTCTTTGTGTGTATGTACATGTTTAGATGGGTAATATGTCGTTCTGTTGGATACAAATTCCTTTTATGACATTTTTCTTTTCTTTTAGACTTTAATTTAAAGTCAAATGTTTAACAATTAAGGTATTTAAAGACCGAGACATATTCGACATACAGATATAGTTAATAATTTATAGGGGGCTCGGAGTCGGAGAATGGAGTGTCTTGGTCAGATTCTCCTGTGGACATTCTAGCGATCGTAGTCTCACCGGGTTCCCAGGTTCGAGTCACACATACTGGGAACGGACTACTGATTTTCTACAAAGAGATGAAAGTTTTATGCGAACGATTTGCAATTTTACTTCTACTTTCACTGGTACAATTTGTTATTAAAATTTTCTCTCGGGACTCGAATATCCTCTCTTGTATAATGAAACCAGGATCATCGGTAAAAATCTCGTATGAAAACTTTTACTTCAAAAAGAAAACATATACATGGATTATACTTTACATGTGTATAGGGTATAACTTTGTTTCTATAACACGTATCTCATCAGACTTGTTAATGTAACCCGTGTTTACCTTTTATATTTCTAGATATAGAAATACCCAGTTTTCCGTTCTATTTTTAGAATACAATTTAATTGGTGTATTATGAATATTTAAACGTAAGTACAAATGGAATGTACAGGACCACTACCTACACTCACAGTTCTTGTCTTTGACTCCCCGACAGAGGAAGTATTCGGAACGACGACCCTTAGTCAAGTAGAGTCGGAGAGTCAGGACAGGCTGAGAAACACTGGGGTACCTGACGTCATGCGGTCCGGAGGGACAGGTAGTGGTTGAGGACCTCGGATGAGTTTAACACAACCACTACGGTACGTTGGTAGAGTAGGAGACAGCAGGGGAAAAGGAGGACGGAAGTTAGAAAGGGTCGTAGTCCCAGAAAAAGTTACTCAGTCAAGAAGCGTAATCCACCGATTTCATAACCTCAAAGTCGAAGTCGTAATCGGGCAGATCACTTATAAGTCCTGACTAAAGGAAATCCTACCTGACCAAACTAGGGGAACGTCAGGTTCCTGAATGTTTTAAGAGAGGTTGTGGTGTCAAGTTTTCGTAGTTAAGAAGCCGCGAGTTGAAAGAAATATCAGGTTGAGAGTGCAGGTATGTACTGGTGACCTTTTTGGTATCGGAACTGATCTGCCTGGAAACAACCGTTTCATTGCAAAGACGAAAAATTACACGACACACCCAAACAGTATCGAAAAGAAGGTTCCTCGTTCATAGAAAATTAAAGTACCGACGTCAGTGTAGACGTCACTAAAATCTCGCGGGGGGTTTACTTCAGAGAGTGACAAAGGTAACAAAGGGGTAGATAAACAGTACTTCACTACCCTGGTCTACGGTACTAGAATCAAAAGACTTACGACTCAAAATTCGGTTGAAAAAATGAGAGGGAAAGTGAAAGTAGTTCTCCGAGAAATCAAGAAGGAGTGACAGACGGTATTCCCACCACAGTAGACGTATAGACTCCAATAACTATAAAGAGGACCGTTAGAACTAAGGTCGAACACGAAGAAGGTCGGGTCGCAAAGAGTACTACATGAGACGTATATTCAATTTATTCGTCCCACTGTTATATGTCCGAACTGCATGAGGAAAAGGATAAACCTTGGTCAGACAACAAGGTACAGGTCAAGATTGACAACGAAGAACCGGACGAATGTCTAAAGAGTCCTCCGTCCAGTCCACCAGACCATAAGGGTAGAGAACTTCTTAGAAGGTGTCAAACAACACTAGGTGTGTCAGTTTCCGAAACCGTATCAGTTATTTCGTCTTCATCTGCAAAAGGACCTTGAGAGAACGAAACAATGACTAGGTCGCCTACGACCGTTAAACTAGTCACCAAGGAGACTGAAAAGATTTAGGTCCCTTATCCGTTTTCATTTGAATCAAATGGTCCCAATGATGTTGTTTATGGTATGTGACCTACTGAATACATCGTCTTTTAATAACAGAGTGTTAAGACCTCTGATCTTCAGGTTCTAGTTCCACAGTCGTCCAAACCAAAGAAGACTTCGACGAGAGGAACCGAACATTAATTAACCGACAGAAGAGTGACACACAAGAGACCCAGTCAGGGAGTCAGACACAACAGACACAGGATTAGAGGAGAAGAGTACTCCTATGGTCTTTGTGACCTAATCCCAGGTGAGATTACTAAAGTAAAATTGAATCAGGGGATTAATTTCTGAGACAGAAGACGTCAGTGTGAGCCTTCAGGAACCTAAATCCCGAAGTTGTTTACGTAAAACCCCTCCTACGTTAAATCGGATATTCTCCATGGTATATATACACTGTAATAACATTTATTTGTTTGAAGTAAGATCAAAACTGAGTAGACGTTTACACTCTACAACGACACCCAGACAACACACAAAGATACCTAACTGAGGAAAAGAGTCATTTTATGTAAAATACTAGGTGTCCTGACGCAACTTAATTTCCTCGTCATTTCGTTGATCGTAAAGTTCTCCATCAGAATTCAAAGTCCTTTATCTCGTTGTTTTAGGTAAATTTTTTAGCAAAGTAAAAGAGTAACTAAAATCACTATCCTATAAAGCTCAAATGAAAAACTTAGTTTTATCAGGGTCGGTAAATAGTTGAAGTACAGTAAGGATCACACGCCCGTACGAATTCAGTGATCAGTACAGACTGAGACGCAGAGGCACCTGACACCGGACGGTCCAAGGAGACAGGTACCCTAAGAGGTCCGTTTTTATGACCTTACCCAACGGTAAGGGAAGAGATCCTCTATTAGATCTGGGTCCCTAGTTTGGCAGTAGAGGACATAACGTCGTCTAAGAAATGACACTCCAAAAATGGCTTGAGGAGTCACAACTTTTCTCCTTTCGGTCCCATTGTCTCCAATTCAATGAAAACGTTCCAGTCCCACGATCTTTCAGCATCTTGATTACGAATTCACGTCCAGTGGATTATAGAACGAGGTCATAGAAAGAGGGACATAAGTACTACGAGGGAAGTATAAGGTCAAATCATGAAATTTTGACGAAACAAATCTCGAGTTTTTATCGGATGACGTCTTACCTTTTAATCCAAGATTACTAAAGTATCCTTTTTTATTGTGAAAAGAGAAATACATCCGGAAATACTTTGACCTAAAATTGTTTTGTCCGTCACACAGATAATATCTGTATTCTTTTACAATAACACGTTTCTACGTAGGAGTTCATTAAAGTCCATTGATGATATTCAGTTTTACGTAATCTGTCTACATTTCTCATCTGAAAACCTGAGACGCCCTCTTCTGTTCCCACCCTACTAAACTCTCTTATCGCAACTTTGTATATATAACAGTATGCACTTTGTCTACTGGTCAGATTCAAACTACGTACTTTGTCGTCAGTTTCGACCACGCGACCCTGTTGGGCCTCCCTGCCCTACCCCTCCCTCACCCCTCTCCCAAGCCCAACCCCCTGTGTACATGTGAACACTGACTAAGTACAGTTACATACCGTTTTTGGTGGTGTTATAAAATTACATTAATCGGAGGTTACTTTTATTTATTTAAATTTGTTTCTTTTTTACGTAATCTAAAGTTTTTACACTCAATTATTATCACATAGATACTTGATATAATTAAATATCGTACCTGAACTCCGGTTATTGTCTCCTTTATAAATAAAAAATTTGGTCTTTACACTCTCGAAGAAGTAAATTTTTAAGTATCCAGATAATAAACATGAACAAAAAAAGTGAATGCAAATATTAACTCAATTGATAAAGAACAACTCTATCGCTGTTTGAACTCAATTTCGTGTTATCCAACTCTCTTGTCTATTAATGTACTCGTTCAGGAAACTCAAAATAACAGACGAATACCAACTTCTAAATTCCGTTTTATTCCCTTATTTGTATGTATACAGATAGTTTTAAACTTTTATGTTTTTAACGAATTTCTTTTTCCATCAATTCGACTTTAGTGAGGAAGGGAAATTGGTCAGTATTATGTTAGTCTCTATGAATAAATTTATCGAATAACAAGATTCAATTTTTTACTTAAAATTCTTTCCTACTGAATCTACAAGAAAGGAGAGTGAAATTTATCGTTTGATTTCTTAATGTTAGAAAAATGTATACACTAAGAGTTATCGTAGAAGGATATCAAATTTTAAGCCTCTTCCGTTACCGTGGGGTGAGGTCAGGAGAACGGACCTTTTAGGGTACCTGCCTCCTCGGACCATCCGACGTCAGGTACGACTCAGCCTGTGCTGACTTGCTGAAGTGAAAGTGAAAAGTGAAAGTACGTAACCTCTTCCTTTACCGTTGGGTGAGGTCACAAGAACGGACCTCTTAGGGTCCCTGCCCCCTCGGACCACCCGACGGCAGGTACCCCAGTGTGTCTCAGCCTGTGCGGACTTCGCTGAGTCGTCGTCGTATTAAATTTTAATTTGTGCAAGTTATATTGGGTGGTCATCTTTATCGGATGAATTACAGTCTCTAATTTGATCTTACTAAATTAGTTGACTTTCAAGAAGGTCGTTTCTACAAGTATCCGGAGACTTAGTACTTAGGATCATTATAAAAAATCAACGTCAATACTCATTGACGAAGTATTTCATCGATTACGGAAAGTGTGTAACGTAATGACACAATTGTCGGACATATAGTATCTCTAACCAAAGAAGAAAGGAGTGAAGATTACCCTTACTTTGACTCAAAAGATTTTGCATTTGTTTATGTTTGTATAGATGTCATCATTGACAATAAAACGAGTATGTATATATCCTATGTGGGATAGTCTGACAAAATTTTCTACGTAGTTTATATATCAATTCAGAGGTAGTAATTTAAGATCAGGTACGTTCATTTACAAGTTTATTTAACTACCCATCAAACTGTATTCTAAAGTTTAACGGCTTTTCTAAAATAGTCCACTGAATTCATTAATAGTAGTCGATAAAATGACCTGAAAATTCCTGTACCAAAGTATCAGTCATGATAAAATGTCCTGTGCGGTGTCTCCTTCTTTAGTTTCGTAGAAAAGATCTCTACAATTGTTTACGGACGTCGTTCAGACTACTCCACAGTATGCCACTTAAACTTCTAATGATACTTCCAGATTCACATCCCTATCATCTACTACTTCTAAAACAGTCGCAGAATACATGAGGAACCCCCTAAATCAAAAAATTTACTTATACAGTGGTCGTGATTCGTACCTCTCTACTTACACTTCATAGTTTGTGGTCTTACATCTAGAGATGCTAAGAGAAATAAGACAAACAAACAACACGAGAATTTCTTCGACCCGAACCTTCCCCTTCGCAAGTCTTCCTGTCTACCTTCCCGTATACATATCAGTGTGTGTGCGTCCGGACACGAGTGGACAAATATTCAAAGGTTGCTCGACAGAAAGACCAAAAGGACCACCGAGTCTGCCATTTCGCAGACAGACGTCACGTCCTCTGGTCCCAAGCTAGGGACCCAACCCTTCTAGGGGACGTCTTCCTTTACCGTCGGGTGAGGTGATGAGAACGAATCTTTTAGGGTACCTACCTCCTCGGACCATCCGATGACAGGTACCCCAACGTTTCTGAGTCTGTGCTGACTCACTGAAGTGAAGTGAAGTAACTAGACAGAAAAACTAAATAATGAATAGAACTTATATAAAATCTCCATTAAAGATAATCGGAAGTATCCTTTCATTGTAGACATAGTTTGTTATCCTTTCGTCTACACTTTGGTTCAAAGAACGGGTAACTAAAAAAACGATGGATAAGGGGTTTTACATTAACTGTGGTAAGAGTTAAACCACTTGATCTAAATCCGGGTTTCGGATACTCTGACCTAATTAAGTCGAACGAAGTTTGTAGACTTTTACAATTTACTTAATTTCCTATACGTTTTCTTTAAAAGGTACGTCACACTAATATCTATAAAAGACATTGTACTTATAAATCTTACTACCTCCAATGTAGTTTTTACGAATAAACTCGTGACAGAATACTAAAGAACAGAGGGTTTAGTACATGATAACAAACAAGTCATCTCGTGTCACATTAATAAGATCACTGGTCAAGATAGACAAGAAAACAAGACAAAAATTGACACGTCAAAAATTAGACACATTAAGAATAGTAGACATAATAAATTGATCTTCGTTATATATCACCCTTCTCTTTATAAAAGAAACTTATAGTTTATTTCTAAAATTTTTCACATAATAGTGAATATACCTGATTCCCTATTGAATTATTGGGAATTGGTTTAACATTTTTCAAGTAAACACAGGATTTTACTTACATACGATAAGATTCATCATAGAGAAAACCATATGAATTGTTGACTTTGTAAAAAAAAAGATTTATTTATAAATTTTCAATCTACGTTAGTAAGAAAGACTTAAGAAGACACAAAGAGTGAAGACCCTATATGTCTCTCTTCTTCTTGAAATATCTCAACAAAAGTTCAAATATTAAATTTTAAAATATATAATTCTATTGTCTAAAATTTTTGACAGTTCGTTTTATTCTTCACTAAGTTTTACTTTATATATGAAATATTTTTTATTTAAAACCGTATATTGATGTAAGTAGATATGGGAACCGATGTAATAGTCTTTACACTACACACACTTGAGGTATTTAAATTTCATCATGAAAAAGTCCTAAGTTCCTCCATAATTTTGAAAGATGACTTATTAGTCTTTGTTTCATACGTATTCATAAAGTCACGAAAAAAGTGATCGATTTAATAAATAAGGAACCTTAAAAAAAGTTAATCCAATAAAGTTAATTTTGTTATACCACCTTCTACAAAACTGTCTTTATTCAGACATTGTGATAAAAACTCAGTGTACGAAATAGAACCTTTTTAAATAGGTTGACATCAGTGAATTTTGGGATATTTAGTCCTAAGAAGATCCCAAATTGTATGATTATCCTGTCGGATAAGAATTTATTTGGAGATTGGAGAATTATATTTATAAGTACACTAAGAGACTTATAAATACTAAGGATATAAATTCCCTACATTGAAAAATATCAATTAAAGAATAATAAAATGTGACAATAAAGGTATATTTCGATATTTTATGTATAAGTTATACAATAAACTGTATAAAACAATTTAATATCAACCACCGTGTTATTTAGTAAGACGAAAACAGGGTAACAGATGTAAGAAGAAACCGAAATGATATTATTTTAGATGATAAGTCATAAGTTAAAGTATCTTCTCGTAAATTATCTTTAATGTAAACGTTTGTAGGTATCGTATTATTGACTGAAGACTGTAATATAAAATTTTATATCCGAAATATAAGGTTTTTTATAGAGAACTATTTGAAATTTTATAACAATATACAATATTACTAAAATGTACTTCAAATATCAATTTACATAAAGTGACAAGAGTTCTAGAAATTTTCCAATCAATGAACAAACACCATATCTTAACGAAAAGGTCAATTGGTATGACAAATAACTTAAGATATAGAACTAAAATGACAAAGATAAGAATGTGAATTTCAAAATATCTTAAAAGTCCCTTTTAAATGTAAAATAATCTTTTCTCTACAATAAATCCTTACAAATCGATATAAATTTATCCTTTCTTATATGTAACATACTATCTCGTTGACCCTACCTCATATCTATTCTCACATACAAGGACAAAATTTATGTCATATACTCATATACACGAATTACTTGGTCACTAAGACGTGTCCCACTCAGCGAATCTTATTAAGTATTACACTACGACGACATTTTGTGCAGAATCAACTAATTACTGAAAGCTAAAGATTTAGATTGGGCAGGTAATGAAGTTCTCTCTTAACACTTTTCATTCGATACGATTGATGTCTAATAAATTGCACATAAATACTCTAACATCTCGAACGTTTCATTTTATATCTGACATTGTTCAATATTAGTGATAATCCAACTGGTCGCTCTCATTCGTAGTCGTCACTTTCACGAATTTCTTCATGTTCCTGGACTCGGACATTATGGCCTTCGGTACGTTCTCTTCCTCTCGGGTCACCTAACAAAATCATTGACTATTCTGTCTTTCGAGAGTAGGGACGAAGGGTAAAACTACAAAGATACTGAGGATTCCTGTTGAATAAATAACCTACAGAAGTAGGCAGGAACGATTCAGCGAAGTCAACACAGGCTTAGAAACGTTGGGGTACCTGACGTCGGGCGGTCCGAGGAGACAGGTACCTTAAGAGGTCCTTTCTTATGACCTCACCCAACGGTACGGGAGGAGGTCCCTAGAAGGGCTGACGCCCTGACTTGGGTGTAGAGAATACAGAGGACGTGACCGTCCGCCCAAGAAATGGTGACCACGGCGCACCCTTCGGGACCTACAGCAGGATTTCAGTTCTCATTTACGAAGCGTAACCTCAGTGACAAGGAAACTAGTAAAGAAGTAAGTCAGTAAATGTGGATAACACATTGTGGTAGGTATGTCAACGGGCTCCGTCCCTATCAGATTCAAAAAGAGTGTGACATATAGATGAGTCAGAGTTCAGGAGACCAAGGGAAGAAACCTTAGACGGGGTAAGTAATAAGAGGCAACGAGTACGGAAACGAGTTCGAAAATGGTGTATGGGGGAGTAGTTGACAGGGAAGGGTTAGGATGAAGGTAGGTAGGATGCGTAATGACAACCTTACTAGAAAGATTTGATATGTACTAATTTTGGGAAGGGACATGAGGCATAGAAAGTCCTTTCAAGGTTGAGGAATGGAATTGTACATTTGGAGTGACTGGAACAGGGGACTCGAGGAGAGAAAGATGAGACCAGTGAGAGGTACTGGGAGGTCGGTAAGATTTGGTACATGTCAAAATTTTACCCGAAACTCGAAAGTTTGAAGAGAAGAAAGTCTTGACGAGACGATATTATGAAAACAGGTTTTAATAAATAAGGTGAGTTACGTAGGGTCAATCGAGTATCTGATGGAGTTCTTGGTAGAGAACATCTTCGATGTTAGTCTGTCTGAAAACTCAGACTACACCAACGAGAAGGAACCCTAGGGCAACCGGGGGACCTACGGAAATTAGACCGTAAATAGTGAAATATGATATCGTTAATGAAACGAACACAAAGAGGGTGATCAAACATTCTAGGAACTCCTATTTTTGGTATAGAATTAGTCGTAATACTGGGACCACAGATCGTGTCACAGACTGGACACCAACCACAATTTAGTTTTAGAGAACTGTCCTATGTACACTCTAAATCATTCGTCGTTGACAATTACCCCTTATCTACTCCTTTGCTATCTTTGGAGCTTTCTGAAATAAAAAAACACGAGGTTTAAGTGACGTCTACCACTGACGTCAGTACTTTAATTTTCTGCGAACGACGAACCTTCTTTTCGATACTGGTTGGATCTGTCGTATAATCTTTCGTGTCTGTAGTGAAACGGTTGTTTCTAGGTAAATTAGTTTCAATAACAAAAAGGTCATCAGTACATACCTACACTCTCAACCTCATATTTCTTTCGGCTCACGACTTCTTGACTACGAAAACTCGACACCACAACCTCTTCTGAGAACTCTCAGGGAGCCTGACGTTCCTCTAATTTGGTCAGGTAGGATTTCTAATCGGGACCCACAAGTAACCTTCCTTACTACAACTTCTACTTCGAGGTTATGAAACCGTTGGACTACGTTTCTTGACTGAGTGACCTTTTCTGGGACTACGACCCTCTCTGACTTCCGTCCTCCTCTTCCCCTGTTTTCTCCTACTTTACCCACCTACCGTAGTGGTTGAGCTGTCTGTACTCAAACTCGTTCGAGATCCTCAACCACCTGTCCCTTCGGACCGCAGGACATGAGATACCCCTACGTTTCTCAACCTGTACTGACTCACTGACTTGACTCGATTTGAAAATTACCAAGAATAAAACCCTATAAAAACGTCATTGTAAAATCGTGTCTGGTACATTTATCATACTTACACGTCAAAGGACTTTTTAAGTCAATAACCTCGTCATTCAGAGGGATTATTTCTTACGTCTCTGACGTGCAGTAGTTGTTCCGGAGTGACGAGTCTTCGATAATATAAGTGATCTATTAATCGGAGGATTTATGTTACCCAAAATAAGTACTTTCGTGGAAGAACACTCTTCGGATTTACCAGAACAGAGGTGGACCCCTAGTCTTGCTGAAACCTGACTGGCCAACAATGTCTAGGCCATTGGTCTAGGGAAGGGACCTCACAACGACGTCGAAGGAGACCACTCGGTAAGTCCACATTGTAACTGACCTCAAGGGTTTTCCCGTCCGACGACCTTAAAGTGACTCAAATGTCTTCTCCGACACCTTAGATAGACACGGAGGAACGATTCTACACGAGTAATTATTTGTAGACATGGACGCTGTCTTAAATGAGACTTTAAATAAAGTAACATTAACCTACCACTCCTATCTTCCTTATCGATCAAGAGTGGTTGGAGTTTCTAAACTCCCTCCCTCCCCTGCAGTCTCAATGATGTTTCTTAGATAATGAACAAACGTTGATTTGATCGATGAGGATTTAATCGACAGTCAACTGTCGACGTCAAGAACCAGTCTGTACCGTCATTCGTGGTGTCTGTGTTTGTACCGTATCGTATTACGACTTTTGTCATCTCAATTTTAAGATTAAGTACTAATGATAGTGTTCGTATTTGCTCCGTGTCATCTCGTACCTTCTCGACAGATACAGTAAGGTCCCCTTATTATAATTATGATTGTGTGGTAAGACTTTCATGAGCGAATAATTCCATAATAACTCTACCGTCAATTTTCCAAGATGTATAGTTATTTTTGACTTTGTCGTTTCCAAAACCTTTAAATCAGTACCTCTAAAATGCTTTCATAATCACCTATATGTAACAGTCTAAAGAGAGAAATTATTGAGTATATTCGACTAAACATATCAAAAACCCATATGTTTTAATAGACCTTCCTAAATTTACTTTTTTAATGGAGAGACACTTTTTAAAATACGTTCCTCTTTTGTTAGTACCAGGGACAACACAAATTCCTAAGAAAAATAGTTCAATCTTACCCTAAAGACTTGGTACCGACTTACGTAAATATATACTTACTGCTAAGGAGTGGAAACATTGAGAGACAACTCAAAAAACTCTCAAAATCTACTACTCTTTCGGTCACACTTTGTTTACTGACGTTAAGTTCCTTTAGTGAATAGTTTCGACGTGTGAATAGGTCGTCAACTTCTCTAAGAACATCTTGAAAATTCAACAGTTCCTTATCATTATACCCTCTTCATAAGTCTACTGGTGATTTAATTCCTTTTCATACACGAATGTCATTATAACATTATGTTTACTACACCTTTCTCGTGTTCGAAATTTCAGTGTTATGACGGAAGTTTGAACTCGGGACCAGATTTAGTCGATATCCTGAAACCCTTCGTTAAATCATAGTGACTCAGAGATGAAGAAGAATGTCAACCTATATTAATTTCTACATTTACATTTATGTATAGATCTATGTCATAAATCGTGTTAGATCGTCTGTTTACATTGTATATTAAGGAAACAAAAGAACGAAATTTATTAGTTTCAAAAGGAGTAAAAAAGACTAATTAGGGATTACCGTTAGAATTTTCGACAAAAAAAGTGGAAAAATTTTTCTCGATAAGAAAATTTCTCTACATGTAGTACCCATCTTTATTAAACATACAGTGGTAAATGAGGACGTAGATTATTTGAAGAGTAATAATAGTTAAGGGAAGGAACTAGTCAGTTACTTACTTTAATTTTTAGAACATAATTCCGATAGTTAATAAATCACTAGTCATTATTTTATGGGACCACCAAGTTTACCATTTTTGTAGACGGAAGTTACGTCTTCTGGGCCCTAAGTTAGGGACCCAACCCTCCTCGGGGACCTTTTCCTTTACCGTTGGGTAAGGTCATAGGAACGGACCTCTTGTGGTACCTGTCTTCTCGGACCTCCCGATGTCAGGTACCCCAGTGTTTCTCAACCTGTGTTGACTCACTGATTGTGTGTAAACCTTCTGATTAAAATATAGGTATCTCTGAAATCCGTTGTAAGGATTATACGAACTACACAATGTAATTCTGTTAACAAACATTAAGATATTCACTAAAAAAGGTTTCTACGGACGTTATTATACAGTAGGGTATGTCACAAGAATGTCTCACTTAAACTGAAGTGTAGTCCTTTACCCTAGAAAAAGGGGAGAAGAACCAAGACCTATTGAACAATGAACAAACATCGTTACCAAAACCGACGTAATTACGTCACAATGAAGAGTCTACTCCGTTCTTTGTCAGTGGATTAAAGACGGTACAAACAACTATGAAAATTTGGTGTTCCATTTTTCAGTCTGATGTACTCTGATTTCTTAGCGTCTCCGTTTTACGTCTACGATATTAGTTATCGGTCCAGACGCAAGGGTCGGTCCTCGTCCATAGTTAATAGACGGTCCACTCCCTCAGTAAAACCCGACTAGAGTCCGGGCAGAGTGATACAAATATACTACTTGAGGTTTACTCTTGGTGGGTCGACTTGAGAATCACGAAGGTAAAAAAAAAAGATTTAAAGTCTAAAAAACTCCATATTAACTAGGTATTGAAACACTTGTTTTATTTTACCAACGAAATTCGACGATTCAAAACCCCAATTAAAAAACCGAAGGGACGATCGAGTCGACCATTTCTTAGACGGACGTTACGTCCTCCGAGGTCAAGGTAAGGACCCAGTCTTTCTATGGACCTCTTCCCTATCCGATGAGTGAGGGTATAAGAACCCGAGGGGACCACCGAGTCGACCATTTTTTAGACGGACGTTACGGTCTCTGGACCCTAACTAGGGACCCAACCCTTCTAGGGGACCTCTTCCCTTACCGATGGGTGAAGTCATAAGACCGGACCTCTTAAGGTACCTGACATATCGGAACCCCAGTGTTTCTCAGTGTGTACTGACTTACTGAAAGTGGAAGTGAAAGTACAGTTTGAAACTTATTTCGTTCCTATAATTTTGGTAAAACAGTTCATAAGTCCCCTAAATTAATTGTACCGTTGTCAAATATTTTAAGAGACCTCTGTGATTTCCTCCTTTGTCTCTACTATACAGACACTAAAGTCAACATATCATCTTTCCATAGACTATCTTACACACTATGTATCTCAGATTTTACAATATGAAATACTTTCTAGTGGTTTAACTTCTCATTACATTTTGGAACGTCTTGTACATAAAATGGCGACATCGTCAATGAGTAATATAATACAATCAAGACCGTTGATCACTCAAATAAATAATACCAGAATCTAATTCATAGTACATTAAAAGAACGACTTTTATAAAATAAAGGAGATTGTTAAAGTGGTTACTGAGTCTATTTATATTGTATTAAACACCTCTATTATTAAATACGAACCAAGAATAAGGATATTCTATGTTTTTTCTTATCTGCTCTAGGGAGGTCAGGATGAGGTTCTTCTCTTCGTTCGAAACAAAAATAACAAGGTTCTAGACTTCATCTTTACGGTTGTTGAGGTAAATCCTAGATTTGAAGATAGACCTCACCCACACACACACACACACACACACACACACACACAACGAGACACTACAGACTGAGAAACATTGGGGTACCTGAAGTCGGACGATACGAGGAGACAGATACCTTAAGAGGTCCGGTCTTATGACCTCACCCATCGGCAAAGGAAAAGGTCTCCTAGAAGGGATAGGTCCTTAACTTGGGGTCAGAGGACATGACGTCCGTCTAAGAAATGACGGACTTGGTGGTCCCTTCGAGTCCCCCTCAGATTCCTCTAATATTACCTATACCCGGTTGGACCCCACCTTCTCATTTATGACTCAAAGATGACTCTGGTTCTTCCTTCCCAAACGGATACGATCTAGAAGTACCATGTTTCATCTTATTTTTTACGAGAGACTCGACACCATGTATATGTGTCACCTTATAATGAGTCGGTAATTTTTCTTATGTAAACTTAGTCAAGGTTCCTCCACCTACTTTGACCTCGGATAATATGTCTCACTTCATTCGGTCTTTCTTTTTGTGGTTATGTCATATAATTGCGTATATATACCTTGAATCTTTCCACCATTACTATTGGGGTGTACACTCTGTCGTTTTTTCCGTGTCTACATATCTTGTCAGAAAACCTGAGACACCCTCTCCTGCTCCCACCCTACTAAACTCTCTTACCGTAACTTTGTCCATATAATAGTATACACTTCGCGTAACGGTCAGGTCCAAACTACTACGTACTCCGTCCCACGAGTCCCGACCACGTGACCCTACTGGGTCTCCCTACCCTACCCCTCCCTCCACCCTCCCCCCAAGTCCTACCCCTTGTGTACATATGGGTACCACCTAAGTACAGTTACATACCGTTTTGGTTATGTTATAACATTTCATAAATCGGAGGTTAATTTTATTTAAATATAATTTTTGTTTTGTTTGTTTGTTTGTTTGTTTTTTACGAAAGACAGGAGTTCGTCCGAATACCCAGGACCTATGACGTCTAGGTCTTCAGTCACTAATATTATTGACACTAACGGTTGTATATCTTTTTTATTCACTCGTATACACACACACACACATACAGTGCTTTTTCCCCTTTTCTATTCTACTATGTATTTGTTCAACTTTACCTCGTTGGATTCCGGTACTTCCGACCTTCCGTCCCCGATTCAAAACTACGTAAAGGATAGATACAAAAAGAAAACATAAAATCATAGTAAATCTTCCACTGATTAGATAAAGACTTTAAAGAACACTTGTTAAATTTTTGGTGAAAGTCCAAAGTAGGCATTACAGTCTTTATAATCCTGAGGAAAACAAATATGGCAGGTATTGTAAGAGAAATGGGAAATATAGTGAAACGGTGACCATAACAGATTTAGTCAATAGAAGGAACTCTTCTGTTAACTGTAAAAATTAACAAGTAATGATATAAGAGTAACAGACCGTGTCAAGGACCGAAACACAGACCTTGTATTTATGTTTTATTTATAAACAAGTGACTGTATTATGATTTTAAAATAGATGGAGTTATTAGGGTTATGAAAGTCTAGTAAAAATAAATAAATAAAAAAGTCTATTTTGTCTAAAATAAATAAATAAATAAAAAATTTAAAATAAAATCAAATGTTATGACATAACCAAAACGGTATGTAACTGTACTTAGGTGGTACCCACATGTACTCAAGGTCTAGTAAAAACATAGTATATAAATAAACAGACAGGACAGTATAAAAAAATACTAAAGAAACACTTCTTGACTGTAAAAACATTCAATACAATGTTTTTAATGATCTCGATGAATTTAAGGTGTGGTTGAAGAGGAAGACTTACAAAGGAAGAGTGGGAAAATTTACTAGTGAAAATAGAAGAGGAGAAACAATAAATCCTTAGTGACTTCACTCATCAGTCAAATATTCTGTAGATGTCTACATAAAAAACTCAGAGGGACATTGTAAATCAGTAGTCATAGGATCCACCAGAGAAAGTCGTACCGAGGCTATCAGTGGTTCGTCATCCCTGTGGAACTCTAACCTCAGGATCCAGTGGACGAGAGAGAAATCTGAAAACCTCTGTAGGCAGGTGACAGAAACCATCAGGCTTCGTGAGAAGTTAAACCAAAGGACCATCCTTCGACAAATGACAAGAGGACGAAAAGTTCAAATCTCTTAAGAAAAAAAAGAAGGAACTTTACATTCTGAAAATAATCCTGTATAGGGTCATAACTGAAGTCGAACAAGTAAATTGTGACCTGTAAAAGATTAAAAAGGTAAAGAGTGAAACCAATAAAAAGTAAAGTCTTAAAATATAATATTACTAATAGTTAAAACGAGATGATAACCTCAAAAGAAACGTATAAAATTCCGACCTGACGTTACCATCAGGAAAAGAACCGAATTTCTAGAAAGAGTCACTTCAGTCTAATAACAAAAGGTCCAAAGGAGACAACGAGACTTTCGAGGTGAGAGGGTAGGGGTTCATTCCTGGATAGTTAACATAGAAGACTCATTCGAAAAGGAGTCCTGAGTCAGTCTTCAGGAGAAAATCTTTTTACCTTATTTTTATATACGGAACACACATACAAATGTGTGTGTAAGTAAAACAGGTTAGAGACATCTCGTAGTAAAAGGTTGATTTAGTGACTTAAGATCAAAGAAGGAGTTCTCAGAGTGACCACAAGGAATACCGACCGATTAAGACTTCGATATCTATTTGTGATTAGAATTAAGTTTCACAAGTCGGATTAACGAAAAATGGGAATTCGTCCGGGTACCAAGAACAATGAAAGAAGTCGTCCAAATATGACTCACGAATGACATACAGTCCGTGACACGATACGTGTTTGTGTTTGGTGCCTCAATGATGTGAACACACTGATAGAGTGCACCCTTTGTCGACACAACATTTTATATTTGGTTTGATATTTTATAGTCCTTGATACCTTCGGGGTCGGGACACTACCACCACCGATTGGTCTCCTTTTACGAATGTCCTTAACTTGGGTCTCTATGAAGAATTTCCTGCTCCTCTCAGTCACTCATAGCCCCGTCCCTACCCTCTTCGCACCTTCTCTTTCCGTTCTCGTCTACGTGTCTTCATTCCCGGGCGGATCCTCCAACCCCCACACACACACACAAGGGTTTGTCAAATGAAACCGACCTTAAACTGACCAGGTTGTCCCTCACTGTCTTCCGGTCTCCCTAACCATTCTCGTCCAGGACCTATCAGAACGTACGGAATATTTCCCTGAACCTCAAATACGACTTCTACTCACGTAAAATTAGAAAGTTATTGTAAGGGGAAACTCTTAGACAACTGTCGTGACCTTGAGGAGTCTTGTCGCCCCTCTCTGAATGTGTACAAGTATCTAATTTCCCGAAGGTGAGTTTCCGTCAAGTAGAAAAGACGAGGTTTACACTCGTTTACTGTTTTATAATTTTATTGAATTACGTACTATTTTTCAATAAAACATACACGTAAATTTTATTATTTTACTTTTGAGATTTGTTGTTATTGTAACACACCCTTCCCTAACACTTTCTACTGTACTAGCCAACCCCATCTCCATTTTTATGGTAATTTAAAACGATTTTTAATTTCACTTTATGAGTACAGTTACAAAATCAACTACAGTGGTTTTTCTTATTTTTACGCTAGATGTCGAAATTTTTAGTAGTGTCTTTTTTCTTTTGTATTTTTACCTGTATATGTGCAACGATATAAATTTTACCTATTAGTTGTTCCCGGATGACATCTTGTGTCTTGAGACGAGTTACAATACGTCGCCGGACCTCCCCTACCCTCTGACCCCTTCTTACTTATACACATATACATACCGACTCAGCGAAACGATAAGTCGACTTTGATAGTGTTTTAACAACCAATTAGTCCATATGGGTTATTTTTTAATTTGTCAATTTGTTATAAATAGTTTACCTTCTATTCATCCCTTCTTTAGATTCTTTTTGAAACCTATTTGTCTTTGGTGTTTTATCCTAACATTATTTTAGTATTATATCATCATTGGCATTATTTATGTTAACCCGATTAAAATGGTCCGTCTAAAAATAGTGTGACTTATTGTTCTTATTTTTAAAACCCGTGTAAGACGAATATTCCCTGTGGGTTTAATTTATTGATTAGTGGATTCAGTTTTGATGTGTCTTTACCCACTCCTTTATATATGGTCAGTTTTTTTATATATGGTAAGTTTTTTCAATTAGACCGGCGTAATTATAACCCGTTTTATTTCATTCCGTTTTTCATAAATACTCTTATTTCGTTCCCATGATGTATTTTTACTATTCCATTTGCTCTACTAACTTTTTATACTCCATGACTACCTCATCATCCATCGAACCCTGTTCTACCCCAGTCACCATATGTGCTACTTAAAATTCTAAGAACCTTTTTCTCAAGTCCACCAACTCTTACCCGTATTTTGGATTAACAACCGTCCAGAGAGAACACCAATCTTTTTAACCCCCATTTTTACCTCCCCCCCGCACGTAAAAGTGAACACAGGTAACCAAAAGTTTTTTCGGGGATCTGAAGGGACCACCACGTCTCTTATCCTTAAACGGTCAGTTACGTCCCTTGTGCCCAAACTAGAGACCAGGTCCTCCTAGGGTGTACGGTGTCCCGTTGATTCGGGTGTACGGGGTTGATGACTTGGACACGAGACCTCGGACGCACGGTGTTGATGGTTCGGACGTCACGACGTTTATGACTCCGGGGTCGCAGATCTCGGGTGCGACGAGTTGTTTTCTTGGGGAGCGTTACTCTTCGACACGTGTGTCACTTCTCGTCACGGGCGAGCGGGTGTTAGTCTCTTTCGGGGACGTGTCGTTGCTTCTGGGGCACGTCAGTTTTTATTTGTTGATGTAATTTATTTATTTTAGTATATGTATGTATATTCGAGTGAGACTTCGTAAGGGTTTAATAAGACCGGCCGAACTTTCACCATAAAGTACACGAGGGTCCTGGTAAGACGGTCGACGTAATTAACTTGAACACCAGTTGACAAGTTCCGATTCAAGGATTAGAATCATGACCTGGTCGATGGAGGAGAGTCCTGTTACCCTAAGTGTAGAAAGAAATACCCAAACGACTCCTTGCCATAAATGTGTTAGTCGTTCTCTTCCGACCAATGAGTTACTTTCAAATGACGTACATAAAACTGTTTTGGTGTTTTGTAGTTGGCTCTAACAAGAACAGTCACTTCTGAGTACATAATTTCTAGAAAAGGACGTAATTTCTCTGAAAAGGTAAAATATAAGGTGTGAGAAAGAGAACGGTATCTTATGTACCAACAGTCACCAGATATAGGGAAGATATCTTCCATCTTTACTTTCCCTCAATTCCCCGACCACTCGTGTACAATTCCGTCCTTTACTTACAATCCAGTCTAAATTTAGACCCCCCTTTAACTCTCGGATAAGGTACTTTACTGACGATCCATAACATGAGTAACTTGTCAAGTTCGGAATCATCCGGGGGAGGAGACTTCCGATCGTCCGTATTAAACCTCGACTTCAGTCGATAACCCGTCTAAAGTCCGTCAGTCCTATTTAGGTCTAACCGAAAAGAGTAGACGATGTGACAAAGTCAGGCGTACTGTCTACCATCACAGGACCAAATTTTACTGTAGTGACTTAATCCTACTGTCGAAGACCGCACAAGTCTAAAACTGGTATGAAACTTCCATCTCATTTACTATAAGATTACGACGTTTACTATATATTGTTATACATACTGGAGGTCGGGTAGGCATACGTACGATACTATGGCAGGTTACAAAATCTTTATCGCTGACGATTGGTGACTCGGGAAGGTCAATTCAAATCGCCTAACTGGTGAGAACAGGTAATCGAGAGGGAGGTTTTTGAAGGGATTTTATGGTCACTTCTTAGTTTTTTCCCAATTGGTGTTCCTATTTCTGTTGTACCCACTTTCTAAAGCTTTTTACAAATCTGTTGTTTTGATACCCCCTCTACACTACCTGAACCCATCTTCTTTATCTTTAGGTTTACGGATGTCCTCCACTTCATGGATATTCTTGACCAGATTAAACGGAACGTCTTACGGATGTTGTTCTGGACTGACCAAATCACGGACATGGAGCTAACCAACTTGAACGGACGAGGGGACGTGAAGGGACTCTTCAGTCCCTTGATGGAGTGGTGTAGGTAGGAAGTCCCGTTGTCCACGTCAGACCTCTTTGATGCGGTGTCCCGAGACCTAAGTCGCTGTTGTCTGTGTCCTTTTCCATCCCCACTGACGACTACGATTCTTGTCACCGTAATATATTTGTAGATGTATGATTTTACGACCTGATCCTCCGACGAAGACGAAACAATCTGTCGACCCAAAAATGGAAGGTGGTTGGGTGTGGATCCGTGCAGGAGGGTAGTCGAAGAGTAAAAGTGTGCACTTCCTCACGGCTATTAGTGACCTGTAAACTCTTTTCTGTTGAGTTCTTCGTCTCGGTTTTTATTTATCTTCCTTTCTTTACACCTGTTTTCGTTAGTTACCTTGGTTCTTGGTTTTCTTTCAATATCAAATATAGTAGTTCTCATCTTTTTTTTCTAATAAACAACTACTCTGTTTTTACCCTAGAATACTTTTTTCTTTTTAGTTTTTCGTTAAAAAATGGAACCTTAAATTTTTATACTACTCGTTCTTCTCAAAACGAGGTCGAAGACGACTTCTCAACGACCCTCTCGTCTCAGACGTCCTCCTCGACGACGGACACCCTCCCACCCGTAACCGTCACCGTGGCTCGAGCTGACACCTCGACTCCTCCCCTGTCGTCTCCGCCCCTCCTCACCCACGAACGACCCCTTGACGACGCGACCACCCAGCGACTGGGTCCCTTCCCAGGCATACGAGGAGACACGGGTGGGCAGAGGTCTGGGGTGCGAGGGAGAGGGTGGACTACTTCCCACACCGTCGTGTCCAGAACCCTCAGACCTTCTTCCAGGCGAGGAATTCAACGACGTTGAGATGGACCTTATCCTTGTCTTCAAGGTTGGTGTTTTTTACTGACTCGGACTACTTCCGATGAAGACTCTTACTATTGTACCACACAACTTCTGTCTCTGTGCAACTCTAAATTCCCGAAAGTCAAGTCAAGTCAAGTCAAGTAAAGTCAACGAGTCAACACAGGCTGGGGTACTTAGAGTCGTACGGTCCGGAGGGACAGGTAGTGGTTGAGGGCCTCAAGTGAGTGTGAGTGCGGGTAACTCAGACACTACAGTAGGTCGGTAGAGTAGGACCCAGCAGGGAAGAGGAGGACGGGGGTTAGGGAGGGTCGTAGTCTCAGAAAAGGTTACTCAGTTGAGAAACGTACTCCACCGGTTTCATGACCTCAAAGTCGAAATCGTAGTCAGGAAGGTTTCTTTACGGTCCCGACTAGAGGAAGTCTTACCTGACCAACCTAGAGGAACGTCAGGTTCCCTGAGAGTTCTCAGAAGAGGTCGTGGTGTCAAGTTTTCGTAGTTAAGAAGTCACGAGTCGGAAGAAGTGTCACGTTGAGAGTGTAGGTATGTACTGATGACCTTTTTGGTATCGGAACTGATCTACCTGGAAACAACCGTTTCATTACAGAGACGAAAACTTATATGATAGATCCAACCAGCATTGAAAAGAAGGTTCCTCATTCGCAGAAAATTAAAGTACCGACGTCAGTGGTAGACGTCCCTAAGACCTCGGGTTAATTCGTGGAAAATTTTAAAAGTCAGAGCGTGTATTTGAAAACAGGACCGACAGTTATAAAACCTGTCTAAGAACCGAAAATACTTCCATCTGGGATTTTAAACAGAAAGTGACCTCAGACAACGAAAACGACCGACGGTCTTATCGACCTTTTCTTACGTTACCAAGTAGATGAGTTCTTCATTAGACCTAATCGGTTACATTTACGTAACGAAGACTGTCTTTTGTTTCCTTTTTTTGTTAAAACCTTTTTTTTTTAGTCTTGATACTTTACCTTGTATGACGACTAATTTGAAAAAAAAAAAAACGAATGGATTCTGATAATATGAAGTATAAAGTCTTTCCTTTCTTTATAACTCGGAACTATTTAACCTTCGAGGCGAATTTCGAACGTTAAAAGACCATCAGAAAAGTTTTCGTTTCGGTAGACATAATCAAAACACGGAAAAGTTAGGCATTCATCTTTGTATTAAGTAATAATGACGTTGAGGAGACCGAACAATATTTCATAAGTTTTTAATTACTATGACTCAGGAAAATGACCTCCCTTTATCGAAGATTTCTGATCGACTTATAAAAGAGAACTTACAACGTTCCTTGACCAAACCTAATGAAGGTCCATGTCTCGGGTCTGGTAGGTTCTGTCGTTTATGTTACAAGGGCTCAACGGTTGTTATGGTCTCCTAACAACAGAACTACTTTCACTTTCACTTCGGAACCTTCTGAACTCAAAGTCTCTTAGTCCAGAGTCGTCAAGAGAGGGGTCGAGTCACTAGTTTCTGTACGACAGAAAAAGTCGAACTTTCAGCATGTCGGAGACACGAAAGGCAGAATCTTTAGATTAACGTGACCCAGTCTGAAATTTCATATGTATATCGAATACTTATTATTTATCCTTTCATCCATCAAAAACCAGGTCAGGGATAGATCCGTCCTTATGTTTCTGCCTTTATGGACAACAGTTATTAATAAGCTTAGTCTAGACCAGATAAAAGTATAAAATTCGATAGTTTACCCAACAACCACCAAATGAACAATTCAACACAAGTTGAGAAACGCTGAGGTATCTGACATCGGACGGTCCGATAAGACAGGTGCCCCTAAGAGGCCCGTTCTTATGACCTCACCCAACGGTAAAGAAGAGGTCCCCTAGAAGGACTGGATCCCTAGTTTCGGTGTAGAGAACGTAAAGACGTACCGTCCGTCCAAGAAATGGTGATCGCGGTGGACCCTTCGGGGGGGTAATTTACCAAATCCTGGGATGAGGAGTTTACTAACTTTTATTAAATTTACAACTACGAAAGTGAAAAAATAAATTTATTAAACATCGATAAAAAGGTATACCTATCATATAAAGGAGTCATTCCTATATCCCTCAGTTTCTCTCTTAGAAAAAAGGCAACTTTATGTTTCATCTGCTGATCTTAGACGACTCCTGATCTCTCGTCTCAAACTCACTTCTACTCAAAACTCCCTTCACGTTCAAGACTTTATACAAAAGTCCCCTTTGCATCCCCCTTGTTCCTGCTCATGTCTCCCACTAGGACTCCAAGATCAGTTCCGACTTCTAGTACTTAAATTTCATAACAGTTTAGTTTCTTAATCCCCCCAAAATAGACCATAAGAGTTTATAGTTTTACATCTTTGTTTTTTCCAATTCACAGTGACGAGGTCCCAAACCCAAAATGACCAACGACTACTACAACTTGAAAGCTGTTTGTTGGGACTTCAAGTTCGAGTCATTCATTCTTCCCATCGGGTCCTACCTTGACTATTTAGGTTTTACCCCTTAGATCCATGACCTACCAAACACCTTTAACAATACGTCTAAACCACCTTTCCTATCATACTCTCTCCACTTTTTTTAACAAACGTTTCATATCTTAAGTGTCAAAGACTCACTTGATAGTTGTACACAAGAAACCCTTTTCCGACATCACGTCTCCTCCTCTCCTATTCCACCTTCTCCAGATCCCTTAAACTTCAATCCTACGGTGGAAAACAGACGTACTTGTGATTTTGGAACATCTTAATACCGTCTTCATAACGTCTTTTTCTGACACTAGGTCCAGGTTTTCCGATGTAAGTTACTTTACTTGAGTTGACCTACTATATACTATTTATCGAAATTTTCTCCTACCTAAAGACACCAGTCTTCCTTCTCATTTCCAGTCCTTCTTCTTAATCCCTAAGTTCCTTTACAGTGGAGGGATAGACAATTATAGGTGAAAGGACACTTATACCCCTTTTCTTATCGAAAGTTGTCTCTCCGAATATCCTTATGACTTTCGGTATTAATTAGTTCCAGACAGAAAGACATCACAGACCCACCGTGATCACCATTTTTATAGATGGACGGTTACGACCTCTGTATTCTCTGCGCCCAAACTAGGGACCCAGCCCTTCTAGGGGACCTCCTTCTGTACCGTTGGGTGAGGTCATAAGAACGGACCTCTTAGGGTGCCTGTCTCCCTCGACCCGCCCGATGTCAGATACCCCAGTCCTTCTCAGTCCACGTTGACTTCGTCGAATCGTGCAGAAGGACATCGTAGTTAAAGGTACGAACCATTTGTTAGAGTATGTGGAGTCTAACTGTCTTTGAGTCTAGGTAAAACTTCATCCTACGGTTTAAATACGTGCAATTACTATTTGGTCGTTTTCAGTTTCTTTTAAATGTGAATACTTTACGACGAAACTCGATCAGGAGACCAATAAGTTTCTAAGAGAAAAGTGACAGTAGATGCACCTTTTTTTTGAAATTGTAATAGATCCTCCATTCCCCTCCCCTTCTCTGGGACTTTCTTTTCTTTTCTTGTGCTCCGTAAGCAATAGGTGTCTTTCCTCGGAACGTACCGTCACTTATTCCACCCCCAACCCAACAAATTCTCTTTCTAGTCCTTTTCTTTAAACTTTTATCATTATCATGTCCTCGGGTCCTTTTCTTTTCTCCTCTTTCACACCCTACAACAGCAAAAAGTCACTAATTCTTTTTACTCACTTCTAACAAGTGGACACTAACAAGAACCTATAAAAGGTGCAATTGAAAACGTGTCAAGTAAAAACACGTCCGTCACGACATGAGACGGACAGAATCCGTACATCACTCCTGATATGCACTCCTCTAAAGTTGGTCAAAATTCTCACGACTTTTTAGGTCTCGAAAAAGTACCACAACCTTAGTCAGGGAATTAGTGTTGAAAGGACCACAGAATATAAATTGACTTTACCACTGAATGAATTCGGGTCATTGAGAAAAGGCAGTTCAGCCTCCGACTCTCACTTCGGGGGTTTTGTGCTAGAAAGAAAAAATTTTTTAACCAAAATCCTGTCTGTCATCCTGTCATGTATGTTTGTCTATTGTTCTTCAAATAGTTGTTTAAATGGTAATTTCACGGGTTTATAGTCTAGAAAACCGGAAGACGAGTGTCACAGAAAAACCATGATAAACGAAAATAGTTGTCAATATCGTTATGACCATAAAAAAAAAGGAGGTATTCCCAATGAAGTAGGAGGACTCTCTAGAGATTTTTACGTACTCATTTCTGTATGGAGTCTTGAGAACTTCGAGAAAGGGGGACAACGGTTTTACTAAGACAATAGAATTTTAATACGTCGTAAAAGTTGGTCTTTCGAAACACTTCTTATTAAGGAAGGAGTTAACAACTCCTATAACTTAATATCAGGCACAGAAGGGACAGTCACTTGTACTAGTGCAATAGAAGTCTATTTGATTAAAGTAATAAATAATTATTAGTAAAGAGTCATGAAACTGGACCATACCGACATTTACCACTTTATTTTTTTAGAAAAATACTCTTTAAAACCTTAAAGTTCTTCACATAAAAACGGGATCAAACTTTCTCGACGTCAGTAAAGGTCTTCCTGATTTCCGTTCGGTCAACTTATTATAACACCCCAACCTCTTTACCTATTTTCCTTTAAAAAAGATTTTCCCGTCCGTCACCGGAGTCCTTTCCTCTGAACAATTCCCATGACCCATGTCTGTCCTTTATTCTCTTAACGGTTTAACCCAAAAACTCCTATAGTCCTACTCTGAATTGGACTTAATAACTCAAATTCAGTCGTTCTTTCCTGTCTCATTGTGGACCCCGACAATAGTCACCAAACGATCGGACTCCTTCGTTATTATTTTATGACGGTTGAGATCCTACTTAACAAATTAAAAATGAAAATTCTCTATGACAAGAGTGACTTCACCTCTTCCGTTACCGTGGGGTGAGGTCATGAGAACGGACCTTTTAGGGTACCGACCTCCTCGGACCTCCCGATGTCAGGTACCCCAGCGATTCTCAGCCTGTGTTGACTCGTTGAAGTGAAAGTGAAATGTGAAAGTAAGTAACCTCTTCCTTTACTGTTGGGTGAGGTCACAAGAACGGACCTCTTAGGGTCCCTGCCCCTCGGACCACCCGACGGCAGATACCCCAACGTGACTCAGTCTGTGCTGACTTCACTGAATCGTCGTCGTCGTCGTAAGAATGACTTCATGTTGTTTCGTAGCCCACTGTAGATAATTTGTTTTAACTATGAAAAAGTTAGTAAATTTATAGTTGACTAAATGGTTCAAAAATTTTTCTGAATTTTAACGGGATCTTTTAAAGAGTTGACATAACTCTCCTTCACCCCTGAACAACACCTATGAATTTATACTACACTGAATCTATTAAACTTTTCCTTTCACACACTGATTTCTGATCTTACTTCTTTCCGTTATCGATTGTTATTTTATTACCTTCGGTATAATATTTATATTCCTTCTATAAATTTACTATCTAACCTAACAAACCCAAAAATAGATTTGTCATTGTCTTTTTATGATATGTAGGAGTTTCTCTTTTGATCGTGACTAAATCCTTAGAATTAGTTACTACAGTACAACCTACCCACTCCTAATATATATCTGTTGTCCGACTACCACCACCGATAACGTTAATAGATTTATGATTCATTTGGAGGGAGCAACCCGTTCAAAGTACTAATACCGTTTCATTTCTTCTCTACCCATACTCTCCATCTCCAACGCCGACTGACGTAAATTCGGTCTGACAAAGGTGGGGACCAAAGTCTAAACGAGACGTACGACGACTAATCCAGCCGGTCTCAAACCGGTCGGACTGATTCCTCCGAAGAACCTACTTTTGAACTGGTCTCTCTTTTCCCTCAGTTATTGAGTCAGACATCTATAGTCTTGGGTTTGGTCCGTAGACAGTAGGGACCCCGTATTACTATGAGTCATGTGTGGTAAAGACGGTCAATCTAAACAGAGGAGGTATGTAGAGTTAAAATTTCATTTTGGACCAAAAATTCAGAGATTCTACCCTTGTTCTTTGAGACGACACAGTAGGAAATCGTCTTGTGTCATGTTTCTCTCCTTTCCCCGTAAAAGGGAGTTAAGTTTCCGAACACCAAAGACGCTGCGGTCACGGAGACGACGTCGTAGTCGTCTTTGCCACCCGTCCCGACCCTTCACTGGGAGGCTCCGATGTAACGATGGTTCTTCTGTGCGAACGTAAATTACTTGTTCCGACTCCTTCTTTTCTCCTTGTAATTTTTTATACTGAACCAAATTCATGTACATTCCCTCGACCACCCTGAGGGTCTTCACGAACCTTCGCTTTCTTAAAATGTATCTTAAAAAGGACTTAATACTTTATTCCCCTCCTTTCGTTTCTTCCCCCCCACCACTCCACTACAAACTTAACTGAACCTAATCTATTACACTACCTGTCTTATTACTAAACCCGTATTTCTCTACAGGTTTAGGCTTAAAGGTCTAAGACACTTACAATGGACGACTGTCCCTTTAATTCCAACTCTAACGTTAATTCTACCGATTAGTCGATTACATCTTTTAATAAGACCTAATAGGTCCACCCGAATCACATTAGATTTCCCAGTAGTTCCTTCTTCCTGTGTCTTTTTTTCTCTTGGTCTCTTTGCCGTTGTATTTTGTCTGAGTTAACCACCAGTAGCGGTCGAAACATCAATCTTCCCCTAGAACTTGTTTCCTTACACTCATCTTCCTTTTCCAATTTCTCCTACCTTTTCCAATTTTTGACTTAAGAAGGGAACTTGGACTTTCACTTTCTCCTCTCACTTTTTCAACCGAATTTCGAGCTGTAAGTCTTTTGATTCTAGTACCGTAGGCCAGGGTAGTGAAGTACCGTTTATCTACCCCTTTGTCACCTTTGTCACCGTCTGAAATATAAAACACCGAGGTTTTAGTGACGTCTACCATCAACGTCGGTACTTTAATTTTCTGCGAAGGAGGAACCTTCTTTTCAATACTGGTTGGATCTATCGTATAAGTTTTCGTCTGTGTAGTGAAACGGTTGTTTCCCAGTCAGATCAGTTCCGACACCAAAAAGGTCATCAGTACATACCTACACTCTCAACCTGATACTTCTTTCGATTCGCGGCGTCTTAACTACGAAAACGAACCTGACGTTCCTCTAGGTTGGTCAGGTGGGATTTCCTTTAGTCAGGACTTATAAGTAACCTTCCTGACTACGACTTCGACTTTGAGATTATGAAACCGGTGGACTACGTTTCTGGACTGAGTAACCTTTTCTGGGACTACGACCCTTTCTAACTGCCACCATCCTCTTCCCCTGTTGTCTCCTACTCTACCAACCTACCGTAGTGGCTGAGTTACCCGTACTCAAACTCATTTGAGGTCCTCAACCACTACCTGTTCCTCCGGACCGCACGACGTCAGGTACCCCCAGTGTTTCTCAGCCTGTGCTGACTCGCTGACCTGACTTGACTTCCTTACGTCGGCACGACCACGGTAAAGTCTGAAGACAGGAGATTTTGACATTCTATTATTTGCCTACAACAAAATTCGGGATTCAAAAGTTATGAAGTAATTTTGTTATCCTTTAATTATGTCAGCACTTAAATACCCTCAACTACACTAACTAGTCTCTTCCTTTTGCCGTTTTGTTTGTACTTAGAAAAAAATTTCAGGTAACCCTATCGTTACATAGGTCTCTACGGTTGTTATTAACCGTTACCCTCTACAAAACCCTATCTTCTATTACTCTAAGTTAACTAAATACAACTCAAACTCCATCTTCTTACGATACTTTCGTATTTATAGGTCTACTTTTTTGTCTAAACTTAAACCTTTAACTATTATATCTCTTCGATATTCTTATGCACTAATTAGATCATAGTTAAATCTCCCTACACTACCCCTCCTTCTACCCTCCCTCCAAGGTTTCCCTCCCCTATACACATATGGATACCGACTAAGTACGACGTCAGACTGTCTTTTGTTGTTTTAAGACATTTTGTTAATAGGAAGTTATTTTTTGATTTTTATTTTCTTATATACTAGTTAGATTTCTCGTAAAATCCGTTTATATACCGAGTTCAAATCTCTAAAAGTCTATCTCTCTACCTAATTTTTACACTTTTTATTTTATTATCTCGTCAATCTCTTCACCTTCCCCTTAGTTATTCCCTACCCCACTCCAAAAAGAAATAAATAACCTCTTATCTACGAAAGAATACCTGGTATTTCTTCTGACGTGTGGTTCTTTTATCTAAGAAAACTTAACACCGTGACTTCTGGGAACTCTCAGGGAACCAGACGACCCTCTGGTTTAGTCGGTTAGGATTTCCAGACGTTCTCTAGTTTGGTCAGTTGGGACTTATAAGTAACCTTCCTGACTACGTCTACAAAGTCATGAGACCGGTGGACTACGGTTCTCGGTTGAGTGACCTTTTCTGGGACTACAACCCTTTCTAACTTCCGTTTACCTCTTCTCCCACCGTCTCATACTCTACCAACCTACCGTAGTGGCTGAGTTACCTGTACTCAAACTCGTTCGAGACCGTCAAGCACTACCTGTCCCTTCGGACCGTATAACGTCAGATACCCCAACGTTTTTCAACCTGTGCTGACTCACTGACTTGACTGACTACACCATAGAAATTCAAGAAGGGAGAGATAAGAGAATAAATAAAAAAAGGAAGACCTTAAAGATAGTCTACCTTTAAATATGAAACTAGAAGTCAGAAACATAGAACATTGAAGATAAAAATATCTCAACCCCATTCCCAAACATATTCATGTATTTTAATAGAACAAGTAAATTTTTCAACATATTAATTTTATAACATTTTTATTAAATAACTACCTGTAAATCTGAAGGTTAAAAGTGATGGTGTTGTTTCTTTAGTAAGATAATACATGTAAAATTACGAGTAGACACTTATAAAGAGAACTTAACAAAGAATCTTCACCTTGACGACTCAGTTACCTTTACATGTTAAAATAAGACTATCTGACAGTTGAACCAAAGGTCTTACCAAAGAAGTTAAATATGAGGGTGATTTTCACATGTTTTCATGATAAAGAACATATGAACGGTCCCGTACTATAGTAGGGGCACTAAGAACAGTTTGAATACTTTTTGTTAAGGAAAATTAAATGTAAAAGAATATTGATTAGTCCAACTCGTCGAAAGATATATATAAATACATCTACAAACGTTGATAGGGAACACTGAACAAAGAAATATAGAACGGGTAATAAAAATGTATAAAAAAATTTAACTGAAATCCTTGAGACACATATAAGACCAATTATTAGAAAGAGTCATTATGTTCCATTTTTTTAAAAAAAAAGGGGTCTTGAAAGAACTTTAAAATTGTAATAAATATTAAATAAAACAAAATCCCTCTGAAATTACATATGCTTTATTTTAGACAACCACAAAATTAAACCGAATACAGAAACTGAACCCTTTATAGGAATGACTATAATTGAACATAAAAGAAGATACTGAAAATACCATAATTAATTTAATTGGACCTTAAATGTGTCCGTGTGTCCGGATATTATAAAAAATTTATACGTGTAGGTCAACAATTTTATGACATTATTTTATCAGGTATAAAAGTAAAAATGAACTTTATGATATAAGCGGTGTTTGATTTAATTTTATCTATACATCCAGATAAATACCTACGAGAAACACTATATAAAATTGAAGATAGAAGTACAGGAAGAAGTAATTAATTTTTTTACAATGTCGATATAAAAAGTATCCTAAGGATGAAATAAGAAAAATGCTTGAAATCTTAATCGAGAACCAATTAAAGAAAACAGTAACCAACTCCACTATAAATTTGTATCTAAATAAACGAGGACTACTATGTGCTGTATAGAGAAGGAAAAGGTCTAGAAAACCCAGAAGTCATTTGAGGGTATCAAAATAAGGAGTGAGAAACCCCAAAAAAATTGAAAAGTAATTGTAGGAACTAGTAAAAATAGAAGTTTAAAAGACTAAGAAGAAGTCTTTGTAAACTATTAAATTTTGATAGTGAACTTTAAATAGTAAATTTTAATTGTAAACTATTAATTTTCATTTAGATGAACTTTAAATAATCTAAGTTTACACTTGTCGCACAAAGAATATTAAATGTTAGAGAAGTCATAACATCCGAAGGGAACACCGAGTCGACCATTTCGCAGACGGACATTACACCCTCTGGACCCAAACTAGGGACCAAACCCCTCTAGAGGACCTCTTCCCTTTCCGATGGGTGAGGTCATAGGACCGGACCTCTTAAGGTACCTGGTATATTAGATAACCCAGCGTTTCTCAGCCTGTGCTGACTCGCTGAAAGTAAAGTGAAGTGAAGTGAAGAGGTCATAACAAAATAAATACGAACATTAAGAAAAAAATATTCCAAATGGTAACGTGAAAATTAAAATGACAATGACGGAGTTTCTTAGTCAAGAACTATAGTTAGGACAATAACGGTAATTCATTTAATAAATATTAAAAAACAAATGAAAAATACTAACAAAATTTGAAGAGAAATAATAAATTTTATTACTTTCGAGACTTTAAGTATGAAGACAGTGTCAAAACAAACCGACAATATATTAAACTATGTACAAAATAACAATTTAACATTCCTACATAAGGTCAAAAATTTAATTTTTACATGTTAAATGAGAGAAAAATTTGTACCCGATAACTTTAATTTAATTGTAATAAAATAAGTAAGTGACTGATCAACTCCCAGATGGTATGTTTTTCATATCATTCGGAGATGTATGTTTACTCAAGGTAAAACTTTCGTACAAACATTCAGGTTGTTTCAATCGGATCCGTGGATTACCTGTGTTAACCGATATATAATGACATAATATTATCTAAATATTATGAAAAGTGTGTTTATTTGTATTTTTTACTTACATTTTTTATTTTGTAAAAATTAGAAGGTCATATCATGAAACTTTTCATGTCACCATGACATGTTATCGACCGTATGTCCTGACCGTAGATCATTTTCCGTTCCTTTCAATGACTGCTCTCTTCACTCTCCTCCACCCTGTGCCATCTCGACTTCTAAACACTCGTCAATCCTCTGTCTCCCGTTCGACGTTGTAGTGAGTACGGACTATAACTGCCTTAGCTATGAACGTAGAAGTTTTCAAACGTCGAACTTCCAAACATACATCCCCCGAATGTCATAACTTCATACTTTGACACTATAAATATTATTTACTTGCATAAACTTTCCACTTTTTTATATATAGAGTTACACTAGATTTTAAATTAAAGAGGTCAAAGATTCCCTCAAATGGTAGGATGTACATTAAAATTGAAGAAACCTTTTTATGTACAAAAATAAGAAAAAGGAATTAGGAGATATTCTCTCCGTAGAAAAGGAATAACTCAGAGGTTTAAAGGACTATCAATACTAAAACTGAGAAACATAACATCCGACATTAAAAAAGTAAACCAAAAGTGTAAAACGTGATAAAGAAAAATCACGTTAAAGATATTGTAAAATTCAACTCGATATGAACTTTACGTGTCTAAATTTCTCATGACAATCTACTTGACCGTTGATACATTTAGGTACACTGATTGTAAGATTAGTAACATCTCAAGTTAATATAGTGACTTCTTTCAAGGAAAGATAGGGGAAGGTCAACTAGGGGAGAGGGGACGAAGGGCGACTGGAGATAACAAGACTAAGGATCGTGGTGTCCAATCTAAAGACACGACATCTTTAAGTAACTTATCTTAAGATGATATAGATGAGACTAATATAGATGAGACTTTCTAAACAGACTAGACTAGTGAGTTGTACATAGACACTTTAAGACAAAAACCCGTATATCCGTCAAACGAAGGAAAATAATGGTTTATCATAAAATAACTGATTTATGTGGTTTTAAACTGATAGGTAAACCTAATAAAAGATCAAAGACCAATGATACTTGCTGACCGAAGTAAATACCGGTACGATGGACCTTACGTGGGCTAGAGCGGACTCATTGACTGAGACTATTAAAAAAACAAACTCCAAGAATCTGTTGTACAACCTTAGCTTAATTACGCTTCTCTTACAATTAGTGAGTGATCTTGGTCGAGACTTTAACTTCTCTACTTCCTTACTCGTCTCTTCGTGTAGTGTTGTCGACAAAACTAATAACTATGTTGGGTCCACGTGTTCTTCCATCTCTTTTCGTACCAGTACTTTTTCTCTGTTGACTTTTTGTGTTTCTGAATTTAACTTGAAAATCTCTATTTTTGTGTCATAGACTCTACTTTTTATTTTATCTAGTACTATACCCGACAGATAAAAGAGACGTTTAAGTATATAGACTTAGAATTACGATTTACATTACAAACCTCCACCCATGGAGTCTTCTACTAATTCAGTACTCCCACTTTGGGAATATTGTTTCCCAATTAAAGGAATCTTTTCTATGGGGTCTCACGAGGATACGGGATCAATGGTGCTGTTCCGTTAGATACTTAATCCTTCTCCGGTCAGTCATCTGTTTATAAGGTCACAGAACTAGAACCTGAAGGGTCGGAGATTTTGATCCTCTTTATTTATTAGACAACAAATTTGGTTAGCAGATACCATAAAAATGATATATCGTCGGACTCTTCTGATTCTGTCTATTACAAGTATAATTTAGTCTGTGTCTTCCTTGTGTTAGTCACTTGGACTTGTGTCGTGATATCTTTAATATGTTTCAATACGTGTCTGTGTTCTTTCTTTTTTCTTTACTTGTCGTAGTAACTGAACACCTTACTATAGTCCGTCAGATTACATGTACGTTGACACCGGAGTTTTCCTCTTTTCCTTCTATCCCCTACTCTCTTTTTTTTCACTTTATTATTGACTGTTAAAAAGGTTCAATCACTTTCTGATGTTTAGACGTCTGAGTTCTTAGAGTTGTTTGACGTTTGTTCTATTTGCAAATACACGAGTCAGCACCGGTTGAGAAAACGCTGGGCGTACCCGACATCGGACGATCCGAGGAGGTACCCTAAAAGCGTCCGTTCTTATGACCTCCTTCAACGGTAAAGGAGGAGGTCCCCTAGAAGAACTGGGTCACCAACTTGGGCGTCAGAGAACGTAGAGGAAGAAACCGTCCGTCTAAGAAGTAGTGATCCAGTGGACCCTTTGGAAATTCTTTTACCGTGATTAGGTCAACGACTTTTGGTCCATTCCTCTTTTAGAGTTTTCGTAAATCTCCTTTAGTTCTCTCTCCTGAAGTGACACCATTTTAAATCTACTTATATTGTAAATACTAACCACGTAAATTAACCGAATTTTGAAATTTGTATCTATTATTATTTTCATTTTTTGTTATTGGGAGTGAAAACTCTGTATATGGTAATAAGAGAGTATTTTAGTAGTAATTTAATGGTTCCCTTATATTATATTACTTTTTATACCTAGAACCTTACTACTTTGAACCTTTTCTTACACCAAGAACAAAGTTTCTAAACTCTTCAGACGTCCGGTACCTTCTCTATTCTTATATGTCTCTTCGGTACAGTGGGATAGTAAATGACGTATAATCTGACATCGGATAGAATCTTGACTTTGTTAATAATGGTAATGGATTCAAACTTACCGTACACGACCTATTTTCACACCCAACGTCTCGTCAACCATTCTTCATACTGAACCAGGATTAATTTGTATGGTGATCTTTAAAAGACCTACGGTCTCAAATACGTCCCCTTCCCTGGACGACGTGTCTAATAAGAGTATAATGTGAAAAGTGATTTAGTCCCTCTGTCGACTCCGACCACGGGTCACTCTCGACAGTTTGGTCACTCTTCTCAAAGTACTTTTCATGACCCTGATGAGGTATTAATGTCACCTCTTTGAGAAGTCGTTTCTTCTCTGTCAGGTGCGATACTGACGTAGGTTGACATTACAGGAACTAGTGATCAGAAGGTTTCATTTTACCGTTATTTCGATACAAAAAGAGAGGAACGAAAATACTAAACGTGTCCCTGAATAGTCAAAGAATGTCAAGTAGAGTTGGAGTTGTAATAAGTTTGCATTCAAAGGAAGAGATCCCAATCCATTTGGTTGCGTAACTGACTACGTACCTTTTGATACGTGAAATTTAACTCTGATAATCCTCCTTCATTTTGTTTACGGGCAGGGGGGTTTATTTGTATGAGTATCCTTTCTCTTCGAATCTCTTTAGATAGTAAATATTTACAGAAATTCAAGTTCTTTTGATCTCATTCCTCAGTAATTTCTACGTTCTTCATTTAGACCTCTAATTTTTATACGGACGACCCTAAACTTTTACGTTAGTTTCCTTTCTTGACACATAACCTAATATGTCTTATGACTGTTACATCGTCATAAAAATGGGAGGATTTAATTTATCCCCGGAGAGATCTCCGAGTCTACCATTTCTTAGACGGACGTTACACCCTCTGACCCCAAACTAGGGACCCAACCCTTCTAAGGGACCTCCTCCCGTACCGTTCAGTGAGGTCGCAAGAACGGACCTCTTAGTGGTACTTCTCTCCTCGGACCACCCGATGTTAGGTACCCCAACGTTTCTCAGTCTGTACCGACTCGCTAATTCGTGTTTAATTTATCTTTTCTTACGTTACTATTTACCTTGTCCACAATGGACTTTTGTGTTCACTGATTTATATACGACGGTCAAGAAAAGATACCCATACGACGTTGGTCTACAGAGTGCCGTTACATAGTCACAAAGAAATACAATCCATGCGTTCTTGAAGGGTTTGATTTTAAGTGTCACTTTTTCTTGTTATTTTTTTGTCCGTCTTGTAAGTTCTGACATTTGTTGAAGTTCTTTATATTGTATGAACATTAACCCTTTCGTCTTCCTCTTTTTCTTTTGTTTCGTCCTCTTTATAAATGTCATTAGTAGATCCTCTTAAAAAGTTTTAATTACTGTTAGTAGTATCTAGGTCCTTCAAATATCTTACGTCTCGTCCTATGTATAATTTTTAGGTGTAAATCCGTATAGTATAAGTTTGGAGTCTTTTAGTTTTCTTTTACAACTTTTATAGGTTCTTCTTCTCCACCCTCTTAGAAGGATATCTCGTTATTCATATTGTTAATACCGACTATAGAACAGTCTTTGTGTTGTGTTTTGAGGTGTCACTACCGTCAAACATTACCGGTATCGGTCTTGTTAAACTCGTTTTTATATTTATTTATTTATCGATAATGTAATATTGGGTACGATACTTTACAGGTACTCGTTATACCTATATTTATTTAGTTATTTATTTTCTCCTCTTATCCATTTAAAAAGTTCGTCTTCTAAGGTTCATTGATACGAGACAGGAGTCCCTCAACCCTGTATTAGGAGGTGAAGAATTCACACTAGATGGTATCACTGACGGTTTCTTATTCTATACCTTTACCCTCCCTTTTTTTTTTTCTCATTGAAATGTCACCTTTTTAGACTGTGTCTGATGGAGTCGACTCCCCCAGTTCCAATTGTAGCCGTCACTATTCTTCATAACTAACAAAATGGTGACTATACTACCTCGCCCTTACCCTGAACTGGACACACCAGAAAGAGGATTTTTGGATATTGGAGTCGGGTTAGTAATCTTTTTTACTTAGTCTTCTTAGGTTTATCTCTCTGTAAAATGTTTTATAGACTGGACGACGATTCAGTAAAGTCAGCACGGGCTGAGACACGTTGGGGTGTCTGCCGTCGGGCGGTCCGAGGGGGCAGGGACCCTAAGAGGTCCGTTCTTGTGACCTCACCCAACGGTAAAGGGAGAGGTCACGTACTTTCACTTTTCACTTTCACTTCAGCGAGTCAGCACAGGCTGAGAATCGTACCTGACGTCGAATGATCCGAGGAGGTAGGTACCCTAAAAGGTCCGTTCCCATGACGTCACCCAGCGGTCACGGAAGAGGTTTATAGACTGGTCATGAGGAGTTTTGACAGTTTCAGTACTTCTTTATCCCTTTGAATTCTTTATAGACAGTGTTACTTAAATTCACTTATATTGTTGATTTATGTTAACCGTAAGACCTATCTTAGGACGTTGTTTTTTCTGTAATCAATTTTTGATTCCTTTATACTTATTTTATATCTGAAATCAATTATTATTATTAGTAGTAATCAAGTAACACTGTTAACAGGGATTATTACATACTACGAAAATTATCACTTTTGTGTCATGCCTATACACCTGTGAGAGAAATGATGACAGAGTTAAAAAGACATATAGATTTTGATGATATTTGATTCTAAAATTTTTTTTTAGACAAGACCCTTATATAGGGGAGGGGGTCATTTTACAAAAAAAAAAAAAAAAATTAAGATAGGACATACAGTAAGTATGTCATCGAATTTTATCTTTTCGGTGGTTCTACCTGAGAATGATTACTTTACACATTGACTCATAGGACTCTCTTCTTCTAGTTACCCTCCTTCTTACGGGAACACTACAATGTCAGTCTCTGGAACAGCTTTTGGTGTTTTAAGAATCTTTCAAAGGGGTACCTGTCTCGTGTCTCTTGAAGCACTTCGACCCAACGACCCCTACCCCAGGACTTAGATGGAAATAAAACCGTTAATGTGACCGCTGTCACTTAGCGACGAAATAGTGCACTATACCGTCACCTGTGTGTTATATGTGACACTGAGAAAGTAGAGATTGGAGTCTATGTCAGCAAATTAGGTTCCAACGATAAGTCAAATCGACTTGGCACTGGTCGAGTATAAAGTGATAGAGAAGAATCTCTAAACATTTTTTCTGGAACGGATGTAGGTGTTTGGCAGGATGGTTCTCGAATGCTAGGCATTTAAAGGGACTGGGTCTACGGATCACATATCTCTACTCGTTCTGTGTGTACAAAGAGTAGGACTGTCCCCAAACCAGACCACCCTTTCTGTTTATAATTTGTTTATTAATGTGTCTGTGACTTAGTTAATATTTCCACTGTTATAAAACTTACTTCTTGATTCCGACATTGTCCCCTAAGACAGGTTACGAACACAAAGACACACCTTTCACCATAATCTCTTTCCTAAAGTATATGTATTACAACTTAACCTTCCCGTTTAACTCAACCGATCCAATTTCGACAGTCCGAATTTCCTCAAAGTCAGTTCCCTCACTCGCTCGCCAAATGTCCGTCTCCTTGTCGTGCACGCCTCCGGTACATACCTTTTTGGCTAACCTCCTATAGTATAATCTCTCTAACTCTTACTTTTGACAGTGGGTGAGTTGTTTTTACATGAACCAAAGACAATACACGGTCCAAAAACCTACTTTTCATTAGACGATACCACCCTCGTATCTGTCGTTTCTCCTTTCCTTCTTACAATTGGAAATTAACGAACAGTAATCATTGGAAGGATGACAAAGGATTATTAAAGGATTATTAATGTCGAAGTAAAACGTTTCGAATCTTTAATATGGTAATAGAGAACAAGATCTTTACAAGAAATCTATTCTCTCAGAAGATCCAAAAAGTGAAACAAGAAACGGAAAAACTTATAATCTCTTTGGACTAAGAGAAGTCCGAAGACCTTCGAGTACTTAGGTGGTCTAAAGAGTTTCTAAATTACGGGTCGTATGTAGGAAGTCGTCTAAGAAAGGTTCAATAAAATGGTGAAGTTATTAAGTGGACCAGAAACTCTTGACCGGAGTAAAGCTCTACAACAATACAGAGGAATTATAGAATGTAAGACCGCAAGTTAAGGGAGAAAAACCGTATAAATAAGATGGGATTTATATCATTAAGTGGAACATCCTCTAATGTTTACTTTTTATCAACAAAGTAAAAGAAGAATATTATGGAATTGTAAAGAGGTTCGAGAAAGAGGAAACCAACAGAAAACGAGGTTTTTGTTCGTTTCTTAATAAAATCAACGGAAATGATAAAAACATTAGAATTTACATAACACTTATTCTGAAGAACTTTTGTAAGAATTCACGATGACAATATTATGACACTGATAAAACAAACGGAAAAACTTATGTAAAAACTTATTTGCATAGTCTTTCGAAAAAACCACCTTTATGATACAACAAAGACAGGGGTGTAAAAAAGAGTAGTCATAGAGAAGACATGTTATATTCGTCTTAATATGGAACACCTCGTAAAACTACCCAAAGGGACCGCCGAGTTCACAATTACTCAGGTCTACAGAATGGAATATCGAAGACTACCGGACTCAAGTTAAAGTGAAAGAAGAATTTGTCTGATTGTTCGAAAAGAAGTTTTTGTATAATTTTTTTTTTCCACCAGACTTACATAGGTCTTAAAAGAAAGCAACACTAAAATCTGAGATCCCATCGTGACAATGGACAACAGTTCTAAGAACAGTGGTTAAAAAGATACAAGATGGTTGGTTAAAAAGAAAGAACCAGTAATAATTCAAGTCTCATCGTTAAAGGGTTCAACGAAGGTGATGGGAGATTTCCATTTTAATAGGTCAAGTCAAGTCAAGTCAGCGAGTCAGTACAGGCTGAGAAACGCTGGGGTACTTAGCGTCATGCGGTCCGGAGGGACAGGTAGTGGTAGAGGACCTCAAGTGAGTTTGAGTACAGGTACTACTGTAGGTCGGTAGAGTAGGAGACAGTAGGGGAAGAGGAGGACGGGGGTTAGGGAGAGTCGTAGTCTCAGAAAGGTTACTCAGTTGAGAAGCGTACTCCACCGCTTTCATAACCTCAAAGTCGAAATCGTAGTAAGGAAGGTTCCTTGTGGGTCCCGACTAGAGGAAATCTTACCTGACCAACCTAGAGGAACGTCAGGTTCCCTGAGAGTCCTCAGAAGAGGTTGTGGTGTCAAGTTTTCGTAGTTAAGAAACCACGAGTCGAAAGAAGTGTCAGGTTGAGAGCGTAGGTATGTACTGATGACCTTTTTGGTATCGGAACTGATCTACCTGGACACAACCGTTTCCTTACAGAGACGAAAACTTATACGATAGATCCAACCAGTATTGAAAAGAAGGTTCCTCATTCGTAGAAAATTAAAGTACCGACCTTAGTGGTAGACGTCACTAAAACCTCTGTTTTTCTATTTCGGACTGTGACAAAGGTGACAAAGGGGTTGATAAAGGGTACTTCACTACCCTGGTCTACGGTACTAGAATCAAAAGACTTACAACTCGAAATTCGGTTGAAAAAGTGAGAGGAGAAAGTGAAAGTAGTTCTCCGAAAAATCAAGGACAAGTGAAAGACGGTATTCCGACCACAGTAGACGTATAGACTCCAATAACTATAAAGAGGGCCGTTAGAACTAAGGTCGAACACAAAGAAAGTCAGGTCACAAAGAGTACTACATGATGCGTATATTCAATTTATTCGTCCCACTGTTATATGTCGGAACTGTATGAGGAAAAGTATAAACCTTGGTCAGACAACAAGGTACAGGTCAAGATTGACAACGAAGGAGTGGACGTATATCCAAAGAGTTCTCCGTCCAGTCCACCAGACCATAAGGGTAGAGAAAGTCTTAAAAGGTGTGAAATAACACTAGGTGTGTCACTTTCCGAAACCGTATCAGTTATTTCGTCTTTATCTACAAAGAGACCTTGAGAGAACGAAAAAGGTACTAGGTCACCTACAACCGTTAAACTAGAGACCAAGGAGACGGAAAAGATTTTGGTCGAACTTGTAGACCTTCAAGTGCCAAGTGCATAACGACTTCGGACCGAACCTCTTAAAACTCACAATGAAATGATCGTACACTCTACTCACGTTGCCACACCATCAAACTCGTAAGAGACCGTAACGTAAAGAAACCCTAACCTTACTTTTGACTGGAAAAGGTCAGAACACCGGTGACGACTCAAAGGGTTTAAACGACCCTATAACTCACGTCGTGAAAGTGTCGTAGTAGAAATTCCTAAACTTTATCGAGTTGACCTTAAGGTAGTGGAGGTGATCGAAACAAGTATCACTACGAAAGATTCCGGGTGAACTGAAGTGTAAGATCCTACAGACCGAGATCCACTCACTAGTGTGGTAACACTAATAGAACCAACATTTCTAAAAAAAAAACATATCAAGAAGACACATAAGAACGGTGGAGAAGAATTATAGACGAAGACAATCCAAGTATGGTAAAGACAGGAAATAGCTCGGGTAGAAAAGTACTTTATAAGGGAACCATAGAGATTAAAAGAACTTCTCTAGAGATCAGAAGGGAAAAGATAACAAAAGGAGATAAAGAAACGTGACTACCGACTCCTGCCGAAAGAATAGAGAAGAACGATAAGAAACCTTGAGACGTAAGTCTATAATGATTGATTAAACTGTCAAGTCCCGTGAGATGGTCAAATCACCGGACTCTTGTAAAAAAGACCATCAGTAAACCCATCTTTATAATACTAGCAATTGAACCGACGTTGTGTCGTGGTATTGATTGAGTATTACATAACATACTTTTGTCAATGTCTGGTTTCTGTTCCATCAGAATGATATCGGGTCTCGAGATGTCGGGTCTCAGGACATATTAGGTCTGCGACAAAGAAAGGTTGAAGTTAAGTATGATTAGACGAGAGGGTGAAGTGTACTAGACGACTGTGTCGTTCGACAAAAGAAGGTACCCCGTAAGTAAATAAATGAAAGGAGACGGACCTGTGACAAAAAGATTATAAGATATCTCACTCAAGGAAGAGTCAGAAACAAAGTCGAACTATAAATGAAAGATATTATTGGACGACAAATAAGGGAGGTATCATGATTAATGTTAGACTCCAATAATATGAATACACAAACAAATCATATAATGTGGTTACTCTTTCATTTACGACTCCACCCTTTTCACACACAAAAGGGTAATAAAGTATGAACACGTATCATTTAGGAGTTATTTATTAACAATTTATCCATTCATTATCGATAAGATTTTATCGTACAAGAAACGTTTTTACTTGATTTCTTTTGACATCTCTTCAAGAAACACTATGTATTAATGAGTTAGTCTTGTCGGTTAAGTATGAACAAAACTTATTGGAAATCATTTCCAATAAGTTTTTTTCACTAAGATTATTATCGTCCGTTTCTTTACGTCCGGAATATCTCGTAGGTCTTTTTTTTATCTATTTCATAGTCTAGTTTTAATGAACTTCCGTGTCTTTTAATTGTTCCATTACGTCTTAATACTTCCTCTCTCCGTTAGGACTGTAAACCCCGTGACCAGAATGTCCGTTACATACGGTTATGGTTAAGACTCTTTACCCAGAGTCTCCCATTCCCGACTCGTCTCAAAATTTATCGGAATATCCTGATCTCTCCGTTTAATGATAGTTCTTAAATAGTCCTTCCTTATCGTGACCGTTTATAAGGTAGAACTCAATCTTACACTTTCTTGCGTGGGATCTTATTTCAACTTAGTCTTCATCTTTTCGTAAAGTTCTTTCTCTAGTTCAGTAAAATTAGAGACATTTCCTTACATTCACTAGATAATAATCGAAAGAACCTATGTGCTTAGATTACTGATTGTTATTTATTAACAAATACATCTACTTATTACCTATATGATTTTATAATTTTAAAAAAGGTTTTACTCGGTTTATTTTAGCGACTCGGGAAGAAACATATTGACGATTTAGTCTTGTCGATTAGGTACAAAAACTCGTTACACATCGTTTTCTAGTATCTCGTCATTGTCTCTTCGGTCGTTTTCATCTTCAATTACAGTAGTATCCGGAGTCCAATAAAGGTATTTTCAAGTAAATACTTCAAAAATTCGAAGGACGTATCGAGTCGACCATTTCTTAGGTGGACGTTTCGTCCTCTGGGACCAAGTTAAGGACCCGTCCCTTCAAGGGGACCTCTTCCCTATCCGATGGGTGAGATCATCAGAACCCGAAGGGACCACTGAGTCTACCATTTCTTAGACGGACGTCACGTCCTCTGGACACAAACTAGGGACTTAACCCTCGGTGGGACCGTCTCCTGTAAAGAACGGACCTCTTAGGGGTACCTGTCTCCTCGGACCACCCGACATCAGGTGTCCCACCGTTCCTCAACCTGTACTGACTCACTGATTCGTGTCGTGTCGTGTACTACAAACATTTATTCTAATTTTTTTTTTTTTCTAACTCATTGATTACCTCCGTTAGTTGTACTAAATTTTGGTTCTCTTTGTTATTTTATATCTTTATCTAGTTATTCTTTCTCTATTATGTCTAAAATTTTATTGATACGTCATGAACAAGTCTTTAATTTTTTTCTAACTTTTGAAACTGTCTTTTGAACTTCGATATTTTTTACGTCTGAGTTTCTTTTTAAGATTTTTAGTTTTAATTCACAAATTATATATCTAAATTAATACGTATAATATTCTTTTAATAACAATACTAACCAGTTTTCTTTTACAAGTATTGTTCGGTACCTCTTTGTTGTATCACTTTTTTGTGTCTTTCGTTATGTTTTCTATATTCTTTATGTCACTGTTCTAGAATTTATTCACGTCGACATAATTACCCTCTTTTCTTTACTCCCATCTCGTTTTTGTTATAGAGTTCTGGATTATCGATGTTTCTAGATTTTAATTACTTTCTGTGGTTATATGTTTACGTTCTTCGGGAAGGTTGTGTTTTTTCCTACTTATTATTTTTCTAAATAACTCTAGAAAGTTCCATTTTGATATTTTTATACTTGATTATGTATATTATCTTTCAAAGTATTGTTGTCTTTTTGTCTTGTTCTTACTGTGGACTAAAGAGTTATCGTTAATTTTTAGTCCCATATTATCTTATTACGGAAGTATCATTACTTTCTTATTTTGACGGTTTACTCCTGAGATTTGGGTCATTTTTATAGGAGATTTTGACTACTATTTTATGTCCGTAAGAATCTTTTTAAACAGTAGTCGACTGAAGACTTCCTTTATCATTTCCGACAATAAGACGTTCTTCCTTTTTCTAACATTCCTCGTGACTCTGCCTTCCTATTTCTCATTACCTGTCTTTGTGTACCTGTATATATTTGTCACTGACATGTCTTATTCTTATTGTAGAATGTCTCAAATTATGTGTGACAGTGACACACACAAGTCAGTGAGTTAACAGGCTTAGAAACGTTGGGATACCTGACTTCGACTGGTCCAAGGAGACAGGCACCCTAAAAGGGTCGTTCTTATGAACATATGTATGTAAATTATATATGCTATGTGTAGTATGTATACATACAGTATATCAAAATAGAGACATATACATTACTTACTGTTGTTATATTAAATTTAGATTTATTTGTTTAAATTTCATAAGATTTTGGGAACGTAAAAAAGTTCTTCTCCATTTTTATACAATAAAATCTGAAAATATTCAGTTCTGACAACTTTTTTGTTATTTTAATAGTAATAAGTATTTAATTATGTATTTAACGTCAGTCAGTCAAGTCAGTACAGACTGAGAAACGCTGGGGTACTTAGCGTCGTGCGGTCCGGAGGGACAGGTAGTGATAGAGGGCCTCAGGTGAGTTTGGGTACAGGTAACTCAGTCCCTACGGTAGGTTGGTAGAGTAGGAGACAGTAGGGGAAGAGGAGGACGGGAGTTAGAAAGGGACGTAGTCCCAGAAAAGGTTACTCAGTCGAGAAGCGTACTCCACCGGTTTCATAACCTCAAAGTCGAAATTGTAGTCAGAAAGGTTACTTGTGGATCCTGACTAGAGGAAATTTAACGTCATTAAGATACAATTATTACTGATTTTACGTTTGTGAAGGTCAAAGACCAAGAAGTATTTTCTCGAACCTTCAATGGATAGACCAAAATTTGGTTGATTTTTCAACTTGTCTAACTTTTTAGTCATTGAAAAGATCCTATGTGTTCTCTCTCTCCGGTGTCCCGTTTGACGACAGGGGTTCTGACATCTCAGCCCCTCATCACCGAATGACCTCGTCTCTTAGTGTTCGTCTTTGTCACCGTCCTTAATCAGGATCCTCATTCTCTTTTTGACTTGAGGTCAACTCTCTGAGGTCCTCCGAGTCACACCTGTTGAGACTCTCAAATTTTGAGGTTCCCTTGGTTCGGTGTCCCCCCAAGGGTGTCACCACACTTTATATAGAGGTCCCCGTACTGTTCTATAAGTGACACACCTAGTGTTGTTTGACACCTTTTCAGAATTTCTCTGTACGTATGGCCTGGTGGAATGGACGAAGGACTCTTTTGAATCTTGACTGTACGTTGTTGTCAGACCAAGTTTTGACACTTTCCTCATACAGTTTCGACATATAACAGTGGAGTGAATAAATTGAATATACGTCTCATGTAGTACGTTTTACGACCCGACCTACCTCGTGTTCCACCTTAGTTCTGACGACCCTTTTTATAGTTATTGGAGTCGATACGTCTACTGTGGTGGGAATACCGTCTTTCGTTTCGACTTGATTTCTCGGAGAACTACTTCGACTTTCTCCTCTGACTTTTTCGACCGAATTTCGAGGTGTAAGTTTTTTGATTCCAGTACCGTAGACCAGGGTAGTAAAGTACCGTTTATCTATCCCTTTATTACCTTTGTCACTGTCTGAAATAAAAGAACCCGAGGTTTTTGTGACGTCTACCACTGACGTCGGTACTTTAATTCTGAGAACGAAAAACCTTCAGTTCGATACTGTTTGTATCTGGCGTGTAATTTTTCGTCTTTGTAGTGAAACGGTTGTTTCAAAGTATGTCACTTTCGATACCGGAAAGGTCATCAGTACATGTCTACACTCTCAACCTGGTATTCCTTCCGACTCGTGATTTCTTAACTACGAAAACTTGACACCACAACCTCTTCTGAGAACTCTCAGGGGACCTGACGTCGCTCTAGTTTGGACAAAGTTAGGACGACGAAGACGACGATTCATCGAAGTCAACACAGGTTGAGACACGTTGGGGTCTCTACCGTCGGGTGGTCCGAGGGGGCAGGGACCCTAAGAGGTCCGTTCTTGTGACCTCACCCAACGGCAAAGGAAGAGGTTACGTCCTTTCACTTTTCACTTTCACTTCAGTGAGTCAGCACAGGCTGAGAATCGCTGGGGTACCTGACGTCGGATGGTCCGAGGAGGTAGGTACCCTAAAAGGTCCGTTCTCATGACCTCACCCCACGGTAACGGAAAAGGACAAAGTTAGGATTTCCTTTAATTTGGACTTATGAGTGATCTTCCTGACCACGACTTCGACGTCGAGATTATGAAACCAGTGGACTACACTTCTCATTTAAGTAATCTTTTCTAGGACTACGACACTTCCTAACTTCCGTCCTCCTCTTCTCCCATTGTCTCCTACTCTACCAATCTACCGTAGTGATTGAGTTACCTGTACTCAAATTCGTTCGAGACCCTCTACCACTTCCTGTCTCTTTGAACCGTACGACGTCAGGTACCCCAGTGTTTCTCAGACTGTGCTGACTGACTGACTTGTTGTTGTCAGTCTCCTTTTAGGGGATTCCAAAGGTCATCTCCCTCCCCCTTTTTCTTTGTTAAACTTGGTAGGTCTCGTGAGAAGAGTTGTGTCGCACGGACGTCCACTTTGATCAATTAGTCTCGGATTCGTCGACCTCATACTACTCTCAGATTGACTAGGACTCTTCCCTTTATGGGTTTAGGTCGAGTCAGACAGGAAAAACAGGGTAATAACCTCTTCTTTTAACTCTTTAAACACTTCCAGTATTAAGTCTTCGTATCCAAGTAATTTTCTGAGTCTGGATTAACAAGAGATTCTCAGCCTGTACTGACGCACTGAAGTGAAAGTGAAAAGTGAAAGTACGTAACCTCTTCCTTTACCGTTGGGTGAGGTCACAAGGACGGACCTCTTAGGGTCCCTACAGTCTCGGACCACCCGACGACAGATACCCCAGCGTGTCTCAACCTGTACTGACTTCGCTGAATCTCGTCGTCGTCGTCGTCTTACGTAGGTGGGAGGGTAGGAGTGGTGGTATGATCATTCCCGGATAAATATCGTCAGATAGAATGGACCATGTCGTACGAACCGATAGTCCTTTTTGTTTTTGTTTTTTGTTTTTTCGTTTTTGGCATTAAACTTCTATGTCTCTTGGTCTGTACCGTCTTTGTAACTTTAGTAGTCTGGGGTTTAAATAAATAAATAAATAAAGACCGGTGTCCTGAAGGGACCACCGGATTACCATTTCTTATACGGACGGTCAGGACCTCTACGCCAAAGTAAGCACCAACCCCCTCTAGGGGACCTCTTCCTTTACCGTTAGGTGAGGTCATAAGAACGGACCTTTTAGGGTCCCTGTCTCCTCGGACCTTACGATATCAGACACTCCAGTGTTTCTCAGTCTGTTCTGTGTCACTGATTCGTTGTTGTTGTTAAAAACCGACGTGGAACGTCTACATCCTATAAAGGGACTGATCCTTGACGTGTACACGGGGGACGTTACCCTCACGTTCCAAAATTAGGACTTAACGGTTCCTTCAGGGTCTGGGGCGTAAATTCTATTGAAATTAATTGATACGAATTTCCCGAGATTCCTCACTGCATCTGTCATACATTCTTGTTTACCCGTTAATTCGTCTCTGTCTTTAGGATTGTTTCTTGGTTTTTATTTTCGATCTTTAGTTCTTGTGACGATGTGTTTACTTACAAAAATTACCCAAATAATGATCTGACCTACACCGTTTCCCTTCTTAGGGACTGGATCTCTTAGTCAAGTCTCTTAAGAGTTTTTAACTTTCGTCTCTCTTGTCACTGACTTTGTCTTATCTTATAGGTTCCTGACACCTGTTGATGTTTACCACACTGAGTACATATTATACTTATCGTCTTGTTGTTCTTTCTCTCTTTCCTTGGCTTCTCTATAAAGTTTGATATCACTGACATTTAGAGGGGGTTAATTAGTCTACGGTTTGGTGTGTAGGTCCTTCGAGTCTATCGTCGTTCGTTCTATTTGTGGTTATTTGGTGATGTGGAATCGTATAATAAAAGGTCAACATCTTTTAGTTTCTAATTTTTTTTAGGAATTTCTTGTTTCTCCTTTCGTTACGAAATCCTCTGTGTCTCTACTAGTGTAGACTGAAAAACAGTCTTTGATACGTTTATATTCTTTCATCTCATTTTATAAATTTCCTTACTCACTTTTTTGATTGGTTAAATCTTTAGATATGGGATACTTTAATAGGAAGTTTTCCCTTCCTCTTTATCTTTTAAAGAGTCTTTTTGTCTTTAACATGGATGAGGAGTTAAAACAACATTTGGATTTTGACGAGATTTTTATTCTAGAGAAATTCTTTACTTTTATTTATTTAATACCGATATGAGGTGTTACACCTACTTAGAGTGTTTGTATTACAAGTTCTTTTACTCGGTCTATACTTTCCTATGTATAACTTACTGAGAGAAACCACCAAATCAGTGATTCAACGCAAGTTGAGAACGGTTAGGTACTCGAGATCGGGTGGTCCGGGGAGATAGGTACCCTAAAAGGTCCTTTCTTATGACCTCACCTAACGGTAAAGGAAGAGTTCCCCTAGAAAGGTTGGGTCCCTGACTTAAGGTCAGAGAACGTAACATCCGTCTAAGAAATGACTGATTCGATAGTCCCTTCGAGGAACAACGAGAAATGTATTGTAGTTTTATTGTTTCTATATAAACAACAACCTTCGGTTCCACTTTACTAACCGTTCCGTTACTTCCTTATAAAACCTATACAACCTTTAAAAAGAAGGAATTGGAATGTACATACAATGTTTGGATTTTTAAAAAGAATTTTTACCAGTTTCAACAAGGATTATGGATTGTTAATTTTTTTTTGATAATTTGATATTTGAACCAAAACGTCAAAATTCAGGTAAGTACTGAAACTGAGAAGTTTCCATCTATGTAATAATTTTTTCGTTTGTATACGTATTGATTGTTATTAAAAAATTCTCTTACCTAAACACATGTTTGATGAAACATTTACCAGAACATCAAGACTATTTCTAAAAAAAAGACTACAAAAGGTTTATTATGGAACTGTTATACATTTAGTTCAGTACCAATAAGTTCCTATCTGACTTGTTATCGATGTATAAAACTTAAGTGAGAAAAGTTAATTTGAACAACTTTTTTCCTGAAATAAAACCGTATAATTCAATAGGCTTCTGTTCTGAAAAAGAGATACTTCTTGTTACTAACATTTTATTATTGTATAAAAAAGGAGAACTGTTATACACAACAAATTTTAGTGGTAAATCTTTTGTCCGATGACTTCTGGTAATTTCAACTTACTATACAGTATACTTATTTCTGTAAAAAACGGTACTCGTCTGTGATCATTACAGTCTCCATTTTTGAAATTTGAAATTCAGGTATAAGAAAGTCTAGTTATTGTAGTAAAGTAAAATCCTTTGACAGTACATACAACCTTTTCGTATCAATGAAAGGGAAAATAAAGAAAGGAAAGGAAGTCACGAAAATTCAGAATAATCTGGAAAATATCACAAGGTATTAAGGACATAAGAAGTAAAAATAAGGAAATGGGATATACAAATGAGGAAATGGGATACACAAAGTCAGAACTATAAAAGATGATCAACTGACTTGAAGGTGAAGTGATTAGTGAAGTAGTCGACACAGATTACAGAGTACATTATTATATGATATATAAAATAAAGATCCTAAAGAATATTGTTGATTAAATTAATTTTAATCAGTCTATTTCTAATAGGTACTTACGATTTTTTTTATCACAACCCTTTTTCTTAAAACTACACTAGTGTTTCTTATTAGGTGTCCAATAAGTGATTAATGATATCAGATTACACCTGGCTCCTCGGACCACCCGACGTCAGGCAACCCAGTGATTCTCAACCTGTACTGACTCACTGAAGTGAAAGTGAAAAGTGAAAGTACGTAACCTCTTCCTTTGCCGTTGGGTGAGGTCACAAGAGCGGACCTCTCAGGGTCCCTGCACCCTCGGACCACCCGACGGTAGATACCTCAACGTGTCTCAGCCTGTGCTGACTTCGCTGAGTCGTCGTCGTCGTTACATAGAAATAGAATTCCCTGGACCAGCGAACTAATGGTCTACTGGTGGAATCGTAGTTGTCATCATGTCAACCGATAACGTACAGAAGTCTACACTCTGTTATCTTTTGTTCCGATCTAGTAGATAAGAAAAGTTTTTACACATCAACTTAGACTATTACTCTCTCGTTAGTCTGTTCAAATCTGGTAGTCTACAGGACGTTCTGTTTACCGGTCCAGAGAAACTCTTTGTTTCTTTCCCATTGTTCAAGGTCTACTTTTCTCTAATTTCTCTGTATTACTTGTGTAAGTTGATACATTTTTTTGATACAGTGTGAAGTATGTATTAATCTAGGGGTTTACCCTTTTTAAGTTGTACCTTACAAATGTATCTGTAATGACTTAACAAGTAAAAGAATCCATAATATGTATATTCTCTTACATAATTAAATATCCTTTGTGTAAGCCTTCATTAGTCTCTATTTTGTATTTCAGTAGATATCGAATAAAAGTGCATAAAGTCGTTGTCTGTGTGTGTATATGTGTATATATACACATATATAAACATATATATTACATTTAATTATATGTATATTACATTGATTTATCTATATAAATTGTTCATTCAATTTAAACGGTTATTATTTTATTTATATTCTATTGTCTTGTTATTTCATAAAAGGAAGATTTAGTTATCTCTTCTATTTAATTCGAAGAAGTGTCTTAAATGATTTCGTCTTTTACACTTTATATAAGATTTATCGAAAAGAACTTTTTAACTTTTCATTTATAAACTTTAGATTTCCTTATTAATGATGTACTGAACTTTTACACTTGTTAGTCTTGTAAGTGATCGATAGGATCTATAGTCTTTGTTTTAGAATTACAATAATGTATAATTCTCTTTCGACGGTGAAAAAAAAGATATTCGTTTTACAGGTCGGGACACCTCAGAGAATAAAGAAGGTCCCATCATCATATATCATTATACGACGACGACGATTCAGTGAAGTCAGCACAGACTGAGACACACTGGGGTATCTGCCATCGGGTGGTCCGAGGGGAGAGGGACCCTAAGAGGTCCGTTCTTGTGACCTCACCCAACGGTAAAGGAAGAGGTTACGTACTTTCACTTTTCAGTTTCACTTCAGCGAGTCAACACAGGTTGAGAATCGCTGGGGTACCTGACGTCGGATGGTCCGAGGAGGCTGGTACCCTAAAAGGTCCGTTCTCATGAGCTCACCCCACGGTAACCGATGATTATATATTAAACTGTTTAAGATAAAGACCGACAGGAAATATCAGTCTCAAAGAGGTAAGGTAAAGTAACGTTCATCAAAATGAGGTTCTTTCATTAAAATAGAAGTGTTCTTCTCTAAGTTCTGAAAATAAAACGATCGGACTCTTACCCTGAAGACCCATGTGAAAGAATTACCTAATACACAATGATCAAAACGGACACGAGAGATCAGATCGTTACCGTGTCTCTATAAAGACATAATGAAAAAAGAGTGTCACATTATCTAAGATCATGCTAAGGGTACTCAATCTAAGACACCTTTGTAAAAGGAATGATTCTTTTTTTACGTACACTTTAATTGAACGAAGATTTAGGACCACCTTTACTACTTTGAACCACAAATTACTATAAGGGAAAACTAAACTTCACGTGTAAAGATTCTGCCCCTGTTCTGATGTTAATTTAAAGATCAAAGGAGATAACGGACTTCCCTCTCAAGCAGGTTCAGCTAGGTCCGTAACGAAAGATTGTTAAAGAAACGTAGACGATACTGTTGTGTTGTGTAACATGAATTTTGGTAACTTTAGTCTATAAAGATACAGGTTATATTAAAGGTTTGAACGTTAAAGTAAACTGTAAGATAAAAAGTCTACTCTTTATTAATCTCAAATTCTTTATCATAAACTTACTTATTTTACGTATTCGCAAACAAAATATGACCTATAAACGATAGAAAGTTGATAACGACGACAACCAATCCCATACCCTCATTTTGTTTTGTCCTTCTACCATTAACTGTGTCAACTAATCTTTGTTCAACTCCTCAAAGTCCCAACTTATAAGACGAGACAAAGGGGTGAAAAATTTCCGATCTAAGATTGAATAAAGAAGGGTTGGGTCCTTAGCTTGATCCCAGAGAACGAACGTCCACCTAAGAAATGGTTGACTCGATAGTCCCTTCGGGAAGTACTTTCGGTGAGTCAGGACAGGTTTAGAAACACTGGGGTCCCTGACATGTCAGGCACCTTAAGAGGTCCGGTCTTATGACCTCACCCATCGGAAAGGGAAGAGGTCCGCTAGAAGGGGTGGGTCCCTAGCTTCGGTCCAGAAGACGTAGAGTCCGTCTAAGAAATGGTCGACTCGGTGTTCCCTTCGGGAAATATTAATGTAGAAGGGGTTTAGATAATTCCCTTCCCGTTCTTTGTTTCACTATATACTAATCTAACATATAGTAAAACGAAAAGTATTCTGGTGTTTCTAAGTGTCTCCCCTTTTTTATCAGTATTCATTAACGTCATATCTCCCGAGAGAAAAAGGAAAACTGGGGAGGTGACGTGTGGGAGGTTAGAGTAATTCTTTTCACTGTACGAAGGAACCTAAGACCCACTGACTACGTCCTCCATTGGTACAGTTCTGTCAGTGACACACTACTACTCAGACTTCTCTCTGAACTTACTGTATTTCCCGTTAGGTCCTTTTCTAGATCATCTTATTGTTAAGTCCTTTCCTTTGTCAATTACTTTACCAGGGTTCTATCTTGATTAAATCATGTAATACCTTATATTTATTTTGATGATCCTAACTTCGAATTCCGATCACAACATCGTAGTATCCTTAGGACATCAAATACGATAGTAGATAACCCAGATAACGAAAACTTTGAGGCTTGAAGTCACATTTCATATACTAAGAGGACCCGACTGTATGACCTTTTTGGCGTTCTTCTGTAGGGTACCTTTCTGGGACTCTGATCCATCTACCGTTTGAGTGTCAGTCGGAACCGTCTAGATCGGGTGTCGGTAAAGTTAGAAGGGTAGACCTCGGAGTCTATAGTACCTCGTTCCTACCTGGTAGAGAACGATACCACGAACTGGACGTCTTGGTAATGCCTATTATTCTTCTACAGAGGCCAAAATTCGGGGTTTCATATACCTCATCAAACACGACGTATAGATTCGTTTTGTCTTAAACTAAGAAATTCACAAGTCAAATCAAGTCAAGTCAGTGAGTCAACACAGGATGAGAAACGCTGGGGTACTTGGCTTCGTACGGTCCGGACGGACAGGTAGTGGTTGAGGGCCTCAGGTGGGTTTGGGTACAGGTAATTCAGTCACTACGACAGGTTGGTAGAGTAGGAGACAGCAGGGGAAGAGGAGGACGGGAGTTAGAAAGGGTCGTAGTCCAGAAAAGTTTACTCAGTCGAGAAACGTACTCCACCGGTTTCATGACCTCGAAGTCGAAGTCGTAGTCAGGAAGGTTACGTGTGGGTCCTGACTAGAGGAAATCCTACCTGACCAACCTAGAGGAACGTCAGGTTCCCTGAGAGTTCTCAGAAGAGGTTGTGGTGTCAAGTTTTCGTAGTTAAGAAGACGCGAGTCGGAAGAAATATCAGGTTGAGAGTGTAGGTATGTACTGGTGACCTTTTTGGTATCGGAACTGATCTGCCTGGAAACAACTGTTCCATTACAGAGACGAAAAATTATACGATATCTCTAACCAGTATCTAAAAGAAGGTTCCTGGTTCACAGAAAATTAAAGTACCGACGTCAGTAGTAGACGTCACTAAAACCTCGGGGGGTTTATTGCAGTCGGTGACAAAGGTGACAAAGGGGTAGATAAACGGTACTTCACTACCCTGGTCTACGTACTAAAATCAAAAGACTTACAACTCGAAATTCGGTTGAAAAAGTGAGAGGAGATCGTGATGACATTATTTTTGGGTTTCGTAAAAGGTGACCGAAACTCTGGGTCACCAACTGGTTTCGTCTTTCTTAGAGTTCTTCTGACAATCGGTTTAGGTCTTTATTGGAACTCCTTTGGTGACCACTTCCGAACTTCCTTTCGCTCCTTTTATGATAACCTTTAACCTTTTGTTCCCCTAAGAACAATGTATCACCTTCTTTCAAACTGTCATGACAACGGATACCAGTGTACTTTTTATCTTTCCTTTGGGTTACTTGAGTCTAGACCGACCCCTCTAAAAATCCGTTTTACGTGTTTCACCGTTGACCGAAAAAAAAAATGACCGACACTATTTTATCCTCTTCTTATCTACGTGGTTTCTTCTTCGGAGATGTAAAAACTCGAATTAAATCTCTCTAATGTACTTGATATTGAACGACCTAAACTTTTATTTTGACAAAGAAAAGAGTTAGAAAGGGTCGTTTTCTGATGGTTTCATTGTTTAATTTAAGTCTATCCCGATATACTAGGAAACAATTTTCGGAGGTTTCCATATTTAACAATACAGAGTATCTATGAAAGTCAATCTGTGTTCAGTAGATTTCTTAAATTCCCGTACGGTGTTTCTGAAAGGGACAATTTTGTTATCTTGATTCTGATAATTACCAAAACATAGTATCATCGGAGTGACCCTTGGGTTCCAAATATACCCGAAACTCTTTTTTTTTACTTATATAGAAAACAAATTATCTTATCTAGAATTAAACTATGTGTTTTTAAAATTTTCTTAATATAATAGAACCTGACTTTCCCCGTCCATTTAAAGTTTTACTTTCTACGAAAACCTGAGATTGGTTGAAGTCCATTCTTCGTTCAACTCTTCGTAGGAATATAAAACCTTCGAAAAGAGAATAAAAAAACTTATATCTACTGATTATAATCTTGTTCTGTAACTGACTTTTTATCATAGTAATTTAATTAAAATTTTAATCTTCCTGAAACTGATATTTGAAGACTTATGGGTAAGTTTGTGAAAATGAAACATTTGAACATACTCAAAACATTAAAAGGTTTCTTAGTGATGTAAATCTTAAGAATGCTTGTTCTTCGTCTCGACTCTCGTGATCGTAATGTAACACTTACTTATTCTACCTTTGTAGTCTTTAGGTTACCTGATTCTTACGTTATAGATTTTAAGAGTCAACATCTTTGAGTTTGAGTATTTCTCATTAAAAGAGGTGTACCGGATATTGTAAGTCACTGTAAATTGTGTTTATAATGACTTTTTCTGTTGAAAACGTCGATTTTGTGGACCTAAGTTCAGAGTAAAGGAATTTAATAATCTCCAAACTAAAGTCCGTAAAAATTATTGGAAAGATATGAATGTACGAGAACAACCCTCGACGCAATCCGTAATGACTGTTTTACGTCCGTACCGGGGTTGGGAGAGAGAAATAGGACATCCGTGTCCGGGCCCTACTTCCTCAATCCGGTACACTAAGACTAAACAAAAAAGGAGAGGAACCGACTCAACTGACTTTTCCTTATAATTCCACGAATAACAAGAACTCTCCTCGTACTCTTCCGTGTTTCGGAAGACGTCGACACGAGTCTCTTATCAGGTATTTCAATTAGTAACTGTAAACAAATTCCTGAAAATGTTTTCTCATAAGGTCCTACTCGTGTATCCGACGTCGACCTCCGGTACCCTCCCTAACGATAGACTTCGGATAAACACTCCTCTTACAAATACCGTTTCCTCAAATGACTTAAATCCCGAATCTTTATTAATTTTATCAATCTTCAATTTCTAAATTCCTTTCAACATTACAATCGTATAAAATGATATCCTTAAAATCTCTATGATTATCGATCTTCGGAAAAATTCTCTATCACTCGAGTCCTAAAATCCCCATTTGTCCTAGATCTTTCTATTCTTTATTTGACTCCTTACGTCGTACTCAATGTTACATTAGTGTTCAATTGATATTCTGTATTCTCCTTCATCTATTATCTACGATCTCGACTAAGGGTCTCTTAGCGACTTCGTCCTTGAGACAAACTTCCCGTTGTTACTAAATACCTCTATTATTTAGACCCACTCCCCCTTGACTTTTACAGTTTGGAGACTGGATTACGAAAACATTTTCATATTTTCTTTTAGAATTTGAACTTTATTTCCACGTCAGGTTCTTTTGACTCTCCGACGCAGCAATGAACGGCTATGACAGAGAGGGAAGTCCAACTTAGGGACCGACGACCTCGACCTGAGGAGGCCGTACGAGAATAGAGATTTTACCCTTCTCAGTAATAGAGATTTTATCCTCATTAGTATTATGTATACGATTTCGTAACAACACTATTAATTTACCTCCTTATTTATATCTAGTAAATCGGGTCTTAGACCTTCTACCATCAATATGTTATTATATTATATTACATTGTACTAGTGTTAACGTCAATAAAGAAATAGTAGTGGTAGTGGTAGTGGTAGTGACTAGTAACATTTCGCCTGTAATTGGATCTGTAACCCCTATATTAACATCGGTTCTGTGTGAACTAAGGTCGGGAATATCAGACAGTACCCTCTATTCATTAATTTTTTATTAACGTTAAGACTGAATATTCATAAGACTACCTCTTTTATATCGTACGATACATGTGCACATATCAAACCCTAGGTGTCTCATGTTGTAATAAATGTTCTATTACAACGTTGACTCTAGACTTCCAACTCATCGTCAATCTGTACACTCCTCTCTTCCCTTCAAAGATACTTTTTTCTTGTCATAGACTCTGATCGGACTCCATCATGTTTGGTCTTCTTTCGTTCTCTTTCTTTACTACGTCCACTCTACATGTCCCTGTAGAATTCCTTTAACCCAAATAGGATCTACGTTCCTTATCGGTGACTATTCATTATTTTATCCTGTCCCTTCGTATTCATAGAAATAAGAGACTTTCTGGTAAAACTGACGTTGTACGTTTAAACAAAATAAAAAAATTAAAAGAAAATCATAGTCACAACTTCTGTCTCTTGAGACAATCCTCAACACCGGAAATACCTCTATTGTGTACAACTGACGGACCTGTCAGTTCTTACCTTCCTTCACTTGTCTGAACTTTCGATAAATCCTCTTTCTTAAAAAAGTTGGACCACTGTCTCAACTAGAACCCATATTCTATATCTCCCTAACTCAGTGCTGATAAAGGGTTCAAAAGTGAAACTCGTATAGTCATGGTGAGTGCCTAAAGTCCTCCCCAACCTTTCCGACTTAACCTCTGACTTCAGCTACCGACTACTCCAATCAAGATCTTTACGATAAACGTTACGGAAACCCTGTTAAAGAAATAAATAAAAACAATAGTAGGGACTAAAAAACAGAAACGGAGTTTCCCCTGTTTTATTAACTTTACTGATGATCATTTTCGTCTTTCATAACAGAAATCCTGATCCCTTCTCATATACTCATAAGAGAACCAAATTATAAAGTAATTATTTAACACAGTGTGTAGTGTCATTACTTTACTTTAGTCGATTTCTATGAGAATTTAGATAAATTGATTGTCAGGTTTAAATTAATACCGTATTAATACCGTTATTTTATCTAGGTCCTGAAAGCCTCTTATGACCTGAAAATTTTTAATATATAGAATGACACCTCAATTTTTAACTACACACACATACACACAAAGACTGTTTTTAAGTTTTTCGTAAAATATAGAGAACCTTTGTTAATTGTCACACAAAATAACATCCTAAATTGTAAAAGAGACTCTCCGACAAAACAGTACGATTAAATATGACCTCAAAATTTAATAAAAAGTGAAGACAGGGGTTTGAATGTACTATAAGATACAATGGGGGATCAAGGTAAAGAAATTTCTTTATTTGCTTATGTTTGACTTCTCGTCCAAAGGTGTCATGTCAATTTCTAAAAGTTATTCTTGAGGAGGAAACGGGACTGTAATAAAATTGAAGGGAGTTGAGGTAAACTTTAGACGATATCACTGAAAGGTCTTCGAACGAAAAGACGGACAGATCTGTAGAAAGGTTTATTATTTCGATTTTACCACACGAATATAGACGAAATCAGAATAACGTTCAGAGAGATTCGAAAGGAGTAAGAAACTCGAGAATGAAATAAAAGATCCCTAATAAAGATAGTCTAATAAAGGTTGAAAAACGTTTTGTTATAAACACTGAGTACCAAAGGTAAGAAGAGGAGAACGTAATTTATTTAGGTTTCAGGAAAATTTTTAGACGAAATGACAGAATAAAACTAAAGACGAAAAAAATTATACGATAAATAATTTGGCTTCCCTCTCTATATCGAGACTCTATGACACTATTACTCATAGTGTCATAGATTTTGGATTCCCAAAAGTTAATAGATTTGTTAACCATATGTAGTTTAAACAATAAATGAAAAACAATACAGATAACAGAAAATTAAGACTAAGTTTAGTACCAAGATGTATATAAGTTTAGTACCGAGATGATAAATGAGAGACTGATCTTGTGTCCATAACTCTAATTTACGTGTATACAACTTACCATGGTCGATACAGAATAATCAACACACTATCACCCGTTGAATAAAATTTTAAGAATCAGAGGAATAATCATTTTGCACCCATTTAGTATCCAACTCCTAATTTACTCAATGTAGATTTCGAGAATCGGAAATTTTTTTTAGAAAACCGGTACCGTGTACACCCTAGAATCAAGGGGTTGGTCCCTAGATTGGACATGGGGGACATCAGAATTGGTGACCTGGTTCGCCCTTCAGGGAGAGACGGAAAATGAAACGAGAATTAATGGATTTTTTCAAAACTGATGACGTCAACGATTATTAAAAAAAACAATGAGACTGTTAGGGACTGGATTATACTTCTTTTAATCATAAAGTTATGAACGAAGAATGTGAATGACGTTATTATTATTTTATTATATATTATAGATGTCAAACAGGAATTATTTACAATCAAGAGAAGAACGAGGTGAGGAGAGATTATATAAGACGTCCACGTTACAAGTCGATTAAGGAACAATATATAAATATTTGTGAGTGAAGGTATGTCGAAGAATACCTGTAAAGTATTTCACATCCTACGAAAAATTTTTGTGTCTAAAGACTGACGTCTTTGACCACGTCTGGTTTGGTTGACTTTGTTTTTGAGTCCCACCTCGGAACGTAGAATTTTCGGAAGAGTCCCCTCAGACTACGTGAAGTTTCGTATCTTGAGAGGTCAGACCTCACTCCGTCTTTTACATCTCTCCCTTAGATATTTACATATATTACATTCAGTATGTGTATACTTTCTTAATCGTCCTCTTCCGTCCCTTCATGATTTTTATGTCTAATATTTTAAAATTACTTTGTAGAATAGAACGTGGGTGCTGGATAACTCCTTGTTCCCGTTATCCTTCATTTCACGTGAAATAGTCATAGACGGTTATTAAATTGGGAATCATCATTTTGTTAGTCAGTATGGTCCTCTTTCACGACGTGTGACCGGGGGCACATTCAATCTTACTGTAGTTCTGCACATTACACTCACTACGTAACGAGGTAAATGGTTTCAATGGACAAATAGAAGTAGTAGTCATAGTCGTAAACAAATTTACCCACTGCGTCTCCTGATATTTCTTACAAAGTTTTACTCTTCCGATAGAGGTTGAGAATGAAAATTACGAGTAGTCAGTTGCAATAGGATACAGGTACCCTTAAAAAAGAGAAAGAAGTTAGATTTACGGAAAAGAATCTTGAGAACGTGTAATTAAAAGATCCGTATACTGTTCGAGTTTAAGCAAGTTACAGATACAACAGTACGACTCATAAATACGTTTCAGAGACTGAGAACTATTGGTTGTGTTTATACATAAAGAATGTTTAGTTTACTGGTTCAACATTTTCATCATTAGGTACTTAAGAAACATACATCCAGATAGAATATTAACAATGTTCATTGATACAGCCCATCATCTTTCACATAACGTATTTGATTCAGTAATTTCTACCAATTATGTATATAAAAACTTAATTTTATTAAACTCTTCTTACGTCTGTATGACGTTTATAAGATCTCCAAACCAAAGTAATGTAGAAATACCTGATAAGTCATAGACTTGATCAAAACTGGAGAGATGTCCTATCACACGACCTTGTCAATTCCCAATTTTGACGGTAGTTTTTTGCACCCAATACCAGACGAGGACGGTTAATAATTGATCCACTGAAGCCCTACTCTGGAGAAGGAGTAAACTGTTATTTTCAATGATAGGTATCTACGAATTTTATACGATCCTTGTATTCGTAAACTAACCGGAATACGGTAAATTAGGGGTATCATTGATATCACTGTAGGAAAAATAAGATACCTTTCCCTTTAACTCCGAGTTCCTCTACTCATGAAAAAAGGTCCAGTCTATGGATCGTTCGTTGTGAGTCTTCTATTTTGAAGTAAAATGGACAGAGGTTCCGGACACCTTAATTGGTGGTACTTAATGATGGAAAGTTTTTTAATATCGAACTCCTTCTTATACATAGTATATAACGACCCCTAAAAATATTAAGTGTTATGTACTATATTTACAATCAATAACAATTCTCCCGTCCATTCATCCAAGTACAGGAAATTAAAAGTCTACTTCCCTCGAATCTCCTACTTAGTCCAACATAATGTTTGGTAAGGTTTTGAATTATCGGAGATATGTATCAAAAGAGAAATCGAGAACTAGGACACACAATTGTACAGACCCTGTCGAGAAGACCTGTGTGCGTATTCTCGTTCCGTCAAGACGGAGACCTCTAATCGACCGATAGGAGGTCCCCGTCTCTACTCCAAAATCGATAACCACCCCCCAGGAAATATAGAAAATCTACAAATAAAGAAAATTTAGGAACGAGATAATACAGAAGAATGAATAAAAGATCATGATAAAAAGAAACGTGGTTTCTCTACACACAAACTCCACCCCACCCTCCTGTGACCTTTTACATTGAGAAAGGTAGTTCGTCCAGTCTATTCTGAACAGTATCGAGATTCCATTCCAAGGTTTTTTCTCTCTCTCGTCTTCGTACGTTCTGGAAAACTTCGGTTCCGCAACTTAACCATGTTTTAGTGAAGGTGAAAAAGACAACCGATTTCGTTCTACGTTTCTAAGTTCCCGACTGACTTTGTCTGAATCACCCTCTTCTACGTTTTAGTGTAATGTTTTCCCGTATGGATTCCTTCCCTACCCTTTTGTGTCGGTAAATTCTGATCACGTCTCTTTAAAACGAATACTTGGACGACGATGGAATTCATCCCAATTATTATAAATTTCTTGGGAGTGTGACCTAAAATTTTCTCAATTAAACAAGTTTACAATTTTAGACTGTTCATACGGTAGACCGTCAGTGTTACATCAAAGTACTCTAGGGTAAAGATCGCCACTACGCGACGAGTCAAAGACATCGGACGACACTACGACTGAATTCCCATGTTTCCTTCCTCGTAAAGTCAACGAAGAGACGTTCTTCATTACAGGTGAAACTTAAGAACTCAGGAAACTTAAGAACAAAGTGTGTGTAGTTGTGTCCTTTAGTGTTGACAAAGGGGGGGATCCACAAGGTAACGGTAGGAAGTTTCTAATCGAAGGGCAGAAGGTGGAGGGTGAAAATACCCAGAAAATGTCGTCCTAGTCACCTCAATCAATCGACTCCCCACCCCCTCCCCACAAGATGAGAGAGGACAGAATATATACTTCGGACCTATAAACAAGATGCTAAAAGGGCTGGACCCAAACTAGGGACCCAGACCCTTCTAGGGGACCTCTTCCTTTACCGTTGGGTGAGGTCATAAGAACGGACCTCTTAGGGTACCTGCCTCCTCGGACCACCCGATGTCACGTACCCCAGCGTCTCAGCCTGTGTTGACTCACTGAAATGAAAGTGAAAAGGAGAGAATATGACTGGTTCTCCTTTTTTTACTCTGACATAGAGTAAGTAACAAAGTAAATAGTCAAGAGGTAACTATTCCCGTAGAATAAGAAAACAGAAGGGTATAAGAACAAAAGTCTAAATAGGTTTTAGAAGAGAGAAAAGTGTCGATAAGAAGATACTTAGTGTTCTTTTAAGACTTAAGAAGATTTTCTACCAGGAAACCGGTTACACTAATAAAGGTCTCTTCGAATATATTAGAGTCTGACTTGAACTAAGTAATCCAGAAAGAGAAAAGGAAAGAGGGTACTCAGGAGACGTAGTAAAAGGAGGAAAGAAAACCAAAGATATATCTCGGAAATATTATGTCGGAATTACAATAGTTCGACTTCCGAAAGTAATAACTAACGACGGTAGACATACTCAATAGAAAGACCTTCAGAATATTAAATCATATTTATAAAGGAGATAAATTCAGTTGTCCTCATTAAATGCATTTCGTAAAACGTGTATCATTCGAGAGTCATTTACGATAATAATATTTACGACGACGATGATTTGAATGATAACGATTAAATAAATAAATAAATAATTAAAATTAAAAATAAAATGAAATGTTATGACATAACCAAAACGGTATATAACTGTACTTAGGTAAAATTTCGTTTGGTATACGGGAAAAGAGGGATAACTTAAATGTGATTTCGATATATTCCTTGACAGATCTGTTATACTCTTACGTATAACCTTAAACTTATATTAAAAAGAAACATTTAAAGACTGTTGACTTATATGATAATGACAAGAAAATTCTTTACGGAGGTACTGAAACATTTTGATCTTAATAATGGAGTCATAAATTCACAATGCAAAGAAATGTACAATCATTTTGTTGAAATATGAAAGTGTTCCGATCCATCCAATAATAATGTGTAACTGACAGTATGACAACCATTTAAAGAATGTTTACATATGAATGGTATAAAAGTACGTAATCAAAGGATCTGTAGTCACGGACAGGTTTCTAGAAAGAAGTGAAACAAATCCATAAATGTCAGTATCGTCCATCCTTAAAAGAAATCTCTTAACAAATATCAATTGTCGGATAGGACATCAGAACATATAACGATTTTGCGAAGGTAACCATTGAGTGTTGAGAACGAGAAAGGTATCACAGACACAATCATAGACAGAAAGTCCGTGAAGGAGGATGTATGTTGGACCACTAAGTGGATGAGGTACCTGAAGTTCGGATAGTTTAATAGAGGTACCTGATACCAGAGAGAGAAGGTAGGAAAAGAAAGATCTTTATATCCGTGTCAGTGCCTTTGTGTGGGAGATAAACCACCATTCTAGATTATACCCAACTTGACACAGAGTCCGAAGGGAAGTTTGGAGGGGGTTTAGTGGTACCGGGGTTTTTTCCCTACACCCTGAGGATCGGAGGTCATCGAGTCTCACAGGGAAAGAAACCCCAATCCCAGAAATGTCTCCATTAATTCAATTTTACTTTAGTACTTCCACCCGGGATTAGGTCATACTGATCACAAATTTCCTCTTTACATAAATGTCTCTGTCCGCACGCATTTCCCTTTTACTCCATGTCTCTTTCCCTCTTCCGTCGGTAGATATTTGGTTCCTCTTTCCGAACCTTCTCTAGGTAAGGAGTGTCGGGAGTCTTCTTTGGTTGGGACTGTTGTGGAAGTAAACCTCGAAACTCAAAGGTCTTGACCCCCTATTATTTAAAGACGACAAATTGTTAGGTCAAGCACCGTGGGAGAATAACTGTCGGGATCGCTTGATTATGTCCCGGGTTATTTTAAAAATCTTTCCCTCTTTGACCGATTACTCTAGGGACGGAACCATGAACCTACAGACATCAAACAGAAAAATTCGAAGACTATTTGGACTTAAAAGTGAACGATCTCGGAATACAAGGGCCTTATTTGAAAATTTTGAACAAAACAAAATATATTGGTACTACACCACTGACCTCTGGATGTAAAGTGACTTTTCTCGTTCGGTATCGGTACCCATTCTGCGTTCTCTGGCCTGAGTGAACAGTGGACATTCATCTCGAACGAGGGTAGTCGACGGTAATTCTTTTTTTGTTTTTGTTTGCGTATTTTTTTGTGTGAACCAGAGTCTAAAAGCGAGAGTGAACAACCCTCCCCACCCCCTCGCCCTTCTCTTTCCCACACCTCTCACCCCACATTTATTCCGTCTGTCGGCGAGGTCTCTCCCGCCCCTGTCTCAGAGGGACTTCCTTTCCTCGACTTGGACCAACCATGTCGTCGCGAAGGGGTCTGGGTGGGCGGCGGGTGGGCGGCGAGGCGCTCGAGCCCCGAGCCCGCGTCTCCGGCCGCCGCCCGCCGCGCCTCCCCGCCGAGGCCGCCGCCGGCGGAGCCCCCGCCTTCCTCTGGACGCGAGGCGCAGCCCGGCCCACCCGAGCGGCCGCCCACCTACTCGGGGGGCCGGAGCCCGCCCGCCGCGCCGCCGGCGACGGCCGCCCCAGCGGCGCGCGGCCGCCCCGGGCGGGGCGCGAGGTACCAGGCGGGTCGGGGCGCGCTACGACGGAGAGCCGCGGCTCCAGACGCGCCCCGCGCGGGCGGCGAGCGCCTTACTCCCGCCCGCCGCGCCGCGCGCCGGCCGCCCGCGACAGAGACGCTCGGGACGTGGGCCCCGTCGCCGGGTTGGTGGACGTGGCCCTTTTGCGGTTGTTCATCAAGGAGCAACCGCGCCCCGCCGACCCGACCCGCAGCCCTGAGTCAGCCCGACGGGGCTCGGGGAGCAGGCGAGCCTGCGGCCTCGTCGTCGTGAAAGAAGAGCCAAAGGCATTCCATTGATCCCCGCCCTCCCGCTCCCCGCCCAAACGGCCCTTCCTGCACGTTCTCGGGCGCTCCGTCCGTAGGGGCGAGGCAAGGCGAGGACCTGACCCTCTCCACCGACCCTCCAGCCTTTGCCCCTATGGCAGTAGTCCTGAGGGTTGAGGCCCCACGTCCCCCGCACGGAGGTCGTCGAAAGGGAGCCCCTGGGTGGGATGAGCGGGGAGGATCCTTCGTCGGGGGCTGAGAGGTGGGCTCTCCGCAAACAAAGAGAACGCTTTCCCCCTACCCCACCCTACGTACCTAGTGAAGAGGAGAGGTTTTACCTAAGATCAATCAACGAAGGAAAGGGTTCATCATTATTAAAAGCGTCGTTAGTACACTTTTCTTTTGACCTAGTCCTTTAATCCGTCTCCCGAGTAACCACTTTCCGTGATCGTCCCTGCAAACAAAAGCGAGGCTGAAGACGCAAGCCAGATAAACGGACCGGGCCCTCCCTCTCATCTCCACTTGGCTCTTATCCAGCACGTCTCCCGTCAGGGGCCCTCGGACCCTCGCCGCCCGGCAGGTCTCAAGTGGCTCCCCTGCGCAGACTCCCCCCGAGCGGCGGGTCAGGCCCCCAGAGAGTGGGTCGTGACAGTTCAACAGACCCGTGCCTCTTGAGGAACGGATTCCCTCGACGGAGGGCCTCTCCCATCCCCCCTTCGCCCAGAGTCACACTCCCTCCTTTCCCTCGCCCGACCCCCTCTCCTACCCCGCCTTCTCCTTCTGCGCCCTCCTGGAGCCTCCCCTTTTACTCCCCGGACCCCTCTCTCGCCCCCTCCGCATCCCTGACCTTTGCCCAAGTTGCGCTCTCTTCCACTCCCCACTCTTTTACGTCCTCCGTCTCGACTCCCTCTCTCCACACTCCGACCCCCTCTCCCCAGCACTCTCCACCTCCTTCTACCCCTGACGGCAGAGGAGTCAAGGGATCTTTGGACCCCTTCCGAGCACGACGAACTCCGCCCCTGGCCCGGCCCGCAGCCCGACGAGCGCCCTCCGGGGAACCGGGGAGCGGAGGGCCCGGTGCGACGTAGGACCCCGCGACCCCGACGCTCACCCCCGCCCCCAGTGTCCGCCTCGGCGCGAGAAATTGAACCGCGACACAAGCGGAGGGGGTCAGTACAGACTCCGTGTCTCTACCCGTTCTAGCTCTCGTTGCTCTCCCACTAGGAGTTACAGCCCCCGTGGGCCGTGCTTTGGATGGCGTCGTGGGAGTTCTGGGACGGGCCCTGCGCGGACCGGGACGAGCGGCGGAGGCTCGGGGTCCCGCTGGGCGACGGCGGCGTCGGGGGGCGCGCGAGCGGCGGCGGCGCCGGCGGGGGCGCCAGGGGGCCCGGCCCGCCGACGGACCTCCCGCCGCGCGCGTTGACGTCGCGGGCGCCGCCGCTGGTGGGGCGGCCCCCGCCGGCGCTCAAGAAGAAGCTGGCCGTGGGCCCGCAGAAGCGGATGCACGAGTTGATGATGGCGTGGCCGTTCGACGTGACGGGCCGGCTGCACACGCCCGGCGAGAAGCTCCTCCTCGACCGGAAGACCCCGTAGCTGCTCTGGCTGCACCTCGGGACGACGACCTACTGGATGGCCGTCGTGGCGCTGCGGCTCCTCCGCGAGCTGTAGAAGCTCCGGGGGCTGGAGGAGCCGCCGCTGGGGCCGCTGCTGCTCCTGGACCGCCGGTTCTCCGACCCGTAGCTCCTGCGGCGCCCGGACCCCCCGGGTCTGCCGTTCAGGCCGGCGACCTCCTCCGACGTCGGGGCGTACACCCGAGAGAAGCTCCTGGGGATGAGCAGGTCTCGGCGGGCCCATTCCGGTCTCCGCGGGGGAAGGGACGACCAGGTCGAAGAGGGGTGGGGAAGGCTCTGCAGGACGAGAGAGTCGTCTCCCGGGGACCCCCTCGCCCGGCCCCACAGGGCTTAGCCCTCCGCCCCCGGGGCGGCGAGTCCCGTTTGAGTCCCGGGGGGAGGAAGCAGGGGAAAGATGGGGGCAAGAGGAGGCGAAGGGGGAGGAGAGGAGGAGTTGAGTTTGGATCTAAATGGAGGGGTCCACCCTGGTCGTCCCGTCTACAGGTGACGAGACCCGTTCAGACATCCTTCGAGTAAGACTTTAGCGATGGTGCGAAGTACTACACCTTAAAGATAAAGAGAAAATAAGGTTGGAAAAGAATTCAAGGCTCCCAGGAGGTCTGGAGGCCTAGTAGTGCCAAACTAGAAAGGTCACTCCAGACTGTCCGGACTGAGTGCGTCTCGTCACCGGGATAAATCCCGGCATCTCCCTTTGCCTTATATACAGACACCGACCCGGCCCTCTACTTGTCCAAGTAGAACCTTTCTCTTGGAGGACTTATAGCAAACCCGAACAGAGGTAGGTTCCCTCTCGACACGACTCAGACGAACGGGGTCATTCGACTGCCCTATCAGGTGGACGTGCCACTTAAAACCAGACACCAGAAGGGACCGCGAGACACAAAATGTCCAAGTAACGACTAACCTGTGAAGTCACTAGGACCAAGTCACCCTCAGAGATTAAATCTGACATCCGCTGAAATAAAATAAGATATGTAAAACTAGGGTATGAGTTATAAAGAAAAGTCAAAGATCAAACTCACTGTCAAATTTAAATCAACCTAACTAAGAAGTTTTAGGGTTACTTCTCTACTATTTTCATTGATCATTACCAAAGAGATTAAAATTTCCTTTATTTTCTTTATATTTATTGGAGTCTAATACGTCATACACTTACCAAAAATTAAGATGCACTCTTACCTCATGACATAAATCAATTTAGAAACGTTGACGAACACAGACCAAACGAAGACTGTGGGTCCTTTCTTGGAGGAACCCGTCTTACCCTAAAGAGGGTCGAACTCAAACCGAGGTAGGAGTAATAACACAAGGAGACGTACAGTCTTCAGAGACGGAGACTCTGTAAAACGTCGACAGACTATTGTACAGTCTTCTACACGAAGACTATGGTGAAATCTTCAGACTCGTACGTAAAACAAACGTTAAACTATATCTGATAGTTTCTCTGTTAAATTTCGTAACGATGAAATACCCTAGACCATAAATTCACGCGTGCATTTAAGATCATACAGGTGTAAGAGTATAAACTTATATCTTAATTATTGAAGTTGAGACTCTAGAAGGAAAATTCTGGTCAGATACTTAAGTCGTTCTCAACCGTAAGTCCTTTTTTTTTTCGGGTCTGAATAAATAAATAAATTTAATTTGGTGTCTGAGTACTGGTAATAGAGACAACAAAACCTAAGGTCGACACACGGTATGACGAAAAAGGTTAACCGCTGATTTTTCTATTAGATGTAAACAAAAGTCTGAGTAGTATATTAACACAATAAAATACACCATATTTTTTGGTCCTACGAAATAATAGAAATAAATACAATTATTTTACGTCAAAAACCTCCGATCCGACGTGTCCTTTTCGAAGTTCCGCAAGTTAAAAATAATGACGATACCTTAAACTAAGATACTTAATTACCAGATTCCCATCGGGTAATTGAACTTTTATCAAAAAATTTTTAGAATGGTTCTCAAATAACATTATTATAATTCTTAAACTGGACGTAGGTAAATTCCACTCCTTTTCTTGTGTCTATCTAATCTCTAATTAAATTCCAGTTTCTCGGTAATTTTTGTCTTAGTCGACTCTTACTCTCTGGACCTTTTAAAGTGACTCCAGTGGAGTACTCCTTGGACATCAAACATCTAACCTTTTTACTTCTGACGTCTACGATTCACTACCGGTTCCAGTATCTCGTTCAATAATCGTTTCGGTTTTAATGCGACTTCCAGAGTACTGTGGGACGGGTCCGGGAAAGGTGGCGTTGGTGACTAATATTGACTGATAGACCGAACACTTTAGAGACGTCTATCACAACGAGAACTCTAAATTACGTCGCATCCTGTCAGGATCAGAAGATTGAAACTTTCCAGTAGATACTGTATAGAGACACACACACACACACATATATATATACGTATGTATATGTAAAAAAAGGTCCAGAAACCGACATGATGGGTTGTAATCTCACGTCTATACCCTAAGGTCAAAAGAATTTTACTTGGGACAAGATTGAAAACTAAAAATAACTGGTCAAATATACATTACAAAAAGGAAAAAAAAAAGTCTAACCGATTGTAAATACTCTGAACAGAAGTCTTTTTAACGAAAAGTTTAATAATCCCCAACGAATTTTTTCTCATGAGTCTTCAGTGGTAAGATAAATGTACACTAAATTATAAAAAAATACATGTGAAAATCAAGTCTACTAACTGACTGTTAAAATAGACTGATGAAACCATTTATCTTAATGTAACCCTTCAGTGACCTACTTTAATATAAAAAGTACCTGTACTAAGATCCTCTGTATTTTAGTTAATAGTTCATCAAACAAAGTCGACACAAGAATGACTACAGTAAGAATTATCTTCATAAATTGAAAATATTTGGGAGAATGAAAAGTAAAATGTAATCAAATAGAAAATAACTACATGAACTCTACTTGTTAAAATTGACACGTTTAAGATAAAAGTTAAACAATGTGAACAAAGTAGTAACAGGAACAGGAAAGGGTCATAACTCCTTTTACTAAACTAATATATCTAAACAAAATGAAGATTGAAAATATCAGATTTCACCGTCTGACTTTGTTGTCACTATCCTTGATCTATTAATTAAATTAAAATGTCGTAACATAAAAACGGAAAATAAAACCAACCGTAGAGGGGGAGGAGACAACGAAAATTAAATACTACATTTATGTATAAACTCGTCAGATTTAACAAGTCCAATTCAACCATTTATTCAAATATAAAATGTAAATACTTAACATAGGAATTTTTATATAATCTTTAAATATTTTTAAATTTATATTCAACAGTACCTTTGGACAACACCTCTTTTACTCTAGACCTTTCTTCTCTCTAATAGGACAACTACCGTAACCTACTATAAATGTTTATCATTTTTCGTAAAATTTACCAAAATAAAGGTGTCTTAATGATTTTATATGAGGAATTTTGATAATTTTAAATTTAAACTTATAGATCTTAACCTAAGTCTCAACGTATATACATTAAACGAAAAATACCCTGTAAAAAAGGAGATGGAGTTTCATGTTTTGTCCTTTCCTTACTAGAGTTATAGATAAAAGATCCAAATCTACATCCTAAATTAAAAATTTTTAATATTATACCATTCCTGTTAAACTCAGTGCGTAATTCTAATTTCTTTCTTTTGCATAATTAAGAACAAAACACTCGGAACGAGGTCAATTTTCTTTATTACCGGTTTATTTGAACAAACATTTTATAACAACAATTAATAATTTTAAAATCTTAAAACAAATCAGTTAATTATAACAAAAACGTCAGTAACATCTGGTCTTTGATATATTCTATGATCTTCACGCACTCGTCTATATCATGAAACGGGAGTCATTCGAGTGGTGAGATACATATTATTTTATAAAGGATTTTATAATAGATAAGTTAATTTTCACGTTGTCTTATTGTTGTTCGTTTTAAGGTCTCTATGATTTCTACAAAGGAAATTTTTTTTGGTTTTGAGTACACCTTTACAACGAACTCTACAAGTCCTTTTATGACGTAAATCTTTACTACTAGAACCATTAAGAGACCACCAGGTGACCACTCCTCTTTGACCCCGAGTTATGGACTATCCCCTTGGTTCTAGGACCCTTGACACCCCACACCGGTTTTTTTTTTTTCTTTACTGTCAAAGTACGAAGACAATCAGAAGTAAAATAATACTTGTACAATCCGAAAAAGTCGGAACTAAAAAGACAAAAGTCTCACTAAATATCCGAGAGAGAAACGTTATAATAACTTCTCATACTCTTTTCGACATGAATATAGATTTTTGACTTAAGAAACGTCTCTTTTGTTGACTTAATAAATGTCACACAAGCTCATAGAAGTAGGGAAGATAAAATCAATTTTCAAACAACAACAAACAAGTCAGTGCTTCAATACAGACTGAGAAACGCTGGGGTACCTGACGTCGAACGGTCCGAAGAGACAGGAAGTGATAGAAGGTCTCAAACGAGTCAAAGCAAAGGAAACTCAGTCACTACGATAGATTGGTAGAAAAATTAGAGTGTTCAATTTCAATACCGATTGGTGTACTGTCACGTTCAGGTTTGAAGCCTGCGGACTTTTCTCAGACGTCAATTCTCAGACCACATAAACGTAAACGATACATTCGTAGATTCGGAGGGAACTGAAAAAGGTCCGGTGATTAATATGTGAAGTGTCTATATAAACTAAAATAAGTATATAAGACTCGTAACCTATTGTAATCTCTCACGGAGTAAGTTGTGTTAAATTTTTTCGTTCATTGAAATCATCTTGACATAAAAACCATCACATAAACTGGGGTCTGATCCACTGGATTAGACAACGACCCCGTAATAGTACGGTTTCCACTTATCAACCTGTCAAATACATACCCAAAAAAAAAAAGGATAACATAAAAGGGTTCTCGAGTAAACATCTGGGTTTGACTGTTTTGATTTACTCTCAGTCTCTTTAAAAAGAAGAGACAGTTCTTCGAATAAAAGTTTCGTTGACTTTTGCTCCTTTTCACATCAAAATATTTTTTACGTCCAGTTGGAAAGGGTAAATCTTTATACATAGTAATGATAAATAAAATTGATGACGTTTATTTCATTTACGTCAAAAGTCTAGAGTAAAAATAAGAGTTTAAGACGTAGTAAATGGGAAAAAATAATACCGTTGGAAATTTTTACATAGACTTACTTTATCATTTATCGTGCTTTCCTGACTATTTCATATTTGTGTCCAGAGATATTCCTTTATATATTACCGTTCTATTAGATTTGACATTGGTAGTCACCTAATACATTTGAACTAGGTCAAGAAAAACTTCATACTTCCCGAAAAGAAAACCTTTTTGTCAGTTCTAAAAAGATACTGTCCTATCGTAACGGAAAACGAATATCAAACTTCCCACCACTAATTAAAATTATGACACACCAGTTTTAAAAGTGTCTTCAACTGATTTGACACCCAAAACCCTCCTTTTCTCTCGTCTCATCTCTTATGTACCTTTCTCGTAACCTTTTTACGGACTCAACCTTAAGTACTCAGGATCTGTGATTGAGACTAAAGTGTCGATCGACACACTGGAAACTCTTAAATGAAACAGAAAGATTAAGAACTAAAGGAAACCGAAATAAAACTTTGTTTTTTACCCCTACTGTGTAACCTGATCTATGCATAAGTTTGAAGAAAGGTCGAGGTTCTAAAACTTCAAATCTCCTTTTTGTTCGTATCACTGACGACTTTAGGGACCCATCCTTTTCTCGTACAGACGTGAGTAAAACTAACAGGAGATCCCTGGTAGTGTGATTATTCCATTTGATCATACCTAAAGAGAACAAAAAAAAAAAAAAAATTAAAAAAAATTAAAATTGAACGACGGGAAAAGAAAAGGATGTCGACAACCCATAGACGACGAGACCAATGGTATCTTTGTCCAACCGAGGATCGAAGGACAAAGGTAACTTTTGTCGAAAGAAAGTTGGTGTATAACTAGAGTCCTTTAGTAAAACGACACCGAGACAGTACTTTGGGTATTTCTACTAGCCGAGACAGTAGACGATTCAGATTCTAAGTCACGTCCACATATCGGTAGGTGGGTGTTCCCATTGACTAATCCATTAGAGTCAAAATAAAGGTAAACTTTTCGCGGAACAGTTTCTGTGGTCGGAAAAGGGGAAGGGTATAGAATACGTCTTCCCTTTCAGAATAAGTGAACTCCTAAATGTCTATACGGATTGTGTAAATTCACAAATGGTTTATCACAGTTTAATAAGTCAAGATTAGAAAAAGTACTGAGTCAGTCCTATTCGTATCTCTTATCATACGTGTGAAACATTCAAACACAAAATTACATGAGTGATTACTTCTTATAAAGTTCTCTTTTTATATATACATAATATATCATGTGGGATAAAGAGAAAACTCTTTTTTATCAAAAAGATAAAGTCGGATATGTATAAATGTATTATTTCTATATAAGTGATAGTATTACACCTATGTATGAGACACAAACATATATAAATATTTTACAAATATACCTATTCACTTCCTTCTCTGAGCATCCTTATACCGAATTTCAAAACTAACTCTTACGAACACACACTCGTACGCACATAATGTATAATACACCATATATTAGAAACTTACGTCGGAGGGATTACCGAGTCACCATTTCTTAGGTGGACGGTCACGTCTACGTCCAAGCTAGGGACCCACCCCTTTTAGGGGACCTCCTCCTTTACCGTTGGGTGAGGTCATAAGAACGGACCCTTTAGGGTACCTGTCTCCTCGGACCGCCCGATGTCGGGTACCCCAGCGTTTCTCAGTCTGTGTCGACTCGTACGGTGGTGTGGTGTGGCAGAAAATCACTGTGACAACACACATTGTCGGAAGACAACGAGTACTCTGAATCTTCCCTTCACCACTACCTTCCTTTGACCAGTAACACAGTCCTTTGGAATTTAGTGTTTTTTTCGTCGACTGAACAAGTATCGGTACCGATCAATCAGAGTCATCGTCCCAGCCTTAAATCCGGAAGACTGAGGACCGTGAGAAGGGTAAGGTATAGCTAACGAATCAGACCTAACCCAAATTATAGTCGACGTGTTTAAAATCGAAAGCCTTTCATCGTTCGGACAACCTTTATCAACCCCATCCCAGACAGGAGAAGTTACAGGATAACAAGTTGTTATCGTCCCTTTCAAACGACAGAATAATAAGACAAAGGTCTGTGGGAGTCTACGTAGGAAGGTAACAACGGAAGAGATGGTCAAGATGTAGAATTACAAGACGGAAATTTTGTAGTTTTGATTAGACGGACAAAAAAGTGAATGGAGGATAAAATAGGGAAATAGGAACACACACACACAGAAAACATTATACAAAAAGATGAAAACAACCGAAATAATGGAAACCTTAAAAATTTACGTTGGGAGCAAGTTGGATAACCACTACCAATTACAAATATTTCGTAAGAGAAGAGTGCGCATTGATTGGTCTAGTACCAACCCAAAGTCAAGTCAGCAAGTCAGTACAGTCTGAGAAACACTGGGGTACCTGTCGTCGTGAGACCCGAAGGGACAGGTAGTGGTTATGGACCTCGAATGAGTTTGAGTACAGGTAACTCAGCCACTACGGTAGGTTGGTAGAGTAGGAGACAGTAGGGGAAGAGGAGGACGGAAGTCAGAAAGGGTCGTAGTCCCAGAAAAGGTTACTCAGTTGAGAAGTGTACTTCACCGGTTTCATAATCTCAAAGTCGAAGTCGTAGTCAGGAAGGTTCCTTGTGGGTCCTGACTAAAAGAAATCCTACCTGACCAACCTAGAGGAACATCAGGTTCCCTGAAAGATCAGAAAAGGTCGTGGTGTCAAGTTTTTGTAGTTAAGAAACCGCGAGTCGAAAGAAATATCAGGTTGAGAGTGTAGGTACGTACTGATGACCTTTTTGACATCGAAACTGATTTACCTAGAAACATCCATTTCATTACAGAGACGAAAAATTATACAGCAGATCTAACTAGTAGTGAAAGGAAGGTTCCTCGTTCGTAGAAAATTAAAGAACTGACGTCAGTGGTGGACGACACTAAAACCTCGGGTTGTAAAACAAACCCAAATGTGTACCTATTGACCATTTAATCTCATTTCTACCAACCTCGACAAAAATTCTGGATTTCACTCTAAATACAAAATCACTCCAGTCATTTATGTTCTGATTTTTTGAAAAGGAAGTTGGAAGAAATCATCTATCAATCGGTTTCCATCACGAAGGAAGCGATAACCACCTTACATTTCGTCGGAATATTAAAACACACACAGACTCTCTTCCGTAAAATATCCTCAGTTTGTCTTCTTCCGTAAAATATCTTCAGTTTGTCTTCTTCAACGACCATCATAACCCCCTTTTTTCATGAGGTATTAACGATACCGATGAACTGACTGGAAAAGAAGACTTTCGAGTATTACTATCTCTGTAGACACATTGGACTGTAAAGGAGGCACAAGTACATAATTCTTTTGGGATACGTCTTAGAGTCACAGAATTAAAAGACAAACTTCTGTGACCACCTAAAACATAGTCTTGAATCTCGAAACGGTAAGAAAGACGTAGACTGTTGTAACAACTATAGAAATTTTTGACCTCGTTTTAAGCTCTGTCGGGAAGGACCGTTTACAAGACACTAAATCGGAGTCGTCGCCTTCTACAAGAGGAACTCAACAGAGGTACCTCTTTCAGAGTCACTACTTTTACATGGTGGAAAACCGGTGTCTATAAGAGAAGGAAATGTGGCTTTGACAGGTCTTAAAATCTCAGTAAGTAATTTACTATTTTACGTTTTTGAAATAATATATTGCACTAAGATTTATTATAACAGTGCTATAGGTTTACTATGAGAATTAAGATTCGACTTCTGTTGAACAACTACTTTTTAGACAAACCTACTTATATTCCTCGGACCACCCGATATTAGGTACCCTAACGTCTCAGTCTGTGCTGACTCGTCGATAGTGAAAGTGAAAAGTCCATAAGGATCTCGTCAAACAGACTAACCCAAGTTACTTTCCCGGCTCCTAATAAGTGTCAAAGACATTTAAAACATAGAACAAACATTCAAACGATGTATTTAAGTCTATACCCCAACGAATAAAAATATAAATAACTAACTCCTATTTTACGGTAAACGAATTTCACTTATAATATATTATTGACATAACCTTTGTTCCTGTTTCATTACCGTAACCTTTGTCACCGTTTTCCTCCGAAGGAATGATATAATTAAACCTATTTTAACTATAAATCCTTTCGTCTTGTTCTGTAGTAATGTCAAACTAATTTACAAAGTTAACAGGACGAAGGGAGAACTCCACTTGTCACTCTCCCGTTAATACTTTTAATATTATAAGAATCACTCTGGGTAGAAAGTATATATTTAACTCATCCTTTACCTGTCTTGTCTCCAAATCGATCGGGAAAAAAAACACGGTTCTCTAAGATTTCATGGTTCATCGGAAAAAAAAAATTCGATGTTGAAATGATAGTCCGGACTCACTCGATAGTCCCAATGTATTTTACTAATCACCACGTAGTTTCAACTTGTTGGTAGTATAAACATAGTAGTACTACCTCTTCGTAAACACTTGAATATGAATTAAGGGTCCAAGTTCTACCACAAGTGACACGAAACTATAAATCTCATGTTACAATCTCTATGTTTTAAGTACGGTTCGTTACTTTAATTTACATAAAATTACGTGATTATCCGAAGTTACTACAAGTTTTATCTAATCAGAGTTAAGTTTTGTGTTCCAAGAAATTAACAAGGTGAAAGAATACTCTCGGGTGACGAATCAAAAATCAACATTATACACGTATGATAGTTAAGAAATCAGAAATTTTAAATCACTAACAAAAGTTATGGATAAGTAAAAAGACAACTACATAATGAGTAACCAAATTAAGTAGAGTTTGAAGAGACAGAAATCAAAACTCATGAACTGACACGAAGTCACGACTCAAAGAAACAAACGTTGGAAAACACAAAGGAGACGGAACCGAACGTAACGAAGTCAAGTCAGTGAGTCAACACAAGCTGAGAAACACGGGGGTACCTGACGTCGTACGGTCCGAAGGGACAGGTAGTGGTTCAGGGCCTCGAATGAGTCTGAGTACAGGTAACTCAGCCACTACGGTAGGTACTCAGTCAAGAAGTGTAGTCCTCCGGTTTCATAACCTCGAAGTTGAAATCGTAGTCAGGAAGGTTTACTTATAAGTCCTGACTAACGTAACGAACCAACTACTTTCTTGCACGATCCATAATCATGTAAAGAGAGTTAATTTGGTTGACCTCCTCTTGGTTCGGAGTTTCTACTTTCGACAGTTTACGAAACCTTAGAGAGACGACTGTCAAGAACCCAAAATTGATAACCGGTTTTGATCCAATCATGTCTCTTACATTCCCAATTTTCAACAGTAAATGGAAGTTCTGTGAACATAAGACAACCCTTTCTTGTTGACGGACAGGTACCAATGTCATATTACGTAATTTTGATATTATATCTATAACCGTATGACACCTGTGTGTCTAAACCCTCCCAGGGTGACAGGACATTTCTCCTCTACTCTACAATTATCAATTGTACGTTCTCTACACAAAAGGTCGTCAGTTCCTAATCCAGTTGTCTCATCACACGTTTGTACCCCCGAACTGTGTCTCACGACACGGTACGGTATTCCCCGTTATCTTCCTGGTCTTACGTCCTCTTGTCCAAACTTTCGTTTTCTCCCGGAGACGCAAATATTGACTCTAAAAAGACTACTCTACCTATAAATCAGGTCCCGTCCTTACAAATAGAGTCACATAAACTTTTATCACAATGATTGGTCAATCTATCACCAAGATTTTGAATCTACACGGATCCTTATTGAACTCTACTACTGATCTTAAGACTGAAGGGTCCAGAGTGAGGTTATCCTAAACCTAGCCTAAGTCTATTCTACTTGCAGAAACCGCAACATCAACCGACGACTGGGCCAAGTACAGTCATGACACTACATTGACGACGGTTTCGTTTATGTCAAATTGTAACTTTGTCCCATTATTAGTACGAACTTGGTTATAAAGAGTTTCACACAAAAGATCTAGACATCGTTAGGTCTTACAATTGTCCACAACGGGAGTTTTCTCAAGGTGTCTGTCTACTTAAGCCTTTGATTAAATTTTATTTCTAAAATTTAATCTAAAAATAAAAAGTCAGACAGAAGAAGAAGAACTATAGTAAAAATGATGAAGAGAAAAAGTCCCGTCTCTCAATTTTATGATCGACTGTCAACCAAAACTCTGTCCTCACTTAATTACACTTCCTGACGAGAGTCAAGTGACTCAAACTTAGGACTGACATGGTGAACGGACATAGTGAAAGTGTTACAACGAAGAAATTCGGAGGGAGAAAAGTAAACCTGACCCTTCTATTATTAACATAGACTGAGTTTCCTAACAATACTCCCACCTAACACGTATAAGTACAAGTCTTCGGTCGTCCCAGATCAAAAGAGTTAAAATCGACATAGTAATAATGACAATAGTAGTAGCAGTGTTAGCAGTGATAAGGAATACGGTTCGTGACCAATAAACTCTCCCTAACCCATCAATGTATCTCATGGAATTCCCTTGTAACATCGTAAATCTAACAAGTATTTTTTGATTCAACAGATAGCGACTCCAAAAAAGTACATACTTATAACCTATCGATAGACCCTTTAACATCCTTATTAAGATAAGGTGTACTTATTTACCATTAATTAATCTTGTCATAGATTGTACATATACAGGAAATGGTTTGTAAAATGTTCATCATTCTTTTACCAAATAAAGGACGGAAATTCGTCGACATCACAGGACCTTCTCTTGTTGTCTTTTCTTTACTTTCACGTCACAGTCCTCTCGCGGTCGTCTTCCAACAGTTCCCACCCTTTTTTGAAGGACCTTCTTTATATGGACAGAACCATGGTCTCCTCTATCGGTCTGAAAAATTTCTCTTCTCAACTTTATTTTAGGACTTTCCCTTTCTTCCGTTCCGGACACGTTCTGCGACATTTATTAAGTCCTGTCGGGGGCGGAACACATTCCCTACACCTCCATAACGGTCTTTGCTCAACTCCAACCTAGCTTTCGGAACCGTTCGAGACAAACCTTCCAGACCAGAAAGAGACCCTGACCTCTCGAAACCTTCCTAAAATTCGTCTCGTTACCGTACGTAGAAACGTTAACCCTGATAATAAGACTTTATAAATACGAACTTCTGTCCTAACCCGACCCCTTTTACTCACGTTCAAACAGTGTTCTCGATGTCAAATCGTACACTCACACCATTAGGTCCATACTCTATGATTTTTCACTTTCACAATCAGTGACTCAACACAGACTGAGAAACGCTGGGGTACCTGATATCGGGTGGTCCGAGAAGACAGGTACCCTAAGAGGTCCGTTCTTATGACCTTTTCTATGAATGGCAAAGTAGGAGGACCCGTAGAAGGACTGGTCCCTAACTTGGATCCAGAGAACGTAAGGTCCGTCTAAGAAGTGGTAGACTCGGTGGTCGGGTTCTCTATGACCACTAGAGTTAATTTTGTCACCGGTCTCACTACTTCACTTTATTTCTGTTAATTTCACCTTGACAACTAATTAATCCACGGTAAACTCATTCCGTCTCTCTCTTCAGTTCTTACAGAGGGATCGACGACAAAGGGGTTACCCTGTTCTGTTGGAAATACTGAAAAAAGACTAAGTTCTCAGTCACCAATATACTAAACTCTTTAGTCATCAATAAGAAAATACCTAAATTGTGACATCATAAAACATAATACAAAACACTAAAAAAAAATATAAAGTCATGGTTAATGAGTCAATAATTATCGATAAAGTATCTAAAATAACAACACTTTAATACGTCTCATACGGGGAATTTTAAAAACCAACGTCATTAAGTGGTGGTATTTTCTATCACTCCTTATTCAGGAGAGATTTTCTTTACAGTCGAAACAGAACGATATATAATAAAACCAAAGTTCGGGTTCTTTTATTATAGTTAAAAACATATTAAAAACACTGTACATTGACTGAGTAAGTCATATCATCAAGTACATCTAAGGTTTCGATCTTCGAATTTAACTTGATCCCTAACTTTTCATGGTTACTCTAAGACACCGAGAAACCTTTCAACAAAATTTAATTGTAAAGGAGATCTATTTCAGGTCCTTCCTCGTTTCCATCACTCCTTCTTTTTGTTTTTACCCCTGTCCGTGGTTTCCTTAATTCGACCCTTCTTACGCCACTCAAGTCTAGGTTCCGTCTCATCGAGGAAGATTTCGTAATGACACAGTACGGTAAAAGAACGAATGTTCGAACAATAGGAAAAGATCACCGATGTATAATTTTACACAAAAAGAATCAGACCGAAAGGTCTTAGAAGGGTAGTAGATGTTTACGTCATTGTCGAGGGTGTTGAGATGACGAGTCTGTCGTACGAGACGGTAAGGACTCACATTCTCTACACACGTGTCACGAGACACAAAAGCATGTGATAAGAGTGTCGGACGTGAGAGAGGAGGAGCTAAAATGTACACCTGAGTTAGTAGAAAGTTATGAAACATTTTAATAGTTCAGAATGAACCGCGGAAGATTTACGAAAGTTTTCGTCAAACAAAAGAGGAGACTCAAGGATATAGGGAAACATCGATACCATAACATCGTAAATTGACCGACGTAATCAAAGGGACTCGACAACAGCGCTTGATGACGTTTGAACTACTGAACTTTGGTCTCTCAAATAAGAGAATACCGAGACGTCCGATCTTCAGACTTTAGGACCGGAGTCGTCTTAAACAAAGAAGACCCCAAAACTCCCTTTTCAGACGACCGTCAAGAGCAGGACCTCACAGAGTCCACAAAGAAGAATTTTCTATGGTTAAACCCCCCAATATAGGATCTTATTAGGTCATACTGGTGGACGATTAAATTTATTTAACTCGTTTAATTTATTTAATTCTACACCAGTATGACCTAATAACACCCGACATGAACTTAATGGAGGTGTTTCTCCAGTGTTTTATTCCAGTGTAAGACTCCAAACTCGACTTGTACGCAAAACCCCTCTATGGTAAATTGGGTCCTACGATTGAACAGGTAAACCCGTTGTCAAAGGATCATAGGCTATTTAGAAAATAACAGACTAAAGAGGAAAAGGCAACACCATACAAGAGTGAATTACCTATGCTACAGAAGTTCTTAGAAATACTTCTATGATCAATCTATTAAAAGTTTCAAGACAAAGTAAAGACCATAATTGAGACCCAAGGAGACATCTAAAAAAAGATAAGAAAGTGAAAACAGGGAAAAATATCATAAATAAAAGAAGTCCACAGAAAAGGAAATTTTCTTCAACCGTCACTAACATCACAAAACACCCATCTATCCGTCCTAACACGTCTTTTTTCTTAAGGGAAGTCCCACCTATCCCTCCTGGTCCAACCCATTTAATCCCTGTGAGAGTCCCAGGTTCTTTCCTTAGACATAAACCCCTTTCTTTAAATTACTTAAAACTAATTGTGTCTCACTGGAAAGAGGAAAAAGACACATGTGAAACTCATTTATACTCTGTGATTCTTTAAATGTAATGACAGGAGACAGTGTCGTTCGGATTAATCTTTGACAGAAGACAACTAAGAGATCCATTAAATCTCTCGAGAAGAAAAAATTTCTTATAAATAAATAAATAAAAGCCGACACGGCACAGAAGTAACGACACACACCAGAAAGAGAAAACAAAAAAAGATCAACGTTCCGCACCCCCGATGAGAGGACAACGACACGTGCCCGACCGGTGACGTCACCGAAACGCACAAAGTCTCGCACTAGAGATCCGTGCACCCGAAGTCGTCAACGTCGAGCGTACGAGACCCTCTCACCCGAGTCCTCAACACCGGGTGGTCGAATCGACGGGACACCACACACGCAGAAGGACCTGGTTCCTAACTTGGACACAAGGGACGTGACCGTCCACCTGAAGGTTGGTAACCTGGTGGACCCCCCGGGCGATCTCTCAATAAGAACGACCGATATCGGACTCCTATTTAAGAAATCCTCGGTGACTTCCTTCAGTCCCAGAAGGTTCTTCAACAGGATGTCAGCTGAGAACAGGAACCCGGACAACGGAGACTCAAACTCTACGGAGACCGAAGACATCGAGAGACCCTTCTTGAACTGGTTGAAGTCCTTTTCGAAAGAGAACGTGGATATAACTTAAGATAAGAGGGAGAGGGGACTTAGACGTAGAGTTAAGACAAACGAAATATAGAATAACAAAGACCTAGTCACTATCGTCACAAAGGATAAAAGATAGGGACACTATTAAAAAGTACTAAAAATTGCTCTGAACTGGTTCCTCTACTTCACATGATAGAAGGTTCATCTTAAACTGACATACATATATCGGAGGAACGTGATTAATACTTGAGTACGTACCCCCGTGGTAAGGTAAGAACAACGGTAAAAGGTCTCATCGCGTGTCACAGACCATCAAAGGATTCACTCAAAAAAAAAAAAAATTAATAGTATACTTGTTAAGGTACTCAAGGGAACAGATGTTCCTACACAAGGAGATACTAAAAAGGAACGTTTCAGTAACAAAGAAGAATAGAAGAAACCCGGGTGGAAGAAATAGAAGAAAAATAGATAAGACGAAGTGTGTACATGCGGGCACCGCCTAAGTACAACTACCACCGTCTTGGTTATGTTATAACATTTCATTAATCAGAGATTAATTTTATTTATTTAAATTTAATTTTTTTTTCTTTTTAACAATTTACCTTTTTTTTTCTTTAAGTTTCGACTACATATCACACACTAAAATAGTAACTGATATTCTCCGAACAATCTGATTGTAATTATGTTTTAGGATCTTTTAATAATGAACCTCTTATTACTGTGCAATTAAATAGTAAACGGGTGACTCTTATGTAAACATTCCTGTACTTGAAACTACCAAATTGTCTACAAACACCATAAATTTAAAGGGGTTATTTCGTTATCTCAGTTCGCCTTTATTGTAAATGGACAATCGGACGAAATTAAAAAAATGTGGCTCTGTAACGGTCACTCTGGTGTACGAAATCAGGAACAAAACATCTCTCTGTAGACTGACTACTATTATCTACCGTGACTAACAGGACGATTAATGTACCTTTAACCCGGAAGTACTTCCCACGACACAGGATTCTTTTCTACGATTTCTTACCTACACAGTCGTCGTTCCTTTACTCTATTCTTCCTGTCTTTTTTTTTCTAAGGGTAAGTAGTGTCATAACAATAGAGTAAAGTAAATTATTTTCCCTTTATAGGTTTCCACTTAAAAAGGGGTACGATGGATCTTATGTGAAATAGTTTGGTCACGTCATTACTTCTATTAACGTAGATTTTGGATTAATACGAGTCTATAAGACTCAACACCGTTTATCTTTCTGACTCTTTCTGTAAATTTCTTTGTGTCTATGTACCATCACTCACTAACTTGTGACCGTGTGTCCGTGTGTATATAATATCACCATTACGTTTACCTTCCTTACTCTTTTTCGGAAGTAAATATGTGTGTATAATATACATAACATCTCTAATTCGTTTCGACATAACATCCTTTTTGGTAATACTCTCTCATTTATTTTATTTTTAACATTTTATTTAGTACTATCAATTTTGTCATTAAAATCTTGTTTAAATACAAAAATTCTACTCCCGAGTAACATTAAATAAAAATTTTATTTTTTTATCAGAATTTAGAATTTTCGCTTACAAGACTAATACCTGTTAATTCCCTTATATATATTATACGATTTCTTCTTTTATCGGGAAAATAGGGGGTTTCCGAAAATCTTTAAATCATCCTAATAAAAATAAAGGACATTCTATTAAGATTTAATGTATCCCCATATCTCTCAAGAAATAGGTTACAAATTAGAAACATTACTCCTTGTGTCATGGAAGACTAAATTAAGTTTAGACTAAAATGTAGAGTATTTTATTAAAATAACAAATGAAGTATGAACAGGATACACAAATGAAGTTCATAATAATGACATATAAAAGACAAATCCACCATGACCCTTACCCCAGAACGACAGGGAATGTAAAATTGATTAATGACTACCGCATACTTATTTGATGATGAAAATCATGAGAACGGACCTCTTAGGGCACCTACCTCCTCGGACCACCCGACGTCAGGTACCCCAGCGCTTCTCAGTCTATACTGACTCGCTGAAGTGAAGTGAAATCACATAATTATTATACACATCAATGGAACCGAAAGGACTACCAAGCCACCATTCCCTTGACGGACGGTTACATCCTCAGATCCGAAACCAGGGTCCAACCCTTCTAGGGGACCTCTTCCTTTACCGTCGGACGAGGTCATAAGAACAGAAGTCTTAGGGTACCCGTCTCCACGGACCAACCGATGTCAGGTACCCCAACGTTTTCTCATCCTGAGTTGAGTCGCTGCTTTGTTGTTATCAACAGAATGACTTAGGAGTAGCTGTCTTTATCGTAAAGTCAAATAACAAAATCCAAAAAACCTATACGGTGTATGTATTCACTATTAAGTAAAATATTAAAGATTATCAAAATTGATTATATAGAAAAGAGAAAATTAAAAATAATATACATATATTAAACATTGATATAATACCAGAAATAAATGTCTATATAAAGACAAATTGTTTAATGGTGACGATGAAACAACAAAAAGAGTAAAAACTCAGTCAAACCTAAAGAACACTATACGATAATTATATATAAATTTTAAATAAAAAGTCCTAACTGAACTCATACTATATAAAAACACCCATGAATACATAGACTCCTATAGAAAGACAACGTAACTGGATACTTTTAATACCGATTCAAATCTTGAAAACGTATGGGTCAAAACTAATGATTTTAGAAGACAAAGATACAAATCTTTATTACTTTACATCTACTTTGTTACTATCCCTTTAAGGGTACACATTATTCGTGTCCGTCCTCGTGATTCGTTTAGAACCGGGGTTCATCCTATAGAGAACGACGTTCAAGACGAAGACGCAGGTGGAAATCAGAGGTCAAGAGAGTCATAAGAAGTCGGTTCTGAATCTTACCTGGACTTAAATGAGGATTAGGTAAATTCAAGGTCGTATTGGAGAGAAATTCTTCGTCGTATATACTACCGATTCTCATCTTTAGAACCGTAGTCCGTCTAGACCTAAACCAATACCGGGATGCTGTATAATCCAAAGTACTGGAACCTACTGTAGTAATTGAAGAAATTATAAAACAGAGTAATAAACATTTTCTTGAAGGAGTTTTCGACCCATAATACTCCTAACTTACTATCTTGATTTATTTTCTCACGTAAATTACGTATATCATCCCGCGGATTGTTTTTGATTCGGAAGACACACACACACCCGCGCGATTCGGCAAAGTCAGCACAGACTGAGAAACACTGGGATATCTGACATCGGGTGGTCGGAGAAGACAGGTACCCTAAGAGGTCCGTTCTTATGACCTCACCCAACGGTACGGGAAGAAGTCCCCTAGAAGGGTTAGATCCCTAGCTTGGTCACAGCGAATACAGAGGACGAAACCGTCCGTCCAAGAAATGGCGATCACGGTGGACCCTTCGGGTTCGGAAGATTTTTACCACTGATAATAATATACTTCGGTCTCCCGTCCGACTACACGTTTTAGAAGTCAGATTATTAATCACCGTAGAAAGTTTACGAACAAAATACAAATCTAGACCCCTGCTTAGAAGAGAACACCAAGTCTATCATTTCTTAGACGGACGTTAAGTCCTCTGGGTCCAAACTAGGGAACCACCCTTTCTACGGGACCTCTTCCTTTACTGTCGGGTGAGCTCATAAGAACGGACTTTTTACGATACCTGTCTTCTTGAACCTCCCATGTCCGGTACCCCAACGTTCTCAACCTATACTGGCTCACTGATTCGTGAGTACGTGTTCGTGCGTACGTGTATGCACACGTATGAAGGGTCGTACGTCAAGAGGTCTCCGAAGACGACGAAGTGGATGGTTACGCAGAGACTCCCACGTAGACCTTTGGAAAGAAGGGGGTCGAGACACCGAGGGACCCTACCAATAACCTGTCATTCCTTATCCTCCTGGGAACTGGTAGCAATGTAACGACCATCTCCTCTCGCACGGTGCGACCGTTGGGAGAGGTGAGGACTCGATAGTTTTCTCATTGTTTGTTCGTTGAGTATGAAAATGTCTTCATTTCAGGAGGGGAGAACAATTAATCAAGGGTAAGAAATTTGGTAATAACCACCTGCCTAAAAACCGATTACAGTAAGAGGATCAGTCTCCATTTCGGACTTAGATGACATTGAAAATTCGAATTCCGTCAAAAGTACAAAGAGCTTAGGACCGGTCAGAAGTGAAGGGGGTTGGTGGTAAAGTCCTCAAACTCGTACTCTACGATACTTGAGTCAAGAAAAAAACCCCCACCCCACCCCACCCCCCCTAATAGACACTGGACAATTTAAATAAATAAAAATTTAACTTCCTATGAACTAAATGTCTTAACACAACCAAAGACGGTTTGTAGTCGTATTTAGTCAGGACAACGACGACGACGACTCAGCGAAGTCAGCACAGGCTGAGACACGCTGGGGTATCTGCCGTCGGCTCATCCGAGGAGACAGGGACCCTAAGAGGTCCGTTCTTATGACCTCACCCAACGGTAAAGGAAGAGGTTACGTACTTCATTTTTCACTTTCACTTCAGCGAGTCAGCACGGGCTGAGAAGGGCTGGGGTACCTGATGTCGGATGGTCCGAGGAGGTAGGTACCCTAAGAGGTCCGTTCTCATGACCTCACCCAAATTTAGTCAGGATCCGTATTTAGTCAGGATCCATATTTATATATATATAGAGGGAAGGAAGAAATTGGAGGGAGGGACAGGGTGGGGAGATCCAACAATGTCTCCAGACCAAACTCAAGGGACTCAGTATGTCGTCTAAGGGTAACCGATACATTAAAGCGTACCATTACATTCAACGGCACAATGAGAACGGCGCGTGGGCTGAGAGAGTAAGGAGGGCCAGAGGCACAGGCATTCAGACAAGAGACACAGACACAAAGGTAACGACGGGACGTGTAAAGTAGTCATGGTGGAAAGATCTAAGGTATATATATGTATACCATCATATGGTACAAACAAAAAGACTGACTGAAGTGAGACACATTATCCGAGACCCAAGTAGGCAGAGTGCTCTTGACCGAGTTTACACAAGGAAAAATACTGACTCATTACAAGGTAACAAATATACGTGGTATCGAAGAGATAGGTAAGTAAACAGTCACCTGCAGATACAACGAAGGTACAAGATCGATAACATTTGTCACGACGTTACTGTTTACCCAATGTACACAGAAAATTTAAAAACCAAAGGAGTCCTATACACGGATCATCACCCTAACGACCTAGTATACCACCAAAATAAGGATCAAAAAAATTCCTCAGAGATATGACAGAGTGTATCACTGACATAGTTAAATGTAAGGGTGGTTGTCACATCCTCCCAAGGGAAAAGAGGTGTGGGAGAGGTCGTAAACATAAAACGTCTGAAAGACTACTACCGGTAAGAGTGGACACACTCCACTATAGAGTAACATCAAAACTAAACGTAAAGAGATTATTACTCAGTAGAACTTGTAGAAAAGTACACAAACAATCGGTAGACGTACAGAAGAAACCACATTACAGACAAATCCAGAAAAGGGGTGAAAAACTAACAGAACAAACAAAAAGACTATGACTGAACATTCTCGACGAACATATCAAACCTTTAACTAGGAAACAGTCAACAAAACAAACGAAATTCTCAAACTCGTTTTCGACGATACTTGTAGTTAAGAATTGATAAAAGTAGTCATTTACAAAATTAATCATATGTGAAAGGACCTATGACCGTACAACATTCAAAAACAGGAGTTTAAAAGAGTCCATAACATAATATACAAAAATACTGACACCCAAACTGTCTATTTTATACTGTGGATCTATTGAAACTAATGTCTATTTGTTTTTCATTCACGAAAATCCTATTTACACACATGGTCTAATACCCAGTATGAATTGTGATTTTCGTAAGACAAAGAATAGACTGTAAGGTTTAATTTGTCTGTGGGATATTAAAAATAAACGACTTAGACCGTTGCGACGTAACGTAAAATTTCTCTTACGTCTTTATTTAAAAACCACGAACATAAAACGTCGGAAAGAGTGACAAAATGCAAATCAAAGTTTGTGTCTAAAAGGTCGACTTATATAAATACCGCGATAAGTAACAGATGACATCGTGAATGAGATTAAAGACTTCGTCAATCACAAGTTTATCTCTATCTCTATCTATTGAAGAGGTCGACAGGTCCCTGTAGTGACGGTCTTGTTGTTGTTTCTACCAACCCAGGAACGGTCTCCAGTAAAGACACGAGAGTCTCGACCTCTTTCCCACCTTAAATTATGGTAAAAGTAAGTCTACAATAACCTGGTTGTATAAAGACATAAAAAAAGAGAAGAACCGAAAGTATGTTGAAGACAAACGTACAGTCATCGGAGAAGGATCATATAAAATGAGTTATGTCCATACTACTAACGATCTTTCTCCTGAAGATTAATAACGATTTATTAACACGTGATTCCGATATAATAAACTCCTTTTGAATCATCGACGATGACTCCATATCTCTTTAAGTAGAATAAAGTCTACACAAAATTTTATATACCCACATACGTAAGGATTGAAGACCTTTAAACCAAAGAGTATTAAAATACAGTATTGGGAGTCTAATAAACACAATCATTAACACGACAAAGTCCGTCCGTCATCAGGCACCCGTTAATTTCTCAGACGAGGTACTACATGAAACCCGTCTCCACGCAGAACGGACACGGAAGTCAAACCAAGGTTGTCAGTAAGAGAAACCGGAAGTGACAGAGAAGATGTTTATTGACAGGAACACCTGTCTCGGTCGTACGGGGTGACACTCAAGACGTACCAAGTCATCCACTTCTTGTCCGTTCACTTCCTTATGTCGTCTCCTTGATTCCTGTTTCTTTCTCTAACCTTGTTTTCTCGTACAGGACATTGACATTGAACCATTCTGACTAAAAAGATCACACCATTTAACAAAGAACTTCAACTAAGGTCGTCTCCTGAAGATTCGTACAAAATTTGGTACCGTCACAGAAGGATTCCCGTACTAGAGGAGTTCGTCTTCACACAAGAAATCATGTGTTCAGGAAACTCTACGACGTAATATTTTTCGTTTAAGAACAACGCAGTGTGGGATAGAGGTGAACGACTAAGTGTCCTGTATAACACGTAATCCGGCGACTCTTAAGGGTGATTAATATTTATTTTGTCTTTCCTTTCCATGGATAGAACATGAAAGGGGGACGTTTGTATGTCAAAGTACCTCACAGAAAGTTTTTTATGACAGGAAACCCGTACAAAAAGTTTCTTCCTCTAGTACAGTAACGAATAGACTCAAAACCAAACACACAAAAATTTCGGTAACGAAATCACAGAGTATAACGTCCTTTCCACAATTTTACCGACTACCTTCCTTTTACTGTGGACACTAAGTCCGTAGATTATCAATCTCACGTCCTGACTTTACTCTTTTCTTGTTAAAACACTTTACTTTCAAGTCGAGTTGAAACATACGGAAACTCAAACCGGTGGTAAGTCCTATTATAAACCCGAAGGGTCAGAACGAGTCACCTTTTCTTCGACGGACGGTTATGTCTTTGGTGTCCTCTGCACTCAAACTAACCACCCAGGCCTTCTAGGGGACCTTCTCCTTTACCGTTGGGTGAGGTCATAAGAACGACCTATTATGATCTATTACCTGTCTCGTCAGACTACCCGATCTCAGGTACCCCAATGTCTCTCAACCTGTACTGACTTACTGACTTGTACGTACATGTTCTATTATGAATTCCTCAAACTAGTGTACTAAGGTAGTATTTAATTCTTTAAATTATTCGATCCATTATTTCATTGTTTCTTTCTTTTTACAAAAGTACGTTCAATTGTCTTTTATCTTTTCTAACCACTTTACGACAATTGAAACAGTCGTTAAAAAAAAGAGTTAGATCTGTAGACAATCCTAAAAATTTTCATATAATTTATACTTCTTTGATTAGAAACTTGTTTTTATAAGGAACTTATTAATAAAATATAAGTATTTTTAACCTTTATTGAAATTAAAGGTTATTTCCATCTATTTTTTATGTACGTTTAATACCTTCAGGTGTATTATCTTATAATAACATGAAACTTTTTATTATAAATACTTTTTTTAGAATCATTATACCTTTTGATAAATATTTTGTAATAGTATCGTCCCAATTTAAAACGAATAAAGTATATGTAACTTATTTGACTCTTGATCATTTTTTAATAAATATATTGTCTTGATATCTCTAAACTCTAGTAAATGAAAAAGTAGGATTTTTCTACTACATAAAGAGTCAAAACAGGTCACCAGTAAACAATTGAAATATTTTTTGTACTTACATGGTTAAAATTTTCGTACAAAGATTCCATATCGTCACACACGTTTATTTCGAGAATCGTGACTTCTACATCGACCGACCTTTAAGACATTCAGAAAGACGAATTTTCCTTAATCATTTTAATATTTTTTTAGAGTCGAGATTACAAATTTGAGATTACATATGGTGTCTTTCTTTAAGTCACTCTTTTTTATTTATGGGTCAAATTAAAAATATAAAAATAACTAGTCTATAAATTACTCGAAGTACGGAGGATTTATGACAACCACGACCTCTAATAGAGATCGGACTTCTTAGTGTGTCAGGTTGACCTCAAACCTCCATGTCGTCCGTCCATTTGTTTACTAATGTATAAAACTATTTAAGTACTCTCTCTGTGTGTCTTATAGAAGTTCTGGGTATCGTACTCACAGATTCTTAGTCTTCTCTAAATGAACTCTTCCGTTGTGACCTCGACTCAGTTTACTGTCCAAGGTACATCCCTCCTCTCATTCTTCTTTATACAAGGACTATCTCGCCCGTTGTGACCCTAACGTAGGTTAAACTCTTGTTGGGTGTTTAGTTAGTAAAACCGAACTCATCTCATGACTCCGTACCCTCCTTACCACTCCCTCTCGGGTCACAAAAAGGAATTTTACAAAGATCGTGAAATTCCTAGTAAGAGTTTCTTTTAAAGGTTATCAGATCTTAACATCCTAGAAATCATGACACAGAAGTGACTACGTGGAGATAAAAGGAATAACTGTAAGGTTACTTTAACTTTACTTATTGATTTTACTGTAAAAACCTCTGATGTTATCATGTAAATAAATCATCCATCGTCTAAAATATCACAACAAAAGTCTTTACGTATGTTTGACTCACTCATTGACTACCGAGCTTACCATTTCTGGGGGACCTTACGTCCTCTGCTTCCTCTACACCTAAGCTAAGGACCCAACCTTTCCAGGGGACCTCATTCTTTACCGTCGGGTGAGGTCATGAGAACGGATCTTTTAGGGTACCTGTCTCCTTGGACCTCCCGATGTCAGGTACCCCAGTGTTTCTCGACCTGTGCTGATTCGTACGAACGTCACGAGTTACGAGTCGATGATTATACGTTTGATTGTTTAGTGTCTTTGCTTCATTTCACATAATGGTGACACGGTCAGGTTTCGACAGAAAGTATTAAGACAGGAGATAATTCGTGTAGACAATGGTAAGGATATTTCCCAATGTGTAGCTCAAAACAAAAAGAAACATTGAACTAATAAGTAAAAGAAGATACTCCTAAGTTGTCTATAATAAAGTCTACCTCATAGATGAGAATGGTAAGGTTATATAAGAGATATAAAAGGTCGAGAGGTGGAGAAAAGGGAAGTCTCTCTCGGACGTAAGTACACAGGTGATTACCTATAAAGGTATGATTTTTAAAGGGTACTCTTATACCTGACAGCACCGGTACGAGTCTAGACTAAAACTTGTCACTTCTAACCCGTACATTGGTAGTGCTCATAAATTTGAGACAAGATAGAGACACCTAAGTGTCTAGTAAAGGGTTTATTCGTAATCTATGCAATCACCGAGAATTTAGTCCCTTAGTATGTCCTGATCTACTTATAAAAATTATATTAGAAAGAATCCAAGATACTCAATTAATTTCCTTTAGTGACACAGAGTACCGAAGATAGAAATAAAGGAATTAAGACCCTTCTTTACGAAACACCGTCGTGTAGGACGATCAGTTGGATTCATATTTTTCACGGACCGTCTTAATCTGGACCCAAATGTATAGTCGAGACGGTTAATTTAATAACTAGAGGTCCTTCAATGGAACGAAAGGAACAACTTTCTCTATATCAATCTCCAATTCTCTCTTAACTACGAAAACTTGATACCACAACCTCTTCTGAGAACTCGTAGGGAACCTGACGTTCTTCTAGGTTGGTCATGTAGGATTTCCTCTAGTCAGGACCCACAAGAAACCTTCCTGACTACAACTTCGACTTTGAGGTTATGAAACCGGTGGACTACACTGTTTGACTGAGTAAACTTTTCTGGGACTACGACCCTTTCTAACTCCCGCCCTCCTCTTCCCCTGTTGTCTCCAACTCTACCAACCTACCGTAGTGGTTGAGTTACCTGTATCTCCAAACTCATTCGAGACCCTCAACCACTACCTGTCCCTTCGGACCGTACGACGTCAGGTACCCCAGTGTCTCAACCTATGACAAGTCACTGACTTGACTTGACTTGACTTGACTTGGACTTCACTCTTTTTATACATTTAACAGAAACGTATCTTCCACGAATAGATTACGAAGTATTATAATAATCACTAATTTACGTCATGATAATTGGGTTTAAAGGAATCGGATCGACTAACTGTAGATACTTCTGAGAGTCTACTAATTTAACTGTGATTATTCATAGACGAGAACTTATCATGTTTTTACAAATCGAGGATGTTTCACTACGTACTAATAATTTTAATAAGTAAAACACAAAGACACTTTACCTTCTGACAGTGATTACCCCGATGTACCCAATGATATATTTAGGAATGTCTTAAATGTAGATCTTTTACTCTTGGTTATTAATTTTAGTTTATGTTATTAACAATATTATCACCCATATACCCCTTGTATGTCTTTCGCCTAGATTGGTTCGGTTTCTACTAGTTTCTTTTGGATGTCCTTAATTTTAAGTATATCTAAGTACTTCCTTCCCACACCTAATTCTCTTCACCAACACTTGTCCTTTGCACACTCGACATTCTGTCTTTTCAATAGTCCACCTACTCGCCACTGTACGGACTCCTTCTCTGATTTCCACTCGTTTCGATCCCGAGATTCTTAGACGCCCCCTCTCTCCCACCACTCCAGCGTTTCCGTCTACCTCTGTCACCTCTCGGGTCATTCGGTGCATTTCCTGAAACCCGAATAGGATTCTCGTCACTCATAAGTCACTTCCTAAACACCGTTCACTCCCTGTTTTAGGTAACACTCCAAATCTTTGTTGTAACCTCTTACCTATTTTCTCGTTCCCATTCTTACATTTCGCTCAGTTTTCACTTCCTCCGTAATATGATTAGATCCGTCCTAAAGGGATATTATAAACTCGTAGAATCACACGAAGGGAAAGTACCGACACCAACATCTCACAAAAACGGACAAATCCTCACATACGTCACTTGTCGTTTGTCGAATGCATTTTCGTTTTGTTGAAAAAAAAAAAATTTGACCCGGTAGACCTGAAATGAAGACACAAAGATTGGTCCCTTTTGTCGTCGAAGTGACAAAAAAACTGGTTGTTTTATAATATTTTAATAAGTCAAAGGAAAGTTTAAGGTCTCATTTTAGCTAAAGAAATAATTTAGCTAAGAAACAATTTCAAAACCTTGGTAGAGGTCCTCTCGACTGTAAAGTATAAGGATGTAGGGACATACCTCTCCTCTTTTTCTATAGTAAGTCAACCTGAATTTTCTTCGCATTACTAATACGATTTTAAAGATTGTATACATCTATTATAAAGTTTCTGTGTAGTTTCGGAATGTCTTTAAAGTTTACATCAAACGAAAGTAGAGATCCCGGAACAGTAAAGGACCAGAAAAATCAGTGACCAATAAAGTAAGGACTCATACTGACTACTAAAACCACGTAACCTGTGTCATTAAAGACATAAAAAACGAAAAACCTAACCTGTGACTTTTCTTTCAAATTCATAAAAATAATACCACCTATGGACGATATTATCTGATGTAAAAAGAAAGAAAAAATCTTTACCAGCACTAATGACCTCGAGGATGAACCAATTGTGTTTCCTAAAGAGTCTAAATCCAAACTGCAGAGAGATACTCATCAGACACCCCTTATAAACTTGATTCCCGTGGTTTTAGAGATGCAATACAACAATTCTTTTTTTTTTATTTGAACAAACATTTTTTTGAAGGTCAGTCGTCACCTTCAATGAGGAAATTTAGTTTCGTGACACTAAAACCTTACAGAGTATTGTATATTTATACAAAGGACTCTCTCAACTGGAACAACCTGATAAAATTCGGTGTTTGTGATACGATTTCATCGCCAGTCTAACGATTGACGAACAGTCACTCCCAGACCTTCTTCAGTCTTCGTTCTTCGTGAGACAAACCCCTATCCTCCACCCTTCCTACTACAGAAGTAAGACGGAGAGTACCAGACGACAATCCGTAGAGTACAGACACCGTGGGTCTCGTCACGGACCGTATTTTATCGGGTGTCATAGATCAGGAGTCAAGAATCTAGGACCTCCCTTCTCTTCGAGACCTTTCTCTTGCAAAAAAAAAAAAAATCCTTGACTGAACGTCATTTCGAACAGGACTTCACTCCACTCCGATAAATATCAGGAATAAATAGGGTGAATCACACTTTCAAAACTAACGACGTCTTTATAATTACACGAACTAATACCCTGCGACGGGGTCTGGGACAACCTCTACAATGCATTGTACACAATTTCTATGACATAACGGAAACATTTTAGATTTTTTCTTAAGTCTTTATGTGGACCGAGATTCACAAAACTCATTCTTTGGCTTCTAGAACCTTTCATGGTATAGAAGTCGTGAAGGGTGTCCAGTCCACCTCGTGAACTCATAATCGTGTATATTGAAACAATTATTACTCTCCACCAAAAAGTCCCATCTTCCTCGTCCGTTAAACTTGTGATTTGATGGACCCAACCTTAAAGTAGAGGTAAGAAATTGGGAGACTTATGGAAACCCATGATAGGAAAGGGAGGGAAATGAAGTCAAAAGAGTAGAGTTTTGTTTCTCTATTTTAAAGGGATTATCTGAACATTACCCTTAATTTACTAATTTCTCTACGTTTCGTGAATATTGATACAAAGTGTCTCAATAATAACAATTAGTAAAACTATTTTGACACTATAACCGTGGTACTAGCAGTAAAATATCTACTTCTTTGTCTAGGCTGCTTCAAACTATCGAACGGACACAAGTGTGTCGTCCTTTCAGCAATTCTTCTCAAACTTAGGTATGGACACTACAGTAGTCCAGAGGAGAAAAGTGTCAACATGAGATAACGAAGAGACATTTTTCCCCACGAAATTACTTAACGAACGTTAATTTTATAACCCTCTTTCTCCGACGAATCTCTTTCAGAACCTCTTCCTTTACCGTTGGGTGAGGTCACAAGAACGGACCTCTTAGGGTCCCTGTCCCCTCGGACCACCCGACGGCAGATACCCCAGCGTGTCTCAGCCTGTACTGACTTCGCTGAATCGTCATCGTCATCGTCTCTTTCAGTCCCCCCACCCGTGAGATCAGCCCCCGGGAGTAGGAAGTACTTTCAAATCAACCCATATAATTTTCCTCCTCCATCTTTATTTTCCGACTTTATTTTCATGATTCATATTAACAACAACAACAACAAGTCAGAGATTCAGTACAGGTCGATAAACACTGGGGTACCTGACGTCGTACGGTCCGAGGAGACAGGAGGTCATAGAGGGTCTCATACCAGTTTAAGCACAGGTAACCCAACCACTACGACAGATTGGTAGAGTAGGAGACGGTGGATGAAGAGGAAAACGGAAGCTAGAAAGGGTCGTAGTTCTAGAAAAAGTTACTCAGAAGAGAAGGATAGTCCACCAGTTTCATAACCTCGAAATCGAAGTCGTAGTCAGGAAGGTTGTTATAACCTTATAAGGTTAAGATTTCTCAACTAAAGGAAATCCTGACTGACCAAACTATAGGAACGCCAGGTTCTCTGAAAGTTCTCAAAAGAGGTTGTGGTGTTGATCTTTCGTAGTTAAGATACCGTGAGTCGGAAAAAATACTAGGTTGAGAGTATAGGTATGTACTGATGACATTTTTGGTATCGAAACTGATATACCTTTAAACAAACTGTTATACTATAGAGACGAAAAATTATATGACATATCCAACCAGTATCGAAAGGAAACTTCCTTGTTCGTAGAAAATTAATACCGACGTCAGTGGTAGACGTCACTAAAACCTCGGGTTCTTTTATTTTAGACAGTGACAAAGGTCAAAAAGGGGAAAGATAAACGGTACTTCACTACCCTGGTCTACGGTGCTAGAATCAAAAAACTTACAACTAAAAGTTCGGTCAAAAAAGTGAGAGGAGAAAGTGAAAGTAGTTCTCCGAGAAATCAAGGAGAAATGGTAATTTTACCATGGTAGACGTATAGACTCTAATAACTATAAAGAGGACCGTTAGAATTAAGGTCAAACACGAAGTAGGTCGGGTCGTAAGATGAACTATATGAGACTTATATTAAATTTATTCGTCCCACTGTTATGTGTCGGAACTGCATGAGGAAAGGGTTAAAACTTGGTCAGGTAATAAGGTACAGACCAAGATTGACAACGAAGAACTGGACGTATGTCTAAAGAGTCCTCCACTAGACCATCAAGGTAGAGAAATTTTTAAAAGGTACCAAGTAACACCAGGTGTGTCAATTTCCGAAATCACATCAGTCACTTCCTCTTCATCTACAAAAAGACCTTAAGGGAGTGAAATACTAGGTGACTTACAACCGTTGAACTTGAGACTAAGGAGACGAAAAAGATTCGGGTCAAACATGTAGACCTTCAAGAGTCAAGCGTATGACGACTTCGGATCGAACTTCGGATCGATCGAGTCTTATCGAAACGACGAGATGTCATAACGAATTCTAACCAGTATAAACGTAACCACATTTACACGTCCATATAGGACATGTCTTTCTCCACTAATTTTCCCACGAATTCGTAACCTTTTTCACTTGTCATTATAACAATGTTCATCCCTTTGACAAATGAAATACTTGTGTCAAGTAATAAGAATTTGACTCCTACTCCTTAACAACAATAATAAAAAATTAAGTTTACAGAAATTGGAAACATGGACCCTAGTATTCAGTGAACGTAAAATTTACTTAACTGGAAACTCAAAACGGAAGATAAAGGTACCTTTAGGACCTTTGAATTAAGTAGTTCAAGGAATAAATTGGAACACCTAGTAAAAGAAGTCATAACTTCTAACATGTCCTTATGACCGAGAGTCTTATGACCTCACCCTAAGGTATCCTCTGGACCCAAGTTAGGGACCCAACCCTTCTAGGGGACCTCTTCCCTTTACGATGGGTGTGGTCATAAGACCGGACCTCTTAAGGTACCTGACATATATCAGGTACCCCAACTTTTCTCAGTCTGTGCTTACTCACTGAAAGTGAAAGTCGAACAACTCATGTTACGAAATGTTATTTATGAACTTTTCTCTCGGAAGGACCTGTTAGAAGTCATGACTTCTTTTACTAGGGGTTCCAGTTTATTCCTTGAACTACTGAATAAATATAAAAAATACAAAATTTTATATTTAAGTTAAACGTTCAACAGGTAAATATTAAAACGTAAGATATAAACACCATTAAAGATACGTTTTCAATTTTTTTTTCCAATTTACCTCCCCACATCCAACTTACCTCCGCATATCCAATGGGTGAGGTCATAAGGACCCGAAGGGACCAACGAGTCTACCATTCCTTAGACGGACATTACACCCTCTAGACCCAAGCTAGGGACCAACCTTTCTAGGGGATCTCCTCCCGTACCCTTGGTTGAGATCCTGACCCCGAAGGGCCCACCGAGTCACCATTTCTTGGACGGACGGTCACATACTCTGGGTCCAAACTGGGGACCCAACCCTTCTAGGGGACCTCTTCCTTTACCGTTGGGTGAGGTCACAAGAACGGACCTTTTAGGGCACCTGTCACCTCGGACTGTCCGATGTCAGGCACCCCAGTGTTTCTCAGCCTGTGCTGATTCGCTGATTTGTTGTTGTTTGTTGTTGTACACCCTAACAAAAACTTCGAAACATTTAAATAAGGACAAGAGACTAAATTCCTTATAAAGAAATTGATTAATCTAAAGAAGATATGAAATTGGTTTTATCCCTTTATTTTGACTCTAACTATTTTTACTATTTACTAGAAAAAAAGATTCCTCGTTAACCAAAAACGAAAGTTTTAAATAAACGAAGACTTACAAATATCTGTTATTTTGCAACATAGTATAGGATATCTTTCGGATAAAAGAAAATGATCACGAGACTAAGTTCAAATTTTGACTTGATAAATTAAAACATCATTACTACTTTCATCTTCCCGCAGGACTGACGAAGTAATCACAAAGTAAAGACCCGGTACGGAAGTCACACAAGAACCCCTATTAACATAATACTTTCAACTCTCCTAATTAGTTATAAAGTGACCCGTGAGGTGTAAGGTCTTCTGTACCCGTAGTTACCATCCGGAACAGTGAGTTAAGAACCCGTTTCAAAAATCAGAAATACGTATAGTGGAAATCACACAATTATATGTTCAGGCCTATAGCAGAAATCACACAATTATACTTCTGTTCCTTGTGTCAACAAAGGGAGATAAGAGGTGAAATAAGGAAATATTTTATTAAGACTAAAACAAGTCCCTCTATGGTAATAGGCATATGTCGATATACAATGTCCACTACAACTGGAGCCGGATCTACGTCCTGGATTTACCAGATTCTTGTTAGGGTATAGAGAACAGTTACTTACCGAGTTATTTTTGTTGTCTTAAAATCCCGTCCAGAAGTTCCTTTAAAACCTCTTTAATAGAAGGAAGGTTTCTCAAACGGAGTTCCAATCTTGGATTCAAAGGAAGAGACACATTATAATACAGGTCTATGGTACTGACTTTATCAAAAAACTACTTCCTACTTTACTTGTGTTCCTCTAGAATCTCGTCTTTTTAGTTTACTTGGACTGGTGATCCACTCGACGACTTAGTTGGTCGGAGCTTCGAAGAGGACCAAAAGTATTTTAAATTCTACTTAAAAGGATGTAAAATTCATTCTAAATCAGTCATAAAGAAAAAATAACGTCGACTTTAGAGAATCAAATGTGTCAAGGGTTTAAAGGAACGTAAAACTAAGAAAAAAAAATTTCTTTTTTTATATATTAATTATAAGGTGTCATTCAAATATCTTAATTTTATGTAAAAGACTTGGGACAGAGTACCTTATCGTAATGGAGAAGGACCACAAAGGGGTGACAAAAAAAAAAAAAAAAAACGGTCCTATATCCCCTTATCTATAAANAAAAAAAAAAAACCGGTCCTATATCCCCTTATCTATAAAATAATTTAAGAGATTATATTCAAATAATTTAGAAGGAGGAATTAAGAGTGAAGTAGGGTATCGTCGAAGAGGGTTTCATCTAGAATAAAAATACAAAAAACTAATATTGTAAATGTTCTGTGTTATTATTTTTGTAAAGTTGATATTAACCTAATAACATAAAAATTTTAAATAAAAATTTAACTTCTATTAACGAAATGTCTTAAAACAAAAGACATTTTGGCGTTGTACTTAGTCAGTATCCATATCTCACTTCATTCAGTCTTTCTCTTTCTATTTATAGCATATGATTACGAATACATGTCTTAGATCTTTTTACTATGACTTCTTAAGTAAAAGTCCCGTCGTCACCTCTTTGTCTGTATCTCTTGTCTGAATACCTGTACCCCTCTCCCCTCCTCTCCCACTCTATATACCTTTCACAATGTACCTTCGAATATAATGGTATACATTTTATCTATCGGTTACTCTTAAACGACATACCGAGTCCTTTGAGTTTGTCTCCGAGACATAGTGATGGTATGTAAAACTCGACTTAATATTGGGGAGGTTTTAAGTGTACAACTCCGGAATTGGAAATCTTACACTAACATTACCTGAATCGATGAAATTTCTCTGTTAATTCGATTTTATCCCAGTAATTCTACCCGGAATTAGGTCATAATGACTTCAGGAACATTCTTCTTCACTAATAAAAAGACCTTAACTCGACGTATTCAACGAACATATAAAAACTCTAATCAACAAACAGTCAACGAAGTAAACGATAATAAAAAAGGGTAAGTCTTCCGACAGAAAAGTGGAACGAATATAAAAGGAAACAACACGTCTTCGAAAATTAAAATTAATCTAGGGTAAACAAATAAAAACGAAAATAAAGGTCTTAAGACCCTCCACCGAGTATCTCTTAGGACGACACTAAATACAGTCTCTCACAAAACGGATACGAGAGGAGATCCTCAAAATATCAAAGACCAGAATGTAAATCTAGAAATTAGGTAAAACTCAAATAAAAACACACGCCACAATCTTTCACTAGATCAAAGTAAGAAAATGTTCACCAACTGGTCAAAAGGGTCGTGGTGAACAATTTCTCTAACAGAAATGAGGTAACATATAAGAACGGAGGAAACAGTTTCTATTCCACAGGTATGCACACATCTAAATAGAGACCCGAAAGACAAAACAAGGTAACTAGATATAAAGACAGAAACACGGTCATGGTATAACAGAACTACTGACACCGAAACATCATCTCAGACTTCAATCCGTTCAACTAAGGAGGTCAAGGTAAGAAGAAAGAGTTCTAACGAAACCGATCAACTCCAAAAAAACATAAAGGTATGTTTAGAACTTTAATAAACAAGATCAAGACACTTTTTATACCGACCATCGAACTATCCCTAACGTAACTTAAACATTTAACGAAACCCATCATATGAGTAAAAGTGATATAACTAAGAAGACTAGGTACTTGTACCCTATAAAGCGGTAGATAACCACAGGAGAAACTAAAGAAAGTAGTCACAAAATATCAAAAGATTTTTATTTGCTGGGTTAGTTTTTTACCCGGTTTCTTGATTTATCTGTAAAGAGGTTTCTTCCGTATGTCTACCGATTGTTTGTGTACTTTTCTACGAGTTGTAGTGAGTAATAATCTCTTTATGTTTAGTTTTGGTGTTACTCCATGGTGAAGTGTGGTCAGTCTTACAGACGTTAGGTTTTTAGACGTTCGTTATTTACGACCTCTCCCACACCTCTTTTCCCTTGGGAGGATGTGACAACCACCCTTACGTTTGATCATGTCGGTGATACCTCTTGTCACACCTCTAAGGAATTTTTTAACGTTTATCTTGATGGAATACTGGGTCGTTAGGGTGACGACCCGTATGTGTGGCTCCTTTGGTCTTAACTTTCTCTGTGTACATGGGGTTACAAGTAGCGTCGTGACAAATATTATCGGTCCTGTACCTTTGTTGGATCTACAGGTAGTCGTCTACTTACCTACTCTTTCGACACCATGTACATGTGTTACCTCATAATGAGTCGGCAATTTTTCTTATGTAAACTTAGTCAAGACTACTCTACCTAATTTGACCTCGGCTAATATGTCTCACTTCATTCGGTCTTTCTTTTTGTGGTTATGTCATATGATTGTGTATATATACCTTAAATCCTTCTACCGTTACTGCTGGGACATACGTTCTGTCCTTTTTTCTGTGTCTACACATATTGTCTGAAAACCTGAGTCTCCCTCTCCCTCTCCCACCCTACTAAACCCTCTTACCGTAACATTGTACTTATGATAGTACATTCTTAGCTTAACGGTCAGATAGAGGCTACATCCTATGTCGTACGAACCCCGACCACGTGCCACTACTGGGTCTCTCTACAATACCCCTCCCTCCACCCTCCCCCCAAGTACAAACCCTTGCGTACATGTGGGCACCACCTAAGTACAGTTACATACCGTTTTGGTTATGTCATAACATTTCATTTTATTTCATTTTTATTTTTAATTTTTTTTTTTCTTCTTCACTAATCCTGTGTTTCTATCGTTTATCTCTTTGTTGGTACACTCGTGGGTCGTTCTTCCACCGGTATACGTTTAGGTCGTCTCTTTAGTACCCTCTCTGATTTGGACGGTTACGGAACCAGAACCAGAATATCGGAGGTCCGAATCTAGTATCGGAGGTCTTGATACTCTTGTATTTAAAAACGACGATTTCAGTGGGTCTGACACTACAAAGTAATATCGGAGACATCGTTTGATGATACAAGATTTTGTCAACCAAAGTAAAGAAGGACAAAAGGTCACACGTTTCAACTTCATGTCACATATTATTAAACCTCGTAACAAAATGTCTTGAAAGAATTGTGAATTATAAATACATCAGTAAGACAAATATGAAAGACTACTTTGTGTTATAAGGTAGTAAGATAAAGAAAAAAGTGATGATGTTTAATTTACTAACTCTTGTACAACTCTACCATCCCTAAGTCACAATTGACTTCATCCCTTTCTCAAATTAGTCTAGTTATCTAGTGAGAATGATATCATTCCTTCTACCGAAATATCTTTAATTTCGTTCTTCCCGTCTCTCCATCCTCCAAAGTGATCAATAAAAACCGATATTACTAATAAAGTTAATTTCGTTACGATTATTTGTACTTTTTCTTTGAACCTCAACTTTATACAATTCCTATACTAGAATTGTGTTACGGTGTCACTAATACATATCCCTCATTCTCTCATTCTATTGAGGATCCAAAACCAGACTCACTGTCCACAGTAATAACTCTACCTCCGACATTCTCTTTCTACTATTTACGTCAAATCGGCACACTTAACTACACAAGCACCCGAGACGTCTACGTACACAGGTAGTCCGTAAACTTATATACGGGCTCCTTTCCGACCTTACATAATGTCCCAGTTCTCATTCGTAAATCTCATCACTCTGATCACACACACAACCTGCAAGTCAGCACAGGCTACGAAACGTTGGGGTACCTGACATCGGGCGGTCCAAGACAGGTACCTCAAGACATGTTCTTAGATCTCACCCATCGTCGGTAAAGGTAAAGATCCCCTAGAAAGGTTGGGTCCCTAGTTTGGGTCCAGAGGACATAATGTCCACCTAAGAAATGACAGACTCGGTGATCCCTTCGGGAGACTCAATAAGATTTATATTTTAGACCCTCTACCGTTTTACATCTCACCCGTTTCTCCTGAGTGTTTCATGAAACTATTTATTACCGGTACCTCCCTTCTATAGTAGTGGGTGTTATCTCGGTTGGTAGTTTGATTCCCTTATGTTATAAATATTTCTAAAGTTTGTTTCTGCTTGTACAGTACATGTCAGATCTTCAGGTTATTATATTCCGGACTTTTCACCGATAGGTCAAATATCTGTACCACTAATACCTACTAAAATCTTACTCGTCAAAGACACACCCTTCAAAGGTATAAGGTCATCCTACTTCCATTTATTCTTTCAGACCATATTTCGTAATAAAGTTCTTCTAACAGACACTTTGTTTCCACTTTCTATGTCAAAATTATTCTTTCTTAACATCCAAGTCTCTTCACACCTAAACCTAACTTCTTTCTTATAACAAACTCTAACCCATACTGAACTAGTACCCGGAAGGGACCACCAAGTCACCATTTTCTTAGACAGATATTACGTTCTCTGTCTTCTCTGTACCCAAGCTAGGGACCCAACTCTTCTAGTGAACCTCCTACCGCACCGTTGGATGACGTCATAAGAACGGATCTTTACGGGTACCTGTCTCCTCCGACCACCCGATGTCAGGGACCCCAGTGTTTCACAACCTGGACGACTTCGTTGATTCGTGTGTATGTGCCTACTGAACTAGCATAAGTCTCGACCCTCTCTAGTTATTTAACCTTTTTTCCTTTTATTTTCCTAGAACTTTACTCAGTTTCTTTTCCGTCTTTTACTTTACTGAGTACCAACTGAGTTATAAAGGAATCACTTATTTACTCACTTATATCAACTTCCTAATCACTTATCGTGTTCTTAGTGTGTAGGAGACTCTTACTTCTATTAACATATCATAATCCACATTTGCATCTATTTAAGACTTACTCAGTCCTCTACTCGGTCAAATATAGACTCCAGAGCCAAAAACACTACTTAATCTTCCACTCTTCAACTTATCCTGTAAACTCTCCTATACTTTTCGAACATGGTATGTGTAATTTGATGACTCTTTTTCTTTTAAATAGTACTCCTTTCTAATGATGTATCGATATTATAATAGACACAAACCTCTAAAAAGAGTTACTTCTTTCTACTCACACCTGTCCTCTCCCTCTAATCCCGTTTAGAGAACTAAAGGCAGAGTGATTCTACTGTTGCTTACCCGTAACGGTTCCTTATACCCTACAACATAATGAAAAGAAGTCACATACCGTACAACAATAGTTAAAAACATAAAAAAAATTACTCTCCTAAACTTAAGTTTCGACTTGTTTCACTTAGCCCATATCATGTGTAACCTATGTCCGATAGACAAATTTTTTTTAATACCATTTTATGTTTATTACATTTCAAGGAGTAAGGTTAATAAAAATACACTAGTTAAAATACCTTAATTCATGTAGGTCTAACAAGACGTTGTAAGTAGTGATAGGTAGAGGTCTCGTAAGAGTAGAAATGGCTGTGAGACATGGGTAATTTGTGAATTAAAGGGAAGCGTAGAAGGGGATGGGGACCGTTGACCGTAAGAGGAAAGACAGAGACACCTAGTCCGGTGAGATCTTTAAAGTACATTCTTCTTATTATGTAACAAAAAAGAAAACACTGACCGAACAAAGTGAATTGTACGACAGGGCTTCAAAGTAAACACAATATATCGTATACAGTTTTACAGGAGGGGAAAAATCCGACTTACTATAAGATAACATACATACACAGGACAAAACAAATAGGTAAGTAGAGACCCACCCGTGAACCCAACGAATTATAAACCGATAATACTTATTAAAACGGCACCTACACCCATATGTCTATAGACAAGTTCAAGGTCCAAAGTCGAGAAAACCTAGGAATGGGTCTTTACCTTAAAGATCCAGTGTAAATTAAGTCACTCTTTACAAATCACTTTCACTTCAACGAGTCAACACAGGTTGAGAAACGTTGGGGTACTTGACATCGGGTGGTCCGAGGAGGTAGGTACCCTGAGAGGTCCGTTCTCACGACCTCACCCAACGGTAAAGGAAGAGGTCCCTTAGAAGGGTTGGGTCCCTAGCCTGGGCCCAGAGGGCGTAACGTCCGTCTACGAAATCGAAGACTCGAATCACTCTTTAGTGGTATGGTAAATCGTCGACATGCGCAAATGTAAGGGTAGTCGCTACGAGTACCAAAGGTTGTAGAGGTGAAGGAAAGATTGTGGACAATAAAAGACAAAAAGACTATTATCAGTAAATTTTTTATGATCAAAAAAAAAAAAAAGATTACCGGCACAGCGTACCGAACGTCCTATAATCAACGGGTCGGTTCCTACCTTGGGTGCGGGGGGATTGGTGCGACCGGTAAAATTTACATACACTTCAACAACAGAGTGACACCAAGACTAAACGTACAGAGATTACGGATCTCTACGAGTCGTGGTAAACCACACGAATTACCGGTAAACATATAGAAGAAACCTCTTTACAGATTCAGGAAACGGGTATAAAAATAGTCCACCAAAAGAAAAGACGACAACAACTGAACATCTTAAAGAATATATAAGATTTATAATAAAGATATAGTCTATATGTTAAACTTTTTATAAAAGAAAGTGGGACTCCCACCGGAAAAGTGAGACAACTATTATAGAAAACTACATGTTTTCAAAAATTAAAACTATTTCAGATTAAATATATCAAAAAGGAAACAAATGACACGAAAACCATGGTATACATTTCTTATTAACGGTATAGGTTGTAGTACCAAGGAAAGGGGATGCAAAAGATATTCTGAAAATATAATGAAATAGACAAAATTATTATTTTGTAACGTACTTAATGAAACATTATCATACTTGTTCCTTCGTATTATCGACTTTATTTTGATATGATAGATTTTAAATAATTTTTACTTTCAGTGTATACAGTACCTTCTTACAGAGATAAATAATTTTTAACCCGACGTTACTTTGACGAGAATATAAGAATCCTATCACGTTTGTCAAACGATCGTAACTGTACCGGATCCCTACTCGTTTCAACTGTCTCAGTACCAGACAATTCTCTATCTAATACCTGAAATTTTTCACTCATTTGTTTCCTTCTCATCAGGTACTTCGTATTTTTAGGGTTGACGGTCATTTTAGTGTACCCAGAGTTTGAGATCTCAATGAAATTTGTAAAAAGATGTTAAAAGAGGAATAGGTAAACTAATGATTTAAAAATAAAACACCAAGAGAGTGTAGTATAAGAATAAGGGTGTTGACAACGAGAAAACTATAATGCCTTTATCGAAGGTGTTACTTGAAGGATAGAGAGAACGTAACTAATAAGTACCCTTATAATTCTATGACCCCTTCTACCTCGTAAATAAAAAGAATTTTTTTAACTATAATCTATAAAAAATTTTATGTATCTTTCTTTATTTTCTATTTATGTAACTTTCGTTGTAAAACCTTTTCTATTGAAATAATCTGAAGGGATATGAATACCAAATTAAAAAAATTTTTCAGTAAATAAACCTCATGGGAATTTGAGACAATGATTATAATTATTTCATGTAGAGTCCATCATACGATTGACTGAAGTCTGGTCGCTTGTAATAAGAACACCAGGTACATTAACTATGTAAGTAAGTAAATTTTTATAACTCATAGAAGTACACGTTGAACGATAAAACCCTGGACCTTTATGTCTTTACTTATTTCGTTTGTTTTGGAAATGGGAACACCTAAATGTAAAATAACTCCCACATCTGTCTTTTATTTGTTCTTCTCCACCGTTCTTATGTGTCTTCTTGACATGTTTTTTCTAGAAGTGCTGGGTCTATTAGTACTACCAAACTAGTGAGTGTGAGTGGATCTCGGTCTGTAGGACCTTACACTTCCGTTCACCCGGAATCCTTCGTAGTGATGCTTGTTTGGATCACCTTCACTACCTTAAGGTCAACTCGAAAGTTTAGGACTTTCTACTACGCCACTTTCAGGACGTGAGTTATACAGTCGTTTAAACCGTTTGAGTCGTCACCGGTGTCCTGACCTTTTCCAGTCAAAAGTAAGGTTAGTGTTCTTTCCGTCATGGTTTCTTACGAGTTTGATGACGTGTTAACGTAAGTAGAATGTACGATCATTTCATTACGAGTTTTCAGAGGTTCGGTCCGAAGTCGTCATGCACTTGACACTTGAAGGACTACAAGTTCGACCAAAATCTTTTCCGGCTCCTTGGTCTCTAGTTTAACGGTTGTAGGCGACCTAGTACCCTTTTCGTCCTCTCAAGGTCTTTTTGTAGATAAAGACGAAATAACTGATACGGTTTCGGAAAGTGACACACCTAGTGTTATTTGACACCTTTTAAGACTTTCTCTACCTTTATGGTCTGGTGGACTGGACGGAGAACTTTTTGGATATACGTCTAGTCCTTCGTTGTCAATCTTGACCTGTACCTTGTTGTATGACCAAGGTTTACCCGTTTCCTCATACAGTTCCGACATATAACAGTGGGACGAATAAATTGAATATACGTCTCATGTAGTACTCTTTGTGACCCGACCTTCTTCGTGTTCGACCTTAGTTCTAACAGCCCTCTTTATAGTTATTGGAGTCTATACGTCTACTGTGGTAGGAATACCGTCTTTCACTTGATTTCTCGGAGAACTACTTTCACTTTCTCCTCTAACTTTTTCCAACCGACTCTCGAGTTGTAAGTCTTTTGATTCTAGTACCGTAGACCAGGGTAGTGAAGTACCCTTTATCTACCCCTTTGTCACCTTTGTCACCGACTGAAATAAAAAAACACGAGGTTTTAGTGACGTCTAACACTAACGTCGGTACTTTAATTTTCTGCGAATGAGGAACCTTCCTTTCAATACTGGTTGGATCTGTCGTATAAGTTTTCGTCTCCGTAATGAAACAATTGTTGCCAGGCAGATCAGTTTCGATATCAAAAAGGTCATCAGTACATACCTATACTCTCAACCTGACACTTTTTTTGACTCACGGTTTCTTAATTACGAAAACTTGACACCACAACCTCTTCTGAGAACTCTCAGGGAACTTGACGTACCCCTAGGTTTGTCAGATAGGATTTCCTCTAGTCAGGACCCACAAGTAACCTTCCTGACTACAACTTCCACTTTGAACTTATGAAACCGGTGGAGTACTCTTCTCGACTGAGTAAACTTTTCTGGGACTACGACCCTTTCTAACTCCCGTTCTTCTCTTACCCTGTTGTCTCCTACTCTACCAAAGTACCGTAGTGGTTGGATTACCTGTACCCAAACCCACTTGAGGGCTTCAACCACTACCTGTCCCTCCGGACCGTACGACGCTAAGTACATCAGTGTTTCCAAACCTGTACTGAATCACTGACTTGATTTGACTTGACTTGACTATATGGTATATAATATACCACTATTTACATACCTCTTTTACAAACTGTTCTTTACTCCCGAAGTTACAGTATTGATCTTCTTTTCCGATGTCGTCTTCCACCTATAAACTTGTTTCTGGTCTTCCAACATTCTATCCTCCGACACGTTTTTAAATCCACTTTTCATAGAAGTTCACCTCTGTCCTCGTTCACGTTTCTAAGGTGCGACCCTTCACACGGACAATGAAAAATCCTCGTAGTCCTTCCGGTAATCGGACCACACCCCTACCACCTCTCGTCACCATATGTCTCGGTCTCCCAAACGCCCCGTCCTCTAGAACGTCCCGGACTCCGACAACATTCCTGAAGTCGAAAATGAGACCCAGTCTGAGTAACTTTGTAAAATTCGTCTGCTCACTGTACTCGACCGAAGAAAAATTAAAAAAATTATATGTAAATAAATAAAATTAACCTCCGATTAATGAAATGTTATAACATAACCAAAACGGTATGTAGTCGTACTTAGACGGTGCCCACATGTGCACAGGGGGTAAGACTTGGGGGGAGGGTGGAGGGAGTAGCATGGTAGGGAGACCCAGTAGGGGCACGTGGTCGGGACTCGTAGGACATAGGACGTAACTTGCACCTGACCACTAAGCAGAGTGTATACTATAATATGTACAAAGTTACGGTAAGAGGGTTTAGTAGGGTGTGAGTGGGAGAGGGTGTCTCAGGTTTTCTGACAAGATATATAGACACAGAGAAAACCACAAAACGTATGTCCTAATAGTAATGGTAGAAAGATTTAAGGAATATATACGCAATCATATGACATAACCACAAAAAGAAAGACCGAATGACGTGAGACATATTATCCGAGGTCAATTAGGTGGAGTAATCTTGACTAAGTTTACATAAGAAAAATTACCGACTCATTATGAGGTAACACATATACATGGTGTCGAAAGAGTAGGTAAACAGACGACTACTTGTAGATCCAACGAAGGTACGTGACCGATAATATTTGTCACGACGCTACTTGTGACTCCATGTGCACAGAGAAAGTTAAAACCAAAGGAGCCACACATACGGGTCGTCACCCTAACGACCCAGTATTCCGTCAAGTTAAAGGTCAAAAAATTCCTTAGAGGTGTGACAAAAGGTATCACCAACATGATCAAACGTAAGGGTGGTTGTCACATTCTCCCAAGGGAAAAGAGGTGTCGGAGAGGTCGTAAATAACGAACATCTGAACCTAGCGTCGGTAAGACTGACCACACTTTACCATGGAGTAACACCAAAACTAAACGTAAAGAGACTATTACTCACTACAACTCGTAGAAAAGTACACAAATAACTGTTCCCACGGGTGAAATTGGTGATGATAAGTTGTATGAAAACTTACAAAACCGGCGTCGTTAGTCTCGTCTTTCTCTTTATTTTCCTTAGGTTCAACCTTTTCTTCTTTATTTTGAGAGTGACAAACGTCTACTGTATTAGGAGATGTATCTTTTGGGATTTCTGAGGTGGCCTTTTAATGATCTCTGATTAGTTACTTATATCATTTTAACGTCCTATATTTTAGTTGTGTGTCTTTAGGGAACGTAAGGATATGTGACTATTACTCTTTTATCTCTTTAATTCCTTTGTTAAGGTAAGTGGTAACGTTACTTTTCTTATTATATGAATCCTTATATAGATGAATTTCTTTGTTTTCTGGATATATATCTTTTGATATTTTGCGACCACTTTCTTTATTTTTTCCTGTGACTATCTACCTCTTTATATGGTACAAATACCTAACCTTCTTAGTTATATCACTTTTACTGTACTTACATGATGGGTTTCGTTAGATATCTAAGTTACGTTAGGGATAGTTCGATGGTTACCATAAAAAGTGTCTCGATCTTGTTTATTAAAGTGTTAAACATACTTTTATGTTTTTTTGGAACTTATCGGTTTCGTTAGAACTGTTTCTTCTTACCTTGACCTCCTTAGTTGGACGGACTGAAGTCCGAGATGATGTTTCGGTGTCAGTAGTTCTGTCATACCATGACCGTGTTTCTGTCTTTATATCTAGTTACCTTGTTTTATCTTTCGGATCTCTATTCGGGTGTGTGGATACCTGTGGAATAGAAACTGTTTCCTCCGTTCCTATATGTTACCTCTTTTCCGTTAGAGAAATTGTTCACCACGAACCTTTTGACCAGTTGGTGAACATTTTCTTACTTTGATCTTGTGAAAGATTGTGGTATGTGTTTTTATTTGAGTTTTACCTAATTTCTAGTTTTACATTCTGGTCTTTGATATTTTGAGAATCTCCTCTTGTATCCGTTTTGTGAGAGGTGTATTTAGTGTCGTCCTAGGAGACACTGGGTGGAGAGCCTTATAACCTTTATTTTCGTTTTTATTTGTTTACCCTGGGTTAATTTTAATTTTCGAAGACGTGTTGTTTCCTTTGATATTCGTTCCACTTTTCTGTCGGAAGTCTTACCCTCTTTTATTATCGTTTAATTCGTTGACTGTACTTAATTAGAGTTTTTATATGTTCGTTGAGGACGTCGAGTTAAGGTCTTTTTATTTACTGGGTTAGTTTTTTACCCGGGTTCTAGATTTGTCTGTAAAGAGGTTTCTTCTGTATGTCTACCGAAGAAAAATTTTACTAATAACACCAGTGATAACACTTTGTAACATCCTCACTGTCGTTCCCGACTTAGACCCAATCCCCCGACAACATTCTTATATCCGATCTATACCACCGAGAGTTGTCTCTCCTTCAAGAACTTCACTTAATATCGGGTCAGACGGTAGAACAGGGTAAGGCCGAGTCTACTCTCCTTCGACCTCACCTACTGTCACGAATCCCGTTTACTCTCATCATGGTACCCACCTTGAGATCCTTTGTCGTTTTACGTTCCCTTAGACGGTAGGATCCATGTGTCACAAAGTCAATTCAATCTGAGGACTAGAAACCTGTAAGAAGATATGAAAAACGAGAAACCGGGAAACGGACTCGTAAACAAATAGACAGGATGTACAGTTTTAAATAAGTACTAAATTCTAAGTAGAGTCTATAATGACGGAAGTATTTATTCCAACAGTTTAAATCGTTCATTTTTGTCCTCCAGGTTAGTTTAAACTTAAAGGCTATTTGTTACTTATTAAATTTTCATCTTGCTACCCTGTATCAAATGATGAAAAGTAACAAATAATTTTAATTCTAAGTAGACGTTCGGGTTTAAAATAGAAAGTTGTAATAATTATTCGATATTAATTATATGTCGAATCACGAAATCACGAGTTTAAAGTTACTCGTGACTTCAAAGTTACTCCTATCCAAAACAACACGGTGAGGTTTCAGAATCTCTAAAATTTGTTATTTCGAAATAAAGGACAAATACGATGTGCATGAAATGTCGTATCGTCTCTTCGGGAGAATTAAATCAAGAAGTCTCTGATGGTAAAGTTTCAACGAAACTCACTACGGTCTCCCTCTCGAAACGTCTTAAAGTGTAATCGTTAATTAACGAGACCAGACTTACATTGTTTGTATGACGGTAAACGTTGAGTAACCGGTCTTTTCAGAAACCCCCGGTAGTCGATTTCTTCTTATTCTCAAGTCAAGACAGTATAGGACCCTTTCTCTCCCGACCTCGATCTCTTTCGTCGTTACTACAACAAAGATCCACGTTAAGGGGCACCCACATTAGAAAGGAAAGATCTCGGGGAACCCTAAATAAACATTAAAGGATTACTATAAATAGAATAAAATTAAACGTCAAATTGGTAAAAGATGGATAAATTAGAAAAAACCTATTTAATAAACTCTCCGTCCTGGATCTTAATATAACTGTCACATTGAAGTTAGGTACACACAACTTAAGTAGAATGTAAACACGGAGTGAGAAGAGAGAGACTCCGAAGTGACCACCAAGTCACCACTTTTTAGACGAACGGTTACGTCCTCTGCACCCAATCTAGGGGCCCAACCCTTCTAGGGGACCTCTTCCTTTACCGTTGGGTGAGGTCATAAGAACGGACCTCTTTGGGTACCTGTCTCCTCGGACCGTCCGATGTCGGGTGTCCCAACGTTTTCTCAACCTATACATCATTGATTCGTTGTTGTTGTCGTGGAGAGAGATCAGGGTCGCGACACACTCCACACTAAAGTAGACTCGAAATGAGAACTCTACATGTGTCGACACCAGAAGTAACCAGGAAATCTATGCCCGAAGAGAGACGAGGAGTAAATGGTCCGACAAATGGGTCTCCAAGATGTACCGTCCGTTCTCAGGAGACGAAGACCTGTAATTTTTAAGAAAAGAAAAACATAGAAAAATGATGACGACAAAGATCGAATCTCCTTAATTAGACTATAATTAAAGGAAATTGGAAAAAGAAAAGATGATAGGAAAGTTAGTCCAGTCTATTTGTCTACAAGTGTGTATTTGTGTACACATGTTTTGGTGTTAATTAAGATATGTTGCATATCTTTTTGTACAACTGATGAGTTTACTCTGAAGAAAAACTTAGGGAAACCCTATTTATTGTTTAGAACCACCTAAAGACGGTCTTTAGGTCTGAAGTAAAAGGTATTTGACTTTTCTATATAAAACGATTTATTTAAATTTGAGAATTCACTTCTGACCTAAATTTACTAGTAAAAATATATACTTTCCTCACCCAGTCTCCGTTGTGTAAGTAATACAACTCCCTTTAATTAGACACAGAGTTATTCTAAAAGTCTGATATACTGTCACGACGTTTCACAGGTAGAGAGAACACCACTCTTACTTCGTTTTATTTTACCCCAAAACGATGAGAGACAAAATATAAGTGATCCCCTAGGTACACGGTATTTCTCTCGTAGTCTTCATTGATTCTACCAGGAGGTTAGTAAGATAAACTCTTGTAAACTTTTCAATCGTGGACAAAATACTGTTAAATCAGTACACAAATTATTATAAATTCTTAAGACTAGTTCAAATTAGTCACTAGACCCTATAAGTTCAAAGGATACTAAAACTAGTGGACTAATTCCTTGGTCCACCCTTTTTACAATCTCGAGACTCCTTCTTATTATAAATTGAGTTTAAGTTAGTTTTAGATATAATTTCTCTGATAGATATTTCAGACAACCTAGGAGGTCCGGTCGTACGGGAGGAAGTCCCCTAGAAGGGTCGTGTCCCTAGTTTAGGTCCAGAGGGTGAAACGTCCACCTAAGAAATGGTAGACTCGGTGGTCCCTTCGGGTTCTTATGACCTCACCCGTTGGATAGAGAAGGGGTCCCCAAGAAGGGTTGGATCCTTAACTTGGCCCCAAAGGACGTAACGTTCGCCTAAGAAATGGTCAACTCGATGGTCCCTTCGGGGTAATTTCTTTGATGTCAACGATTTTACTGACAAAAACAAAAACAACAACAACAACAACTCTTTCTAATGCACGTAAGACTTCTAATTTTGTTACTTTGAGTCTTCTCCTCCTATACTTTCATGGGACTTTTACTAACATAACCAATTTTAAGAAAGGGTTGAAAGAAAGGATTGGAACAACGGGTCACTTCTATTTCATATTTAGTTCAAACCAAGTAATTCTTCCAATATATATATATATTGATGTAAACTAAAGTGTTTAAAATTCAAAATAAAACATGGGATTTACTGTAATAGAATAGTGAACATTACCTTGTAGTAACTTATAGAAAAATATCCATGTAACACTTATTAAACACAATAAAGTAAACAATATTAATTAAGATGGTCAAAAAAGTGTCACCAACGTCAAAATATAGATAAAACACTATTAGTTACTAAGTAGGTAAATAAGTTTTTATAAAAATAAGTCACGAGTGACACACGGTCCGTGGTACGATCCACGATCATATCACTAAAAGAACCCTTTCTGACAGTTCCGGAGTCTGTTTCCGTCAGGGTCAATCGAAATACGAGCTTTCTATAATAAAATTAATGATACCAAATCAAAACTAATGTAACCAAAGACCGGAAGTTTTTACCTCCGATGTGTATCATTCCATTAAGGAACCATCTCTCTATTGAAACTGGTGTTTTTATATACGAGAAAGAAAACCGTAGATAGAGTTGTCTTCTAACTACCAAATTTCGTAGTAAATGGACTGAAAACGCTTCCTTTCGGAAAGACAATCAGAATCATAAACGTAACATAAACACTCGTTTAGAAATGTTTATCAGTATCGTTACCGAATTTGGTTCATTCTCTTAGAAATTTACTTCTAACACACTTGATGAAACGAAGGTTTTTATAACTTTGTCTAAAAATTATAAATAAAACCGACTCAATTTCTATAAACTTTTCTAAGATCGGTCAATGTCTGAATATGTAATAAATGTTGGGTATGAATAATGTTTTAATAAACCCTTATTCAAAGTACTTCCTTATTTGTAAAATTTTTTATAAATTAGTTAAGAGGAAGACGACCATACAGAAATTTGTCTTTTACGATAACAGTTTTATTTTGTTATTTTATTAATATAAATAGTAAACACTTAAAGTTTTAACAACACAAAACAAAAAATGAAGTAATATAAAAGGATCATTCAAATTTAATTTACATAACAAACATACCTTTGGTACGTTAAATATTAATATCTCGTATCCTGAATCTGGTTTAGAGACCAAGACGTAGGACCATGGTGGTGAAAGATCGAAGAACTACTACGACCCTTTAGTCGAAGGAATTGAATCAAAAGATCAAACGTTTTGTCCCGACCGTGAGAAGAAACGACACATTCCTGATTTGTGTTATGGACCGTTTCTCTCTACACGTATTATTCGTCAGGTAATAATAAAGAAAAAAATTTTCACTTAAACAATGTGATGACGAGGACCGAAAAAAGAAAAAAAATTACTAGACTAAAAATTTCGGTGTTCCGCACACCCTAGAATCGACGGACTGATCCCTAGCCTGGAGACGAGAGACTAGCTTTCCACTTCAGAATTAGTGATCTGGTGGTCCCTTTAGGGAGTAATAATAAAGAATAGTTTATATAAATGGTACATATGGATGATCTGTATGTGTATCATTTATAAGTTTTATTCTCTATACTTTCAGTAACTTCTTAACAAAAGGAGGTGACGAACTAACTAGTCGGGTTGTAGGTGGTACGGAAAGTCAAAGGAGTTCAGCAAGTAATTTGTTTTATTTTTTGGGTCGTAAGTAAAACAGTCAATGTCCTCCCCTCTACTACTTGTCGTTCTTCTCTAATCGCAAAACCTCTATCCATGAGGTTTAGTGAACCTGCACACCTCGAGTAAACCCAGAAACCGTCAGAGTATAATATGTAAAAATTGTTTCTCAATAGTAAGTTTATACCGTCTATTTTACACCTCTAATTTCGTTTTAACCTTTACTACTAACTCTTAAATTCTATTGAAAAAATACGTAATATCTAATTTCCGGTAGTCACACAGTCTTTTAGAACTCTATAACAGTATATGTATCGGCACTAATTTAGGACAATATTTTATCCTTAATAGACTTTTCTTTCTCCTAAAACTTTCACTTTTCCTACTTTTTAATAAGTCCTCTCACGTACTAAATCATTGATTGAGTAAGAGTCGTCATGAAAACTCTTTTACCTTTACGGTTTTTGTGTCTGGACATTAGTGTTACGTAATTAATGTTGAGTCTAACCACCCTCTTTCTGGAGGGACGATTCTGCTGAGATCAATAGTCGAACACAAACAAAAATTAAAGTACACAGAAATGTATACAATTGGAGTTCCAATAATAGAAACACATCAAAGATGTGACACAGTAAGGTCATAAATAGATACTATAAGAAAAATATATAATATAAATACTTACTAAGGATCGAATATTAATAGTAATAAAGATTTCTTCTTTTACACTGAGTAGTCTTTGAAAACAAAATATAAAAACTCTTTTAAAATGAGAAACATCATAAATGATGTATTTGAAATAAAATACTTACTTTGTAAATTTATTCACGATGTACTATCAATGATTTATCTTTGTTTTCTTCCTTTTTTATGTCTATTATCTCATTTTTAAGTGGGTATTGGGATACGGACGACTATTGGTGACAATAATAAACCTGTATGTAACTAAAGATAAAAATTACATAAGTGTATATGTACTCACATATTTGGTATGAAATTTTTTTTAAATAAAAGTTAACCTCCTGTTAACGAAATGTATAATACAACCAAAGACGGTATGTTGTTGTACTTAGTCGGCATTCATGTACGTACGGGGGAGGGTAAACTCGGAGAGGGGTGGAGGGTGGGGCAGGGTGCGGAAATCCAACTTTGTCTCACGGTGTGACGTTGACACACCAATATGTCGTTAAAGGGACACAATATGTCGTTGAACGACGACGATAGACAAAATACGTAACATCACGTATACAAAGTTACGATGAGAGAGTTAAGTAGGGTGAGAGAGGAAGGGGGTGACACAGGTTTCAGACAAGAGACACAGACATGGTGTGTCAAAATAAAACGTTTTTAATTTAGTATATTGTGTCAAAACAAGAGAAAAAATGAGTTGTCATATACATATGATAACATATGTATACATATCATATACATATGACAAGCCATTTTTTCTCTTGTTTTGACACAATATATGACCTCTTCCTTTACCGTTGGGTGAGGCCACAAGGACGGACCTCTTAGGGTCCCTGCCCCCTCGGACCATCCGTCGGCAGATACCCCAGCGTGTCTCAGCCTGTGCTGACTTCACCGAATCGTCGTCGTCGTATTTCTATCTAGATGTACCATTAAAATTACCGATGTATTATAAGTATCTTTCGATGTAACATATAAATTGTTTAAGGGTAAAAACTTGCAAATATTATAAAAACTTTCCATCATTATCTATACATTACCAATTCTCGTACCAGGATTTAGATCTAAAGGGAAAAAGTATACAGTCGAGACGGTGAGTACCTACTTATTAAAACGCTTTCAAAAATTTAGTAAGACAACGACCCCAAGGAGTGTCCATTTTACCATTAATATTATCATTAATTGAATACCAATACTCCTAAATTACCTAATCACTATTTTTGATATTACAAATATTTCAATTCTAATTGGAACCCGATCTTTTCGTCTTACATTAGAACATATGGTAGAGTAACGACTACCTTGTGTAAGGACGACCTCCCTCTCCGGACTTTATGAGATGTTCAGAGACGTAATCTGTAAATTTAGTGTCTACATCACTTAGTATATCTTTTACGTTTTATAGAGATTAGGTAGAGTCTAGGAATAACCCAATTCATAAATCGGGGAGTTTGATAGACAGAATTGTCACCTTTCCTACTTAGACGAAATCCCTTCTCTAAAAGTTAAAATCGAAGATCCATAAAAAAAAAAAATTACGTGTTACAAACTGTATATTTACTTTTGAATATTCATTTTTCCTTTCTTATAATTCCCTTTTAAAATCTTCGTCTGTGTGTCTATTAAATGTACCATCCCAACCGTTTGTTTTAGAAATTGATGTTACCTATATAAAATTTTTATTTCCTTTAAACTTAAAATTTTCCTACTTTAAACTTTTGATCTCTTAAATTATATCTGAAAACTTGATAGTCTAAGGGCACTTATAAGACAATTATGATTAAAATTTGAATTCTCACATAATCCAACCCAATTGTTGTATTATCTCTATCGACTTGTATCCAAATTACTTTAGTTTTCCGTCTAGTTATTTCGTGTAGACCTTGTGTCTCTCCTTCTTCTCTTATCATTTTTGTCTTTTTTCAATTCTCTATAAACCCCGTATTATTTACCACATTTGTAGACCTTTAATCTCATGATCTTTCTCCCCTTACTTACTTTCATTATCATAAATTTATGAAATTTACGAAATTTAGTGAAATTTCACTATCACCGACTCCGAAAAGGTTTTGACCATTTTAAGTCCAAGTTCTTCAAATTCCTTGGGATTCACTCTTTTTAATTTGGGATTGGGATTAGGGTCCCTACCCCCTCGGACCACCCGACGACAGATACCCAGTGTGTCTCAACCTGTGCTGACTTCGCTAAATCGTCGTCGTCGTCGTCCGTGTGTTACGAGTGAGGTCATAAGAACGGACCTCTTAGGGTACCTGTCCCCTCGGACCGTCCGATGTCAGGTACCCCAGCGTTTCTCAACCTGTGTTGACTTGCTGAAGTGTCCGTGTATTATAGGTTATAAAGGGACTATTAATGTCCCTTTTTCTTTGAGCTAAATTCTTTATTTCTGGGTCGACATACAGTCCGTGACAATACACGTGAACATATCGTAGATTTTTTTGTATTGGATTGAGATCTAGTGTCTCTAAATACGAACACAACCTCTCAAAATATCAAAATGAGAATATGAATCCAGATAATGGGTAAACCTCAATAAAAAACATATCTCAGGTTCTTGATTGAAGTAAAAAACGTACACCTATAAGACCGTGGTATACAACTTTTCTGTCAACAAAGACGGAAACGTACCAGAATCGTGGGAACAGTTTATAATCAACTGGTATTTAAATTCCCAAATAAAACTTTATAGTTAGGATAAGGTAACTAATTATACAGACAGAAATACCATTATGATATGACAGAACCAATGGTATCAAAAAATCATTCAAAATATTGACTCTTCGTACCCAGGAGGTTGAAAACAAGAAAGAGTTTTAATAAAACCGATAAGATCAAGAAACTTAAAGGTTTAATTAAAATCGTATAGTCGAATAGTTACAGACATTTTTTTTCGTCGATCGTAAAAAAACTTAGACATCTAGTTGACCCTTCATAATGGTAAAATCGTCATAATTAAGAAGATAGGTAATTGTACTGAATAGAAAGGTAAAAAATCCGTAAAATCAAAAGAAAATTTTATAAACATTAATAGTAACATGTTTAGAATGTGAAGATAATTTAAATAAGAGTTCGTAAAAACTACGGTAAAATTTACCTTAACGGAGGACTTAAAATAAAAGTCAAACAAGTAACCATCACACATCTCTACGTTAACTAAAAATGTATAAATAGAATATAGGACGTTCGAACGATTTCACCAAATACTCAATATTGTAAAAAGTCACCTAAGGAATAGTAGTAGTAGAACACTAGATGTCTATGAAGAAAAAAGTTATGGTTACGGGAAATAAAGAAAAAGAACGTATTAAAAGGACCAATCTCGGAGGTCACGTTATAACTTATCTTCACCGTTCTCCCTTGTAAGAACAGAATAAGGACTCTAATCTCACAAGGACTAGAATCCGAAGACGGTAATTTACATTCACAACAACATATAAGGGAAATAGTTCTACTTGTTCAAGGAAAGATAAAGGTCCAAAAAAAAAAAAAACTCATGAAAAATAGTTCTTTCTAATAACCTAAAACAGTTTACGGAAAAAGATGTAATCAGTTCTACTAGTACACCGAAAACAGAATATAAGATAATTATCTCAGGATATAAGATAATTATCCTACAACTAATTAACTAATTAGTTACAACTAGTGTAACCAATTAAAAGTCTAAATTAGATTAGAACGTAACACCTCTATTTAGGTGAACCAGTACTATATATTAGGAAAAATATAAAATGAGTAGAGACACTGATAAAACAACTCAAAGACCAGATATAAATATCCCTTATAACAAGACATACACACACACAAATACACTCTCTCTCTCTCTCTCTCTCTCTATCTCTCTCTCTCTCTTTCTATAGAAAAAACCCGACACATAATCCTGTTATTACCAGAGTGTCCTTCCTAACCTTTTACAAGGAAAGAGAAGACAAAAACTTGTCGAACACTCCCTAACCGTAATTAAGAAATTTATAAAGTACCTCAAGTGATTACTTTGACACATCAACCCAAAAAACAAACAAACCACCCCCCATCGAAGATTTTAATCATGAATTTAGAGTAATGAACAAAATCAAGATAACTCTAAAAGATAGACCAGGTGACTATTTTATACCCTTTTATTAGCAATTTCCCATCTAAAATATTTACAAAATTACTCTAAGTTTCTATTGTCACGTCTGAAGGAAGGTAGTCAAGGGGAGTCTTACAAGTGTTTACCCGGGGTACCTAAGCCCTCTGTAACGGTCCTTTTACAGAACTAGTGATAGAACTGAACATGTTTAATTTTAGTGATTCTTTACTTTATCCTTAAAGTCATACACATCGTCAGTACCGAACCGGATTCTTATTACCAAAATTGACGTCATCCGACCACCTATAAACCCACCACTTCAATCCTTTCGTATATTTACTTTATAACTGTCTTAAACAATTTACCCGAAAATTTTATAATTACTTATAGTTTGTTTTTAAAACTTATTGAGTACGTCTACTTCCATCAAAATAAAGTCAGTAAAGACCAGATACTTATATTTATCTTTTGAAGTCCGTGGTATGGTGACCGACAGGAGTATGTATTTTTTATCTAAACCCACCCCTTTGTTTTGTTGTAAACAATGTCCACACACAAATTCCCTGAGGTAAACTGAATGGGTCTCTTGTAAACACCAGAGGAACGTCTACTGACCACCCAGGTAATGGGTTTCAGATGGACCGTTGTCAAATCAGGTCTCCTTTCGTGAGACTAATTCCTAGTTATCAATACGGGTTTACGTAATTCACTGTCACCGATGACCGTTTCCTAGTCTTTAGACTCATCAAAGATCCTTGATCTTAAAAGTTCACTCCCGTGTCACACTTTACACAGTCTTATACACACCCCGATTCTTATATTAAACTGGACAATATGGGACCCCATAAGTACATTATTGTATTGGTCTCATCAGGGATGTGACCAACGACTAAATAGTAAGTTTTACTTCACTTTCTTTAAACCAAATCTACCATCACACAACACGACCCGACTCACTTGTATTCGTCCCGGTTGTGCACGTAATTCAGGTTTGATAAAGAGGGTACTTTTATATAAAATTTTTATGTTATCTTTTATTCGTACTCCGATTACTACAAGTCTACGACCCGGATATAAGAGGAGTTTACTGACTTCTTTTCTTTTCAATACCTTGTCCTCGAATTCAGTATATATTTTCCATTAAGAATACTATCAAGACTCTTAAGGACTCAAGTCCATAGTAAGACAACGAAAGAAAGTATATAAAGAACGTTTAAGGTTGGTTCCCGTCATATTAAAAGGGGTTGTATCAAATTCGTAAAGACCCTAAACGAAGTGTCATCATCGTTGTTAGAAACGTCCTTTAGAGTACCGTCAAAATTTTACTCAAATGTCAAACCTCTTTCAGACCGTTTTCATATTCACAACATTGTAGTTGTGAATCGTACAGTTTAAAAATCCAAAGTCCTTTTATCGTGTAGAAAGGAAAATGTGTTACATTGGGCATAAAAAGCTCAGTAACTACAATGTCAAGAGGTTTACATCATCACACTAAAAGATTTAATATAAGTACTAATACAGTGATCGAAAAATTTTTTTTGTTTATCTCGTTTTACCAACCTTACTCATTCGTCGTTATCTATAAAGAATATATCCGATACGTAGATAAAGTATAAAAACTTCAAATTGTCAGATATCTTCATCCACACACGAGTCACAGTATTAATTGCGAGTCTTAAAAAGTAGACATTCACCGACTATGATTTTGTTTAATAATTACACATCTTTGATTTACGTAAACAAGGTTTACCCTTCACAAGAAAAAACGGTAGACCAACTGAAAGTCGAATCCTTAGGGTGAACTCTTTTATCCAAAGAGAGTCGTCGGGAGACAAATGAGGGACGTCACTAAAGAGTCATTTTAGAGAAAATGGACCTCTACTGGACAGTTAGGAAAAGGGAAACCCAAGAACCAGTTCTTCAATGTCTGTTTTTCATTTATTTTATAGTCGAAATAATTAATTACCTTTTCGTGTCCTACTGTCGTGTAGAGTGAAAAGAAGGAAGTGGCGGAGGCCTAGGGGGTGAGGGAGGAACGACCGAAAAAGTCCTTTCGACGTCATGGTCGGACTCCAAAAGTCCGTTTATCTCATACGGTAGAAGGGGACTTGACTTTGAGTTCGAACGGACGCGTCTCTAGACATCTAGATATTTAGAGGTCCTAAATGTAGTCAATTTATCCAGACGAGACACTTCTGTTTAACGTCCTCTCTAGAAGACGGAAATTAATGTCCTTTATTTCTCCTTCATCCAGTTACGGAATCTGAAAATTTAGAGACCAATTTATGTGGAAGACACACTTACAGAACTCTACCCCTGAGGATTTCCTCGACCTTTCCCCGAAGCGACCACCCTTTCCATTTCTGAGACGGAATTCCGAGTCACCATTTCTGAGACGGACGTCACGACCTCTGGACCCAAGTTAGGAACCAAACCCTTATAGGAGACTTCCTCCCGTACCGTTGGGCGAGATCATGAGAACGGATCTCTTAGGGTACCTGTCTTCTCGAACTCTCCGACGTCAGGTGTCGCAGCGCACCTCAACCGATACTGACTGCACTGATTCGTCGTCGTTTCCTCGACCTTTGCAACGGAAGGTGATTAGACGTCTCCCCCACCTCAATGGATAACACTTTTTACCTCACTTGTCTTTCCCTCTTTCACTCCAAAAGACTTCTACTCATCCGTTGTGTGTACAATCAGTTAGACAAGAATGAGAAGTTTTAGATTAGATGTCCCGTTCGGAGAAAAACACCTCAAAATCGTCCGTACCAACAGGTTAACATTTACACGAATACTAAATTCTACCCTTTAGTCACTTCCTCTTTCGTGAATTGCCACAAGTCGTCTCGTTTGACATCGGAGACTGTCGCACTGTCGTTCTCTTCTTTCTTGTTTTCACATCTGCATTAGATTATTAAGCTTTCTGTAACGGTGGTCCACGGCTAGACACCCGATCGTTTCCAGGGTATTTGAACTCGGTTGGGACTACCCGAGTCCGACAGGACCCTTTCTTAATAGTCACCCAACTCTGATTGTTACGACTAGTAAATCCTTTTAAACTTTTCGTCTGGAACCTCAGGTGTATTGGATTTAGAAAGTATTCACTTCTTTGATTCCAGTTCATAAGAGAGTTTCTTCGATATAAATTATGTAAAATATTTCTACAAGTATGTTGTAATTAAAAAATTTTCGTTCTATAACACAAAACATTACTTCAGTTGACCGAGTAACCTTTTGAACTAATACGTTTTTCTGAGTGAATCACCCACCACACCCCCCCTATGGAATTAGAAAGTCCGACGATATTACTTTTATGACATCTGAACCACTGAGTATTTAATGTCTCTCCGTAAAGAGTGTCAAAACCTCGGATCCTTCAGGTTCTAGTTCCATGACCGTCTTTCTCTACAGACTACTCCCGGACGAAGAATCAAGTACTTGACAGTAGAAGAGACACAGGAATGTACCCCTTCACGTGTCCCCTTTAGCGACTCCAGACAAAATATTCCCGTGATTAAGACAAGTACTCTTGAGGTAGGAATACCAGATTAGTGTAGGGTTTCCGGGGTAGAGGTTTACGGTAGTGTGCCCCCCAATCCAAAGTCATATGCTTAAAACGTCCTCGTGTCCGTAAGCCAGATATTATCTCTTACTCTTGTACTGACCTTACAGAAATAAAAGACATCAGGGATTATCTTGGAGTGTATCGAGAGACGAGTAGTACCTAGGGTAGTAATAACCGACTACTTACAACCTTCCATATACCCAACCCTAAAATATTCGTGTCTTAAGTACTGAAACTTCCTTAAATCAAGGACATTCTACAGTCAAGATAATTACCATAGTGAAGGGAAGAAGTCGTACAAAAGTATAGAGAGGGGTTCATAACGAGGAGTTAACGGTGACGGAAAAGGTGGGACTCGGAAACCCGAAGGGAACACCGAGTCGACCATTTCTTAAGGTACCTGACATATCAGGTACCCAGTGCTTCTCAACCTGAACTGACTCACTACAAGTGAAAAGATAGGATGTGAAATTCAGTATCATTAGATGGTACCCATCCCCTTATTCCGACAAAAAAGAATCATTTTTTTTTAAACCTCAATTCTACATAAAGGGTCAATCTTTCGTAATGCACTGAGGTCTCCCAACGTTAAGTGTAAGTTCAGAGATCTTGACCCATCGCCGGTTGGACGGACTCACATACACTGTCGAGACCTAACATTTTAAACGGTCTTGATATTTAAAATGGTTCCACAAATCTCATTAGTGAAAAGAAAGAAGTGTAACGACCTCCTCTTTACCGTCATTTCAAGAGACGGTTCGTCTTTAGTTCTACGGAATTGAAGTACAAGTTTAAAACGTTTTAAAATAAGACATTTTCTGGAACTATAATCTATTTCTACCTCAAAAGTAAATCTTCTACAGTGACACGAGGTAAACTGTCTAATAAAAACAAAGAAACTTGAGAAACAAAAACTTGATGGTGAACTTTCATCGAAGGGTATACCGAAACCCATTTTAATCAACTTAGTTAAATTTAATTTACTATGAACTCATCTACAGTAAATGTAAAATTTCCATACAAACATCCCACTTAGGTATCTACAAGTTTTGTTATCGAATCTAATGATGAAACTAAATTGAAACTTTTATATTTCAAGACTTATAAATAATAACAACGATAGTACGAACAAAACTTTCGTTTCCGTTAGCTCAAATATAAATTTCAATAGCTCATGGATGTTGGAAATTACCATGTCCGACCAACTATAGGTTTCTAATCATAAACCCGAAGGGGCTAACACGTCACTATTTCTTAGGTGGATAGTTCCGTCCTCTGTACCTAAGGTAGGGACCCAACCCTTCTAGAGGACCTCATCTTTTACTGTTGGGTGAGGTTATAAGAACGGATCTCTTAAAGGTACCTGTCTCCTCGGACCGACCGATGTCGGGTACCCCGACGTCTCAGTCTGTGTTGACTCGTATGTGGTTAATTCACTTTTTCAACTGAATTTTGAGTTGTCAGTTTTTCGATTCTAGCACCGTAGACCAGGGTAGTGAAGTACCGTTCATCTACCCCTTTGTTACCTTTGTCACTCTCTGAAATAAAAAAGCCCGAAGTTTTAGTGACGTCTACCACTAACGTCGATACTTCAAATTTCTGTGAACGAGGAACTTTGTTTTCAGTACTAGTTGGATCCCTTGTATAATTTTTCGTCTCTATAATGAAACGGTTGTTTCCAGGTAGATCAGTTTCGATACTAAAAAGGTCATCAGTACATACCTACACTCTCAACCTGATATTTCTTTCGACTCACGTCTTCTTAACTACAAAAACTTGACACCAAAACCTGTTCTGAGAACTCTCAGGGAGCCTGTTGTTTCTAGGTTGGTCAGGGAGGATTTCCTTTAGTCAGGACTTATAAACTACGACTTCGACTTTGAGGTTATGAAACCGGTGGACTACGTTTCTTGACTGAATAACCTTTTCTAGGACTACGACTCTTTCTAGTTTCCGTCCTCCTCTTCCCCTGTTGTCTCCTACTCTATCAACCTACCGTATTGGTTGAACTACCTGTACTCAAACTCGTTCGAGATCCTCAACCACTACCTGTACCTTCGGACCACACGGCTTCAGGTACCCCAACGTTTCTCAGCCTGTGTTTACTTACTAACTTGACTTGACTTGGACTGTGTTGGATAGTAAACGAAAAGTACCCTCTACCTTTGAAAAGTTTAGTTATTACTTGAACTTTTTAAACAATGTACAGAATTTTGACAAAGAGACAAAGAACACCAATAATAGAGGATGGTATGTATAGAAAACACTTTGATACTATTGACTCTACAATTTACGTACATAAAAATTTCTAGAATTACTTCGGAACTCACACAAATAGACCCATTAAATCAACGATTCAGCACAGACTGAGAAACGATGAGGTACTTGACATCGGGTGGTCCGAGGAGAGAGATACCCTAAAAGTCCGTTCTTATAACCTCACCCAACGTAAATAGAATACTAAATCGTTTACTCTTAGACTTCTCTCTTCTATAGTTACACATAAACTGTTTCTACAATAGGACTTTTCGTACAGCGAAGACTTGTCTAGTGAAATCAGAAAAATGTCTGACCTAGTCAGAAAGCTTCCACCGATATTAAGACCCAAACAATTATCTCGTGTAAGGCACGGTATCCTGTCATCCGTTTCCCAAACTCAATATTAATGTATTGACGATCTGCTCACAAGTTTAGGGTCCCAAGAGTATTGTTTTATGATGTCTGACCCACTGAACTTTGTCGTCTTGAAATAAAAGAGTGGTAACAAGTCCCACCTTCAGGTTCCAGTTCCACAGTCGTCCGGACCAAAGAGGGCTCCGGAGAGAACCGAACGTCTGTTCGGCGACAGAAAGACTCAGGAGTGTGCGGAGGACACACGACCGTGTAGGTAACACAGAAGGACATACAGGTCGAAAGGAGAAGAAGATTCCTGTTGCCAGTACGACCTAATCTCGGACGAGCTAAGGTAAAATTCCATCAATGGAGAAATTTCGGGGCCAGAGGTTCATCAGTGTAAGACTCTATGACTTCCAATCCCTAAGTTGTATATTTAAAACTCCCTCAGTATTATCATTGATCCACAAAGGTGCTAAACAAGTCAGTAAATATATAAAAGTAAATCGCGAGTGACTATTTCATGGACCCGAAGGGTCCACCGAGTCACCATTTGTAGACGGACGGTCATGTCCTCTGCGTCCTCTATCCCCAAGATAGGGACCCAACCCTTCTACGGGACCTCGTCCTTTACCGTTGGGTGCGGTCGTAATTACGGTCCTATTAAGGTACCTGTCTGTCTCCTCGGACCGACCGATGCCAGTCACCCCAGTGTTTCCCAGCCTATGCTGACTCGCTGCCTCGTGCGTGTAACATTTCATGGATGAGACCCCGTCCGTGAACACAATCCGAGTCCCGTAGACTGACAGTGTGAACGGGGACGGGAGTCAATTGAGTATTGCATCACTGTCACCTCACTGGTCTTCCTGAAATCTGACAAGTCTGGGACTTATACAGTCCTAGAGGGTCTCACCCGACACTTAATACATCAATAATTTTTCTTAAGAGACCCTCTATTACCCTCAAACCGAAGGTGACTAGTTTACCTTTTATTATTGACTTTTAGATTTTCCACGAAACATCCACTGACTCAGGAAACACCAGTAACACGGAACACCAGGATTGCTATTTTTAATTCGAAGTCTCTTAGAGTTCACAAAACGGACTATAATGTCTAGATCAAACTCATCCTTCAACCCAACTTGGAACGAGACACAAAGGGATTGCATTTATTTATGAACTAATACAGTACTCCATTAGAAGTCGACAGTGGAACCCAAGTAATCTCAAAATATACGTCGACGGTTTGTATCATCATGAAGGTTTCGGTAGTCGTTTGATGAAGAATTTAAAAGGACCTGAATCCTTCACAATAACCCTCTTTTGGTTTAGTTCTGGGTATATATACACACATATATTTATATATATACATGTATATATATAACCTATTAAATGAAAAGTCTATATGAAATTTCTACAACGTGTCTAGAAATCGACGAGTAAGACAGGGATGACTCCGGCGTAAAGGTGAAGTATGGAGATTCGGAAAATTTATCCTTAAAACAGTAAGGACAAAGTAAAAAACCCAGACTAATCCTGTTCTGGTTTAATTTAAAACGGGTCATAACTGAGATACTGAACTAATATAAGTCTCAGAGTCCCTTGATTTTAATTTAGACATCTTCTATTAGAACGACAATTATTTTTCCGAGAATCCACCAGAAACGGAAACTATATAATGATCTAGGTAAAAATCTATTTCGAAGAGTCTTCCGAAAACCCGTTTTTTTTTTTTTTTTTTTTTCATTGAAACAACCAACTTCGGAACAAAGGAGTAAAGTGTTCTGGGACAAAGGTCATGAACTTTTCGGTCTAACTAAAAAATTTTATTTACAGTACCCCTTAAAGTATTGGTTCTTTTTTTTGGAACCAAACCTAGAGTTTCGTAGTTCGGGAGAACCATCCCTTTTGGTTCCATTATAGGCTACATTTCCACTCTCCTATATCAGATAATGAAACAAAAACGAAATTGATTTTTACACACCGATGAAGGAAAAAAGAGGAACTTCATATAGACTTTTATATTAGAAGTCATTATATCACTTACTAAAGGTCTATATGTATACCAAAGGAAGAATAATTTCCACCCGTCGTTTCAACACGACCATTGAAAAGGGGGGTGAAGTTAATACCAATTTTCTAAGATAATCAACTTTTAATCTTGATGTCAAAAAACCGTTGTGATAAAATAAAGACAAAGTAAGTGTAGAACTCAAAACCATCTACCGTCTGAATAAGTCTGTTATTTAACTATTTGATTCTCTAACCATTTTAAAATATATAAGTAATGACTTGGACACTCTTTTGTATTTATTCAGAGGGTGACTGAAGATGACTGAAGTTTACATTTAGAAAATTCATTTCAAGTATCCGAGTCTAATTACTGTTTCAAACCGGTTTATGTTTATATTGAACTTAGTCACTGGAAGGACTCAATACTGAATTTACCTGAACTGTAGTTATTTCGGAGGGACGGTAAATTAGATTAGAAAGATTCTCTCTCTTCAAAGGTCTCCTCACCCATTTGGTTTCCAGACACTTCAAACTTCAAAGGTAACTTTTACAGAACTTCACTATTGAATTAATATAACGACCAAATGTCATGTCTCAAGTTCGAGGGTTTAGTCTCTAGAACAGTTAAGTCTAGTGGTGACAGTCATCAATCACCGTCCCTCAGAGTAAGTTTCAAGTCGTAGAGTTTAAGGAAAAAGGACAAAGAAATAGAAAAAGAAAGTGAAAACTACGAACCACGATCATTCAATGTATTATAATGAGTACTTTTTTACTGTCCTTTGACTAATTTTACTGATTTGACATCAGAACTACAAACCTACGGACTTCCTATACCTAGTTTATCAAGAAACTCCCACTTATATAATCAATTCTAACCTAAAACGATATTCTTTGTCTCTTTGCTTTTTCATTTACCTTCCGAAATAAAAAGACCAAACGGTTCTTCAGAACTCCATCTTACGAAGGGTCCACCGAATCACCATTTCTTAAGCGGACGGTCACGACCTCTGTGTTGTCTGAACCCAAGTCAGGGACCCAGTCCTACTAGGGGACCTCCTCCTCTACCGTTGGTTCAGGTCATAAGAACGGACCTCTTATGGTACCTGTATACTCGAACCACCGGATGTCAGGTACCCCACCACCCACCCGCCCCTCTTGACGTTTCTAACCTATGTTGACTCGGTGACTCAAATAGTAAAACAGAGTGTTATTAGGAAGTTCTACCTATAATAAATGACTACTTCTATACTCCAACTTTCTTTAACAAAAATCGATCTGTAATTAGTCCTAAACTTAAGTTCTGGGTCACTGAGTCTCGTTCCAGTCTTTTGAAAGAGACATTTCCCGACCTACCATTTCTAAAATCTAACGTTCTCAACATTACCAGTGTACACTATTTTATTGTGAAAACAAGAGTATAAAAAGTTGGTGAATTCTTACATATTCGGTAAGAAGCGAACACCTGACATGTTTTTATATCCGTCCCTACAGTTGAAACCAGGTACCCAGTGTCGCACGACTAGTGACGAGACTTAGACGGCATAAACTGAAACGACGATATGGATCGACGACATCTATATAAGTCGACCGTAAAGGATCTATAGACGTGACAGGGATGGGAGTTTTTCATACTCCTTCTTTATACGTTGGTGACAAGAACCATTAGACTTTAGTCTGGTAATCTCGTAAAAAGATTAGAAACTTCGGTTTGAGGTGAAAGAAATTGATGTATCACGATCTACCATCCACAAATAAAAAACAAATACGAGGGATTACTGTTGTAAAAGAGGAAAAAGAAGGAAAAATGATACGACACGACACGACAACGAAGTCAGCACAGACTGAGAAACACTGGGACACCTAATCTCGGGGGGTCCGAGGAGACAGGTACCCTAAGAGGTCCGTTCTTATGACCTCGCCCAACGGTACGGGAGGAGGTCCCCTAGAGGGGTTGAGTCCCTTAGCTGGACGCGGAGAAATCACAGGACGTAACCGTCCGTCAAAGAAATAGTCATCGTGTAGACCCTTCGGGCAAAAAATGACAGTCAAGTCAAGTCAAGTCACCGACTCAGCATAGACTGAGAAACGCTGGGGCACCTGACGTCGTACGGTCCGAAGGGACAGGTAGTGGTTGAGGACCTCGAATGAGTTTGGAGACACAGGTAACTCAACCACTACGGTAGGTTGGTAGAATAGGAGACAACAGGGGAAGTCAGAAAGGGTCGGAAGTTAGAAAGGGTCGTAGTCCCAGAAAAGGTCACTCAGTCAAGAAGCGTAGTCTACCGGTCTCATAACCTCGAAGTCGAAGTCGTAGTCAGGAAGGTCACTTATAAGTCCCGACTAAAGGAAATCCTACCTGACCAACGTAAAGGAACGTCAGGTTCCCTGAGAGTTCTCAGAACAGGTTGTGGTGTTAAGTTGTCGTAGTTAAGAAGTCGGGAGTCGAAAGAAATATGAGAATAAAGAAACCCTAAAATACAACAGAAGAAGACATTTACAATGGATGAAACTTCAGAATAACGTTCTTCTTTACAATTTGATACATTTTTCGTGAATTGGGTCACTGAACTTCGAAGAATTGGAACAGTAATATATTACCACGAGACGAAGAGAAGTATCCAATTACAAATTGGATAATTAGGAGGGTAGGAGAAGGAACGGTTCGTGGGAGAGTTCAATCCTAGTGGACGTCAGAATTGTTCGGGAGAACAAAAGACAGTAGTCAGCCGTCTACATCGTATACTTGAGTGTACAGTCCCAATCTATATTTCGGAACGATTGTATTTGTGTTTAATGAAAACTTCCTTTGGACGTAATTAACCAACTCCGAGGTAGAAACCCGTTAGTACGACCGTGACTGAAAGAAGAGAACTCACTGACACTCAAATAAAAGGAAACAGGAAGAACGGTGACTGCAAACCTAAACTCTGATCGAAACTCACACACCCCCCCTTTCCTAACAACGACACGAATCAACAAGAAACAAAAGTGAAACAAGGTGACGGAGATTTAGGCGACAACTTTCTCACGTACTCTCTTGTGCCGAAGTAGTACCCGTGGTGTTTTATGTTTAGGGAGTCAAATATCTTCGTCGGGATTAGGTCAGACACGTAACTATCAACAATACCATTGTAAACTCGGTCGCCGAACACGTCTGTACTACTTCTTCCCTTTACAAGACCCTTCTCCCTCAACCTTCGGTCCTGACTTAGATTACAATTAACGGGACTTGAAACTTGAGGTTTGACAAACCACTACCAAGACTTCGAGAAATATGAATCGTGTGTCGTACCGTATAGTCACTTTTTTACACAACCTTGAACTTTCCATGAAGAACTGTTATCTCTGACATTTCTCTCTTTTTGACTTTCTTGGTACAAAATCAAAAAGTTTTGCCAATTGCACTTTCTTTAGAGTGTATCGTCAACGACACAACATTGATGACATCTTTTGGTTTCTCAAAAGATAATAGATAAATATAGAACACATAAATCGAGACATCGTGGTCATGGCATACTAAATACTTTACTGTAGTTTACTTTTATCGAGTCTTAATATTTTCGAGATTCACTCAATAGGAGAGAATGAATAAACCCACTGGTCGAGTGTACAAAGTACTGAGTTCTGTGGGGTAACGGTCAGTCTACAGAGAAAATTTTGTCCTAACGTAGATAGACAAGTCGTCATCGAGGTCTACCCTAATCCTTTAAATCAGTCAAACTAAATAACAGTGAATAAAAGGTGTGTGGTGTTTACCGTCTCTACTTCTCAGGATTACGGACTGTAAACGATTCCACATTTTCGACGCATTATACTCTCGGGGACTTGCAGGCACTCTCGTAGTCCGACGCTCAGACCTTTACCTATTGACACTCCTGTCCGTACTACTGGGAACCCGTCCTCTGGAGTCGCTTCCGAAGGGCTAGAGTCGACACACCAGGTGTCGTCAGTTGAACAGATTTCTTATACTGGATAAATTCTGCGGGCAGAAAGTCTACGAGGACAGATTTAGAAGGTGCTAATAAAGAGGACGATGTTGTTCACGTCATCAACATACAAAACGGTTCATTAATTTATAGTCGGACCTGGGGTCCCTTGACAGATGAAGTCCCACGGGACAAGACAGTAAAGGGAGTACTTTGATGAGTTACCTTACTTTCATTCACGGAAATATTTCTTGGGACTTATCTCCACGTCTACATCTCTTGTCTGTACGTCTGTGTCACCCCCTTCGTCTCCCACCCTACTTGACCCTCTAATCCTAACTGTATATACGTGACGCGACACGAATCAGTGAGTAAGCACAGGTTGAGAGACACTGGGGTACCTGACATCGGACGGCCCGAGGGGACAGGTACCCTAAGAGGTCCGTTCTCATGACCCCACCCACCGGTACAGGAGGAGGTCCCGTAGAAGGGCTGGGTCTCTAACTTGGGTCCAGAGGGAGTGACGTCCACCTAAGAAATGGTAGACTCGGTGATCCCTTCGGGTTCGTATGACGTCACCCATCGGATAGGGAAGCGGTCCCCTAGAAGGGCAGAGTCCTTAGCTTGGCCCCAGAGACTGTAACGTCCACCTCGACTCCACTCGAGTCGATTTATGTGGTCGACTCGATGGTCCCTTCGGTTGTATATATGTGATGGTGTACATTTTATCGGTCGATCACCCGTGGACGAACCAAGTCAGGTGTCTCTCGGGTCGAACCACGAGACGCTACTGGATCTCCCCGCTCTACCCCCACCCCACCTTCCCTCCAGGTTCTCGCTCCCCTATATACATCTGTACATCGACTAAGTGAGGTAACATATCGTCTTATTGTGTTGTAACATTTCGCTAATACGAGGTTATTCTTTTCTTGATGTAGTAAGATTAATCCAACACATTTTAATATACGTATGAAGTCCTTTTTACCATTTGTAGTAACAGAGTAGTGACTCTGTATAGACATACGATCTTTGGGAAGTACTGGGGGACAGGGTAGTGTACGATCGTATAGAGGGAGTTTCACAGACAGTAAGGTTCAGTGTCAAGGAAATTTACCTAGAGATTTACTATACCAAATCATAATCGAAAAACACTTACGATTTACTTTAGCACCTCACAAAGAAATCTAAAACGGAGTTGCATTGTGGGATGTTAAGCGCGTACAACCAACATCTGCCGGAAGGACGAGAGGAAAACGGGGTGAGAACGGGGTCAAAAAGCCCTGTTTAACTCAAAAGTTTAAATAAAAAGAATAATATATAAAGAGGAAATTAAAAATGTTCAACACACCAGAGGCGACAAAAAGATCACGGAGAGAATCATGTGTATTGTTCGTATCAAACGAACTCCGGAGATTTAATAATACGGTATAGTATTGAAAGAAATGTTGATTAGTCCATGAAATCTTAAGAAATGGAACTTGTGAGATTAAATAATAACCGAACCATAAAATTAAGATCGGATAAATGGGAGAAGAGGTGTGGTTGTATGTTAATTGTTAAAAACGTCGATTACATCTGTTAGTGACAAATTTAAATGGGGTTATAAATAACACAAATGGTAAGAAAAAATGGAGAGTTTAGAGCGTAGACCCTATTGAAAGGAAACAGAACTTCCTAAATCTATTGTAAAAGAAAGTCACTCCCAGAAAACCAGGATAGCATCAACAACAAGCCAGCGACTCAGCACAGGCTGAGAAACGTTGGGGTACCTGACGTCGTGTGGCCCGGAGGGACAGGGAGCGATAGAGGGTCTCAAACGGGTTCAAGTGCAGGTACGTGACCATTACGACAGGTCGATAGAGTAGGAGACTACGGGATAAGAAGACGGGAGTTAGAAAGGGTCGTAGTCCCTGAAAAGGTTGCTCAGTAGACAAGCGTAGTCTACTGGTTTTATGACCTCGGAGTCGAAGTAGTAGTCAGGAACGTTGGTCATAAGGTCCAACTAAAGAGAATTCTAACTGACCAAACTAGAGGAACGAAAGGTTCCCTGAAAGTCCTCAGAAGAGGTCGTGGTATCAAGTTTCCGTAGTTAAGAAACCGCAAGACGGAAGACGTGCCAGGCCGAGAGTGTTGGTCTACACTGGTGACTCTTCTGGTGTCGGAACTGATATGGCTGGAAACAGCCGTCTCATTACAGAGACGAAAAGTTGTGTGACAGAACCAAACAGTATCGAAAGGACGGTTCTTCGTCAGCAGAAGACTAAAGTACCGACGTCAGTGACAGACGTCACTAAAACCTCGGGTTCTTCTCCTTTAGACAGTGATGAAGGTGGAAAAGGGGAAGATTAAACGGAAAGTTAATTACCCCGACCTACGGTACTAGAATAAAAAAAAATTTATAAATTAGAATTCGGTCGAGAAAGTGACAGGAGGAAGTGGGAGTAATTCTCCGAGAAATCAAGGAGAAACCAAAGACGGCAATCTCACCGTAGTAGACGTATAGACTTTGAGAGCAAATAATGAACAAACTTATACTGAACTCTAGACGTTATGACCTTTAAAATCTTGACACAATTGGTAATAAATGAGAGTCAGTTGGTTCCGTAGGTAAGAAAAGACTGAGGATGACAACAAGTTTTCGGTCGTTTATAAAATTATCAGTAAGAAAGCTTCTAACAGACAAAAATGAGAGTGATTATAATACTAGAAGGGTAAGTAAACCCATGAAAAATAAAATGACATAAAGAAAAATAAAAAGACGAATCCTAAGTAACTCGAAGCACCTATACTCCTAACTTAGAAATTGGTAACCTTTACATCAGTCGACATAGAAAAATGAGGGAAAAGAGAAATAACCGATGAAACAACTGGATGTTAAAATGTAATCTGAACGAAGGTGATAGAGGTACAGTGTAAAAGAGAAAAAGCATAAAAGGAAGAGAAATTGGAAAACGGAATATAAGACTTGTGATAGAGTCTAAGGAACACCAAGTGGTCTAAGTACACCAAGAGGTTAAAAGAGAATTTGATTACGTAAATCAAACAGAACGATTATTCCAAAATTAAGGTAATAAAGTGAAAAGTAAAGAGATTTGTGATAAAAAAAAGTCTAGACGAACTAAGAACCAGTATAATAGTATATAAAAATAATCCTAAAATTAACGAAATTTATATAACTCATATACTATTAAGGTCTTAGGTAACAGACAAAACTAAACTCATAATAAATAAAAAGACATATAGATAGACAGACTAGATGAAAGAGAGAGGAAGAGGGGGAGGGAGAAAGGAAGGGAGTAGATAGGTAGATACATAATGTTAGACGACCAAGAACAAGACCGTGTCCAACACTTAAAACTGACACTCGATAAGTGAAGAAAACCTTAAAAACGGACTCGAGAAAGTCTCTCTCAAATATCAGTAGACCGTCCCGGTAGTGGATCCTGTGGAACTGGAATAGGTGTACTCCTAGAACCCAAATTTGTCTATCACACTTCAGGTTGAGGTTTGGACCAAACTTTGAGTAGACACCGATATCTACGAGTCCTCTTTAAAATTGAAAAGAGAAGTGGGTATAGGTCGTAGATCTGTCAACACTCCAAAGGTTTGTCTTCCCACATAAAGGGGACACGAATTAGAAGATACGTTTCGAAAGAATGATCAAAGTGACGTAACACTCTTGGAGCCCGAAATGGTCAAAGCAAGAAAACACGTCATTAGTGTTACCTTCGAGTTTCAGAAAACCGAAGCCCGTTTTTTACAGGTCCATTTTTAGTGGAAACCATAAAGGAGTGTAAGGTCTCGAGAACGAAGGAGAAACCATAAAAACGTACTCAAACCACTACACAAGTCTTATCGTACATAATGTGTCTGTACGTGTGACCGTGTGTGTGAACGTATATTAAAATTAACGAATCAGTCCTCGTAGTCCGTCCCGTATGCTTTCATTTTCACAATCAGAGAGTCAAGACAGGATGAGTAACGTTTGAGTACATCGGACGATCCGAGGAATCAGGTACCCTAAGAGGTCGGTTCTATGACCTCACCCGACTGTAAAAGAAGACGTCCTCTAAAAGGAGTTGACCCCAGAGAACGTAGTGCCCATCTAAGAGATGGTAGACTCCGTGACTTCCATATATTAGGCGACATTCTTACCTTGATCTATAAAACCCACAATTCTTGATGTTTACGTATTTCTGACTAAAATTATGGATTAAAATAACATCCCAAAACTTCCCTTACAAAATGTATCGACTCCAAAATAATATATTATTACATGTAAAAAAAGAACTTTGGTTTACTTCTGTTTAAATCACTTACTTTATAACAACTATAAGTCCACCTGTATTAAATAATTTTCACTTATATATTGAATAACTATATAATTTGTATTGATATATATCAATATTTATATCAATTTATATAATATAATTTATATTGATATAATTTGTATTGATATTTTAGAAAATAATCTTATTACACTAGTACATTTAAAAAACGTCACAAAGTACACATATATGTTTCTACATGAACCGGTCATTCGGAAAGGTCTAAAAATTTTTGAAGACAATTTTTAGTTTCTTGACACTCTTAATATGTAAAATTAAACAAATTTGAATCCTTAATAAACAAATATCACAGGTATTTTTCAGTAATAAAGAAGTCATTATTTTTAACGATTGAAAACAACTTGTGGAGACACGTGACTTCTGACAAGATTTAAAAATTTTAAATAAATGAGTCAGGAGCAGTACTGGGAAACTCCTTCCATGAGAGATTATGAACAATACATATACTTTTTTGACTCCAGTCTCTCAGGCTCATCGAGTGGGTATAAATGTGTCAATCAACATCGGTACGGTCTAAATCTTAGGTCTGTCATGCCGAAGTCTTAGGTTAAAAGAATTTATTTTCACGTAAATGATTATGATTATGTAAATGTTATGTAAGAGATTCACTGAACCTTTTAACTCCTATAAATACATTGTTAAATAAGGAAGTAAACTTTTAATAAAGAACTTACGAATGATATAGGCTCCTAAAGGATTTCGTGTACCTTACAAGGACGAAACTACTTCGAGTATCAAATCATTTACCTATGGGTACGTTAGTTCATTGATCTATGGAGTTTTACGTGCGTGTATAATTACCACAAATCTCCTTCCTAGGTGAGTCAGACGGACACTCTTAGTTCCTTGAAAATTCTTCTCAGAACTATACATTATCCGTAAATGGTTCACTTATGGAACCTCTGCCACCACTGCTATCAAATATTTCCGTATCGTAATATACGTCTCGTCATATTATATCTTGAGATTCGAGTGATAATGATCTCTCATATATCACACAATCACACCTACTACTCCCACATCACTTTTTCCTTTTTTAGCAATTCGTCTTCAGTGATTTTAATAAAAAAATTAGTCGGTATATTGACTTTGACTTACTAAAAGACTAAAAAATTTTTCAATGTGTCCGTTATCTTGTTTCGGATACGTCTTTATGTATAAATCGTCTTCACTCGAGATCATCTGAGACTTACCTCCTAGTCAACACAACCAAATATAAACACCAACAACGTTAGTTCACGGAAGTCCCCAGTCCGTCCATTGTTCGTTACCGAATATCATTCTATACTCCCACGACACTAGTTAACTCAGGAACGGGTTGGCTTGTTATAAATTTAAATCACAAAGTTATCGTGACATAGACGAACAACTTATTTTATCTTTAACAACGACTTCATAGAGTTATTAGAAGATAACATAGAGAATCAATTCTACAGGTACTGAAGTCATTCTTTGACAACTCAAAAAAAGGACAGGTTTAAATTATTTATATACGTACATAAAACTAAATAGAAAGAAATTTTTATAATGATCCACTAATAATAATCATCAGTAATATGAACTGAAAAACAAAGAATCGTCTATTAATTTTACGGAAGGTTATAAAATTGAAAAACCTGTGTCCAGTTTTGTATTCTGTTTATGACCGACAAATTAAGTGTTTACACCTCGTGGTCACTTCTGATTCCCGAGGGGCTACCGAGTCGCCCATTTCTTAGACGGACATTTCGTCCTCTGCGTCCTCTACGTCCAAGTCAGGGACCCGACCCCTCTAGGGGACCCCCTTCTTTATCGTTGGGTGAGGTCGTAAAAACGGACCCTCTAGAGTCCCTGTCTCCGCGAACCACCAATGTCAGGTTTCCCAGAGTTTGTCGGGTTTCCCAGTGTTGCTCAGTCTGTGCTGACTCTCTGATTCGTATATATGTATTACTTCCAATTTCCACTGATTGGCCTCTAAACTCGCTCTTATAGACACCTTTCTGTACGGCGTTGATCACTGACGAAAAAAGTAAACATACCTAACCTTCCTACTATTCCTTTTGAAGGTGTCACATCCAAGCCAAGTGTTAATGTTACCATATGTATAAACCCGAAAGTGGTATAATGTCTTATTAAAAACCTCCTCTCCGTTTATGAACTAGAAGTCTACTGATTTTCCATTACTCTTTATCATATATCAGAACTAGACACTTACTTTTATACATCTACGTCCTACACGAACTGAGAAACACTGGCGTACCTGACGTCGGGTGGTCCGTTCTTATGACCTCACCCAACGGTAAAGGAAAAGGTCTCCTAGAAGGGCTGGGTCCCTAGCTTGGGTCCAGAGGACGTAACCTCCGTCTGCGAAATTGGAGACTCGGTGGTCCCTTCGGGTTATTATATTCCTCATCTTATTCACCCTTTTGATATTTTACGTATGAAGTGTGTGTACATGTGTGTGTGTGTGTGTGCAAGGAGGTCGAAAAGGTGTAGTAATGGAAAAAATTACTGATCTATTTCCAAAGGAATTTAACGTAGGAACTAAGTAACTCAATGAACATGAAGTGTAAAATTATAAGACCATCTGTCACTATTCTACCATAGTTAAAAGTTAAAGGTGGTTCTTAGAAAAAAAAGGGGGTCAATTAGTCAATAGTCTTTCGAAAAGTGTAAGTAACTGTAGCACTTTACGGTACTCTGTATTCTTCACCACATTCTTTATTTGGTGAAATTTTTTACAAACGTAACCGTCCACCCTTTAGGACTTTGACAACTCCACTTTGACTCCGTTTTTTGACTTAACCGTTACGACTTTATTAGAACGAAGGGATCTGTCTATAGTTCCTCTTAATTCTGTTTTTTCCTAAAGTAATAAGAAACTTCTTAAACTGGTTTCAAACTCCTCTTTATATTTTTATGTCGTCCCCTTCCTCTCCCGTCCTGGTCAACTCTCTCATCGGAACTTTGTATACGCAATGGTATCCATTTTGTCTATCGATCACCCTTCAACGACACATCGTGTCCCGAGAGTCGGGTACGAGACACTGTCGGACCCCATCCCCAACCCTCCCTCCAATTTCTCCCTCCCCTGTATACATATGAATACCGACTAAGTACAACAACATACCGTTTTGGTTGTGTTGTAACGTTTCGTTAATAGGAGGTTAGTTTTTATTTTAAATTTTTGTAATTTTTTTGATGTTATTACAAACGGTAATTGGAAGGTAATACAAAAACCATTTTTGTTAATTTATTACGTTAAAATAAAATGGATATTTTATGTCGTATTTTGTAAATTCTTTAGAAAATTATACGATTCACCTTTATAACTTTAGTATCAGTGATTCAATTAGAAAACTACGTTTACTGATAAAAATTGGAATCCTTCTATATAGGTCTTCTTTTTTTACCGATTTTGTGAACAATATTTAATGGGCATGTTGACTCTGGTCCCTCTGGAGGACTGGATATTCTTACATATCAAAAAAAAGAAAATTAAAAATCAAAATGAAATAAAACGAAATGTTATGACATAACCAAAACGGTATGTAACTGTACTTAGGCGGTACCCACATGTACTCAAGAGTTAGGACTTGAGGGGAGGGTGGAGGGTGGGGTATAGTAGAGAGACCTAGTAGGGACACGTGGTCGGGGTTCGTAGGACATAGGACATAGCTTGTATCTGACCGCTAAGCTAAGAATGTACTATTATATGTACAAAGTCACGGTAAGAGGGTTTAGTAGGGTGGGAGAGGGACAGGGTGTCTCAGGTTTTCAGGTAAGATATGTAGACACAGAGAAAACGACAGAGCGTATGTCTCAATAGTAATGGTAGAAAGATTTAAGGTATATATACACAATCATATGACACAACCACAAAAAGAAAGACCGAATGAAGTGAGACATATTATCCGAGGTCAAAGTAGGTAGAGTAATCTTGACTAAGTTTACATAAGAAAAATTACCGACTCATTATGAGGTAACACATGTACATGGTGTCGAAAGAATAGGTAAGTAGACGACTACCTGTAGATCCAACAAAGGTACAGGACCGATAATATTTGTCACGACGCTACTTGTAACCCCATGTGCACAGAGAAAGTTAAGACCAAAGGAGCCACACATACGGGTCGTCAAATTTTCGTTCTGTTCCTCCTTCTTATAGCGGACTCTCGAGCAAAATTTACTTATTAACCATGTCTAACATACAGTCAATACCTTCTCGATATTTCAAAATAGGTACACCTATCTCCAATAGGATTAATGAAAAAGTGATCGGTACATTTTCTAACTTAACCCTGAAACAATTTAATTCCACATTGTTATTCAGCATCTAAACGCAGAAAATGCCTACAAACTCCTATTGTCGGTACAGAAAGTCATTGAACATAACGTCTTATAAATCACGGGACACCTATAGTACGTCACACGGATCAGTGAGTCAACACAGACTGAGAAACGCTAGGGTACCTAATATCGGGCGGTCTGAGGAGACACGTACCCTAAGAGGTCCGTTCTTATGACCTCACCCAACGGTACGGGAGGAGGTCCCCTAGAAGGGTTTAGTCCCTAACTTGGGTCCAGAGGGCGCAACGTCCGCCTAAGAAATGGTAGACTTGGTGGTCCCTTATAATTCTACACGATTAATTTTTCGTCTACTATAACTTATTAAAATTTTTATTTATTATCTGAGTATTCTGTTATATAAACCACTTAGATAGAAACATGTTATTTGGATTATAACAAAAAAGAACAAAGTCACTGTTCATTTTGATATTATTTATAATTACGTTACAGTCAGTATGTTTTTACCCATAAGTGGTACTTAACGTTACAAAAGAATCCGTTAAAAATGAAGGTGTGTTATTAAGAAAGAAATGGAAAACATAGCCAAAATAATAGTCTACTTTTCATACAGATGCACGTATAACCTTTTTTATAGCGACTGTGAATTTAATCAAAATATACAGATTAATTTTGAGGGTAGTTTCGTATAGTACGTATTATCCTCAAAAGTTCGACTGAATTGTATTTTAAAATACTTTCCCAAAACGGTGATAAAAATGTTTTTCTTCGTTTTTAGTTCTACTTTTTGCGTTCTTGAGTGACCTATGAAAACAATTTCCATTGTTACCTGTCTCACTCACTTTCGGTGAGTCAGTACAGACTGAGAAACACTGGGGTACCTGACATGTCAGGTACCTTAAGAAGTCCGGTCTTATGCCTTCGTCCGTCGGAAAGGGAAGTGGTCCCCTAGAAGGGTGGGGTCCCTACCTTGGGTCCAGAGGGTATGACGTCCGCCTAAGAAATGGTCGACTCGGTGCTCCCTTCGGGAACACCATTATCTTTTTCTTTCCGTATTTTCTTTGTATTCTTGGGTCCTGTTCACTGACCCCTTAAGACTCGGTGTTTCAGTCTCTAAAACTGATCTTGGAAGAACCGGTACACTTCCAGTTCCTCTCGTCCCCTAGTTCCTGTCCGAGACGACAAGATCCATCTCCATACGTCTGTACTCAAATTTCTATTTAGGGACTGTTCAGTTAGATGTATTCCTCATCCAACGATCTTGGAGTAGGTCTACTCAATGGTTTGGAGTCCAGATAGAAACGTCAGTTCACCCTATCGACTCCCTGTCTCAATGCACACCATCTTTAGGACCTTCCGTCCAAAAGGGGACTCTCCCAACATCCTCATCCAACGACGACGACGATTCAACGAAGTCAATACTGGCTGAGACACACTGGGATACCTACCGTCGAGTGGTGCGAGGGGGCAGGACCCCTAAGAGGTCCGTTCTTGTGACCTCACCCAACGGTAAAGGAAGAGGTTACGTACTTTCACTTTTCACTTTCACTTCAACGACTCAACACAGGTTGAGAATCACTGGGGTACTTGACGTCGGATGGTCCGAGGAGACAGTTACCCTAAAAGGTCCGTTCTCATGACCTCATCCCACGGTAGCGGAAGAGACATCCTCATCCATGATCCACGGATAAGTGTTTCCATCCAAAAGTCTCCGTCTGTTTAAGACACAGACCCACCGGTGATCCTATAATCCATATCCTCTATTTTATACCCTCTTATCCATCTTTTTATCAATGAAAGTAGTATTTAGAGTCTCCGAAGCCTCCACCGAATCTGGTTGTCAGGAAAATATCTACTCTCTTGGCTTCGGACGTCTCAGGAATTGGTAGTCAATCACTCTGGGTTGGGGGTCAACTAGAACCTACCGGACTAAAGGTCCTACTTACAAGAAACTTGTCGTAATAATAAAGATGTCCGGAGGTCCAGACTGAGGAGTGTTTCGACGACTTGACAAAGTCGTACCGAGACATATAGACGAAACGATCTCTGTCTCGACTATACTCTTAACTCTTACTCTGACTTCAATAATTAGTCCCAACTTCATGACTTCGAAACTTTCATTGCAATCACGTCCTTAAATTCATGAAATAACGAAACTGTGAGGAGGGTTCTCTACCCACCGGTACAAGGGTAGAACACTTGCAACCGTCCGACTGAGCACTTGTGTCGTTTCGCAGGGACACAGGGTCCGATTGAGTATTGTCTATTGTGACGAAGATGTATCGAGGAACCTCAACGAATGAAAACCTTAGATCGATGATACGGTACTCTCTGCGGTACGTCAGGTCCTTCCCCGAACTATAGGGGCCGACTCAGGTTCGACGGTCAGACGTCTTCGTAGAACTTTATCTGACAGTTCAGGAAAAAGTCTAGAGACTGTCGACTACGACACACCTCGTCTTTACCGGACAAGTAGAGTTTTGATGTCTAGGTACTTATTTTATTTACTGACAACAACATTCGGTGACTCAAAACCCCCACCAAACAGTACGACCTATGGCACACGAACGAATGAACTCACTTCCAGGGATATTAGTCCTCTTAAAGTTTTTGACAAATCGTATGTTCAAGGTAACAAAGATTTCGAATTTCAACCTGAACACTTACTGTTCACATGGGTCTATCGTAGTGTTCTTTAAATGTAAACACCTAAACACGAAAGACCTTGGTACCAAAAATGACACAAAAACAACAACAACAAAATAGACTTCGGTTTGACGGGACCCAAGTTTAGGAATCAGACGGCAAATACAACTCTAGAACCTGTTCAATAAATTGAAAAGAAACAGAGTTAAATGAACTGGATACTTTATCTCGGTTATTGAGAGAATGTTCTGAAAAACACCGTCAACGTGTCCTTCAAATAAATTCCTAATCTGTAAGTCGAAGATCTCAGACTGGACCTAAATAGTCTGTGACTGTGAATTTTTCAGACGTCGTAATCCGGCCAGTGTGATAGATAGATTCTGACTTGAAAGAGTAAATATTTACTCTTATCACATTCATGGATGATATCGTAATATGAAAACACTTCCATTTTCTTGATTAAGAACATTTAACATATCGTGTCATACATTGTATCATTTATGAGTTTTGTACAAGTCAAGTCAAGTCAGCGAGTCAGTGCAGACTGAGAAACGCTGGGGTACTTAACGTCGTGCGGTCCGGAGGGACAGGTAGTGGTAGAGGGTCTCAAGTGGGTTTGAGTGCAGGTAGTCCAGTCACTACGGTAGGTCGGTAGAGTAGGAGACAGCAGGGGAAGAGGAGGACGGGGGTCAGGGAGGAACAGTAAATAATGATAACCTTAATTTAGTATACCAGGAAGTTTTATTTGTCGATAAAAGAGGAGTCCATATATCGTTATAGAAGACTTCTCGTAACAGGAAGAGGGTTGAGGAAGAGTCTTGGAGTATCGAGTAAGTTGGGTATTATTATGTAAATATAATCAATTGTTGGAATGAGTCTGTACTTTTTCATTTTTCTATCTAAGTTTAAGACTTACTGAAACTATTAACTTATTTGAAATTTGTTACCTTATGAGTTTACCCTTTAGTAACTAAGTCAGACTTCTTCCCGATCATCAGTATGAATGACTCTTCGATGTATAATCGGTTATTATGTTATGTATAATAATCATTTTTACGGTCATGTACTGTTCCAAATTTTAATTACACGGTTTGTAGACAATAGTGACACTGATAACTATATTGTTGACGAACGATCGAATGTGACCAATGACAAATTTGAGTAAGATTTTATTAAATAAATTAGGAGTTCTGTTAATTATAACCTCTCCAATTGACGTAATATCAACGTAAACGAATTAGTGTTGGATTGTACCTCCTCGGAATAAGACAACTCTACTCATAATTTTTAAAACTCTCCTAAATCTTCTCATTTCACTTTCACTAAATCCCCTTTAAATCAGGATATTATCTTCCCCTTTTTCTCTCTATAGTAACCTTATAGGGAGTCCACTTACCTCCCCATACCCCAACACACTTCCTCCATTGGTCAAAAGTACATCTAAAGTACGGGTTTCTACCCGTTTCTACAAATCATGTTTAAAATGGTACTCATCGCATCCAACTCACGTTTTTTTTTTTTTTTTTTTTTTAGGAAGGGAGTCGTTCTCTGATGACTCACCTCGATTACCTTCTCAGCCTATTTAAAAAACCAAGTGAAAAATTTTTCATATCTAAATAAAAAAATAAAAACTTTACCGTAATATATCACAAGATCTCCTCCATTTGTTACGGAATTAAAAAAATAGAAAGACGTAGATATTGTAATTAGTAAGGTAAAAATTTTGTTACTATTTAATATATAAAGATGAAGATTGAAAATAAAGTCAACTCAAACACTGATCAGTAAACGGATTCCAAAAAAAGAAAAAACGAACAATTCATCGTCTATGGATGATGACAACCGGATGGAGAATCAGAAAGGTGAATAAGAACTCGTCTATATATAGAGTTTACAAAGGTGACTGTACATGAGGTCCACCATAAAATTTTTCATTACTTTAAACTTAGTCAGTTTAAACGACGTAATATCCTTACTAGTTCTCTCCTTACGTAACTATCTGAATCAGGTTTAAATGAAAATAAAAAAATGATAAAAATAATTAAAAAAAAATGATAAAAATTACAATATTAACAATATAATCATACTAAGAAATATCAAATGGTTTATTAATATTATGTAGAAACAATCTAATACTATCATTGTCAGGGGCTACTTAGTGTGGGGACCACAGATGTAGAAACATGTCAGGGGAGGACACTGAAGAGGTGAACCGGTACACTGAACGAAATTGGTTGACACACAAGTAGTAACACTACGTTCGTCTCCGAACCACAAGCGAGTGACACCGAACGAGGGAACCTTGTAGGACCTCTTCAATATGTTTCTTGTTTTCATGGGTCTTGTCTTCAGGGTCACTTGGTTGTCTGTACACTTACTCAGACGATACCTGGCAGATGTGGGCGTTCCAGGGGAGTACGTTCTTGTACCCACTCTACTAATCTTCTGAGGAGTCGATTTAGGTAGGGTTCCTTCTTATGTTTCGGTTATCTAACACAAACAAATCTACGGATTTAAGGTCCCACTAAACAATATGTCGTTATCCACTGACTATGTGTATAACGACAAACTTCGTACACCTATTATAGTTGGAACCCTTGGTTAATCCCTTCTAAAACAGAGTCAAAATGTGTACTCCTTAGATACCCCAACGATGACCCGAAAGAAGATATTATAAAATAATTAAGGAAGTCGTCTAAATCTTCTTTTCAGATTATACCCTAGTATTTCAAGAAATCTTTAAAAATTTTTAAGATTCTGTTTTATACTCAGTATAAAGGTTTCAGTTTTAATAAAAGAAAATATAAACTTTTTCATCGATATCACATAAAGACGATTCTGTAGAAAAGGAACCATACCTCTTCTCAACATAATCGGTAGTAGTCTTGTATATGAATCTTTTTTTCTCTCTTTCGGACTCACTCCTATCATAAATACCTAACCTTATCGTCAATCTCGACTTGACTTAAATGTGTCTTTAAGAACAAGTGTATTCCTTTAAAGTGGGAGTTATCACTAGAGAAAAAGATTTCTTAAAACACAAGAGAGACCGACGGTTTAACATAAAGTGAACCCGACAAAAATTTCGTCTCGTAACGGATGTTAAAATAGTCGAATAAAGATTGGTATTAAGTGTCGAAGGAAACTCCTTCTCCATGTTAAAACCAAGTACAAAATAAGAAAAAGTAAAGGAAAAGTTCCGTACCGGAATAATAATATAGACCCGGTTGAACCTACGAACTTCGTTGACTAAAACACGTCGTCTTCCTTCTCTTCACTTAACCAATAAAATTGAGATTTCTCTCGTTTCCGTCAGTTCGACTAGAATTTCTTCATCTGTCATTTATTATACTAAATAATCCAGAACTCAAGAGATCCGGCGGTACGATCTTACGGAAGTAAGTAAACCGAAAAAGAGTCCACTCCTCACGATCGTCCTTAGAGGAACTTGGAAAACATTTACTCTAGAGAGAGGAAAAAATTCACTTTGTAAAAACTGTTGCAAGAGAAAGTCAGGGAGAAAGACTAAAGAACAAGTTTCAGTTGAATCACTTTCGTTACTCCTTCAGAACAAAAGTTCAAATCACACGTATTTGTAGTGGACCCTTCAGGTGCTTTGGTCTCTGGGAACTAAGTGACGTTTAGAAACCTGACACACCTAAAGGACTCTACGAGGTCCTTAGACAAAAACAACACAGAATAAAAAATTTTTCGTAGGTCCACTAAAACTTTACCGGATTTGGTATCAAAATATTTAAATCTATATTAATATAACAATAGAAGATTAACCATAACCATTCAGTGGGTATACATATTTGTCAAAAAATTCTGGATACTATTTCTATCACTCTGGTAATTCACTATCTCCAAAAACACCACCTATGTTCTGTCACTTCACTTCACTTCACAATCAATGAGTCAAAACAGGTTAGAAACACTGGGGTACCTGACATCGGACGGTCCGAAAAGACAGGTACCTTAAGAGGTCCGTTCTTATGACCTCACCAAACGACAAGGGAAGAGGTCCCTTAGAAGGACTGGGTTCCTGACTTGGGTCCAAAGGATGTGACGTCCGTCTAAGAAATGGTTGACTCGGTGATTGTTCGTTCACTGATTTGTCATCTATAAAAAGGGAACTGTTTCTGTTTTACGTTACTGATTTATAAGTCCACCAACGACACGAAAGTACAATCCTTTGTCTATCCGTCAGAAGGATTTTACTCGTAACGAAATTTTTTACCTTAATCGTCCTAAGACAAATACAGGTATAGTCACTCAGTGAGGTACACTCCCGTGTCGTACTAACTGACGGTTTACTGTTGGGTACCATCGAGTCGACCATTTCTTAGGTGGATATTACGTCCTCTGAGGTTCAGGCCTTCTAGGTGACCCCTTCCCTAACCGATGGACGAGGTCACAAGAACCCGAAGGGACCACCGAGTCTCCCATTTCTTAGACGGGCGTTACGTCCTCTGGACCCAAGTCAGGGACCTCTTCTAGAGGACCTCTTCCCTTACCGATGGATTGAGGTCATAAGACCGGACCTCTTAAGGTACCTGTCGCCCCGGACCACCCGATGTCAGGTACCACAGCGTTTGTCATTCTGTCACTGACTCACGAAAAGTGAAAGTGAAAGTAAGATTTGTTGGTGACATAAACGTATCACCCGAAAGTCAGTACGAGTATTAGAACTACTTAATCTAAAAAGAGAAATCCTTTATTTGAGTTGTGACGTGAAAGTAAAAACATCGATAATTTTATTTACATTTAACGAGTACTCGTGTAAAAACACATGGTTCCAACTTAGTCTCCATAACCAGGAGACAAAGACGGGTACGACTTCTCCACTCTTATAAACTACCACTATCTATAAACGATTACCTCTACACTTGACTCCTTCCCTTAAATTATACTGAAACAGAGGAAATATAGGAAAGAATTTTCCAGTATAACTGACATTTCGAAAGAAGTAAGTCTTTATTCTCACTAGATACGTCTTTACAAAGTCGTACTTCTATATATATTGTTGTCACACTACCCTGTTTTATAATTACTATTACGACGATAAAAATTACCTAAACTGGTACAGTAGTAAAGAAATAAGATAAAAAAGTATTTACACTAATCAGGTCAAAAAGGTACCAGAATATTTCTTAAATCAATACTGTCTATTTGTTGTCATTATTTTACATACCTCTAATAAACGTTGATATGTATCCTAGGACCCTGAAACCCCTCTTTGGTCCCAGTGTCTACGTCAACATTTTTAAGAGAATATCTCCACCATCCATTTTGGTCATCCAATATACTAAAAGGTCCACCATGTACATTACACACTTTTCTCGACCCCTACTCTAGGAACTCCTTAATCATACATACACTGTTTTTTCCCCTTTTTCGGATGACAACATGTGAATTTCCCTTTCTGGTGATTCCATCCTTTCTAGATCCACTTTGTTATAGGACTCCCGGTTTCTCTCTTCTTTCAGGGATTTTCTCAGGCAATCCAATTTGATAATCCACTAGTCTGGAATTATTTCCGAAAACCCTTTTTTGAATGACATAAGTAAACTTTCTTTTTTTTTTTTTCCTTCTATCGATCGCATTCAAGAACAACGTTCAAACCAACTCTTCCCTTCTCCTCTCCAACGTCACCTAACACCACCCTAGTATGTCTCATTTCGTTTTTACCGGACTAAAAAATTGTTTATCTTCCTTGAACCCAAAGGGTCGTCCGACTTCTCTTCCACTGTCACTTCTTCCAACAATATACACGGTCCTCTCTTTCCTATTATAATTGTCTTCCTTGACTCGGGTGAGAGGCACCCTAAGAGGTCGTTCTTACGATCTCACCCGACGGTAAGGGAAGAGACCCCCTAGAAGGGTTGGGTCCCTGACTTGGGTACAGAAGACGAAAAGTCCGTCTAAGAAATGGTAGACTCGGTGCACCTTTTGGGGATCTATTATACCCCTAGAGACGCACGAATTTAACTGTCTAATTAGAATTGCCCTCCCCGTGGAAAGGAGACTCTAATCTCTTTTCCTCAACTTCTATTCAAATTAGACACATCATTTTTTACGAAACAAAAAAGAGATATCTAGTGTGTGAACAGTTTCTTCTTTGGTACAATTTAATCTTTTATTTGTACGAGTCCCATCTACATCCCATGGCAATTTAGAACACCTCAATCAGCAGTTTTTACACCCTAATATTACTTGGTTAATAAAATAAAATTTCTCGAGTCTACTCAGTAACTAAACTCCTTTACTCATTTGTCTCTGGTACAGGTAACACTATCGGTGTCAAGACACCACACACCTCTTCCCTTCGACAAACAGTGTCTTGTTTACATCTTACGGGAATGTAAAAGAGTGAGACTAAAAGTCATTATTTAAGAGTAGTTTTCAAGACGTCAATATTTTCATAACGACATTGTAGACAACATGTCGAATCAAATATTTAAAAGAGAACCTGATTTTTATCAATAAAAGTCTTACAACAGACGTCAAACTTATTAAGTCTGTGGTAAGTTCAATCTTAAATTTAAGTTGAATAAACTTATGTTTGTTTAACATAAAAAAACAAACCTGAAGGACCACCGAGTCTGACATTTTTTAGGACGTTACGTCCTCCGGACCGAATCTAGGACCCCAGCCCTCCTACCGAAGGGTCACCGTGTCACCATTTCTTAGGCGGACGGTTACGTCCTCTACGTGTTCTACCCCCAAACTAGGGACTCAGCCCTTCTAGGGGGCCTCATCCTTGTCCTCTGGGTGAGGTCATAAGGACGGACCTTTTAAGGTACCTGCCACCTTGGACCACCCAATGTCAGATACCCCAGTGTTTCTATACTAACTCACTCGCGCGCGCGCGCGCGTGTGTGTGTGCGTAAAGAACGTGTGTATGTGTGTGTGTAAAGAACGTGTGTGTATGTGTGTGTGTGTAAAGAAACAAATCGATCGATAAATAGAGAGAATAAAAGAGATCTCTCTTAAAATCCTGTGATTATTATCCTTTGGCGTGTAACTCAAAGGTACGTCATTTACAAACTTACACACTAACTTTATTGTGTTGGACGGACCATCATTTCTTCTGTGTAATTAAATTGATGGTGGTAATAGTGTAAGTGTGTGTTGACACTCAGGTATTATCAGTCCCTAAGTCACCGTAAAAAAAGAATGTCAAAACGGTCTTTGTTTGTGGACCGGACCACGGATTACTTGGGTCGGTAAGAGGTAGACAAAATAGGACCTGAATAAGGGTAAGTGATACAGTGACACCTATCCCTAAGATTCCTCTTGTCTATAAACACTGGGCTCCAGCATTCTTAGTCATATTAGAACTAAATCACTGACCCCGACACATTGTAAACTCTTTCGTTTATCCTTTCATAAAACATAAATAAATCTCTTTTTACCGGACTATGACCAATACTTATTCAAATGATCTTCGTTAATAAAAACACTCACATTAATATTAACATACTTTGGACTAATTAGTCTGATTGATCTCTCTTGAGATCAAATTTAGACTTAAAGTCTTGTAAATTTCGTTTGCACTAAAACAATGAACGTTTACTTGTAACGTAAATTATAATCTAACTTTCACAAAAGATTCTCATCCGAAATTCTTTGTGGGAGATAATATTTTACTTATACTAACATAGGTAATTAATAGACACTTATCAACAAAGATCTTTCTGACTATGAAATCTTCTTAAAGATTAGAATCACGGAACGTATTAGGTAAGACTAGATTGAGTTTTGCAACCTAACCAGGTACTTTTCTCTTCTCGTTACGGTAAATACCAGACACCCACCCAACCCCGACCGACACAATGTCTGTGCATATCACGCAAATACACGTAGTGTTGTCGGAGGTTGCACTTGAATCTACCACTTAGTAAAAAAATTCAGTAGTATTTCTATCGGTATGGATAAAAAGACAGTAAGATTGTAGTACAAACGACGATTCAACGAAGTCAGCACAGGCTGAGACACTCTGGGGTATCTACCGTCGGGTGGTCCGAAGGCGCAGGGACCCTAAGAGGTCCGTTCTTGACCTCACCCAACAGTAAAGGAAGAGGTCACGTACTTTCATTTTTCACTTTCACTTCAGTGAGTCAGCACAGGCTGAGAATCGCTGGGGCACCTGACGTCGGATGGTCCGAGGAGACAGGCACCTAAAAGGTCCGTTCTCATGACCTCATCCAACGGTAACGGAAGAGACTTGTAGTACAAATTTTTCATTATAAAATACGAGTTATCTTAACGTATAAGGACAAAGTCTCTTATATCTATAGTGTGGAAGACACAATGATTTTTCGTACACAGACGTAATTAGTATAATAAAGTACCATACTCATCTTTGTATATTAATATATAAACCTCATAGTGTCATGAAATCAGCCGTTCATTAGTGAACTACAAATAATATCCGTCAAGTAATACGAAATTAAAATTAATATGATAAAAATCACCTACTACCGATCAGACGGTCCACTCAGACTGTTGACAGGTCTGTGTAAAATTAGTGATACCTCCTATTATTAACCAAAAGTAAACACACTGTTCAAAATGAATAAAGTTCGAGAGTACGTACATGTAATGTCGTTTGAAAACTCCTTTAATCCTATTTATAACTAGTTACGGATGACAGTACGAGAACAGTATGGAGACCACGGAAAAAAGGAAAAATACTAAAAACGAGTGATAAGAGTAAAATCAACCAGCGGGATGAGAGGACGACTGCCGTCCTTGGTACAGAACCAACCAGGGACAGTGTCGATAAATCGGGTCAAAGAACGTGTCCCGTGTACAAAATATTATAAACAACCTACTTACTTAAGGGTAAAATATTTTTTTACTCAATGTCTCTTTAGTTTTATAAACGAGTTGAAATATCTCTGTATTGGTCTTAGACAAAGAATATAAAGTCCCAGATAGACAGGGAAGGAGGTAACCCGGAATAAGTTATGACAAACGAGTTTTACCATTGGTCAAAACGTGTGTCTCAAGTCACTGACTAGAAGTTAACAACTTCTTCAGAGTGGTTTTTTTTTTTTTTTCCTATGATAATTAGTAGAGTTGACTCTTTTTTTAATTCCCTTTACTAAGTCTGGATCGTAACCTTTATACTTCTCTATGTGTTCCTTCTAAAAGGACCATCACAGAATCACATTTGAAACTTTAACCAAACTCGCCTAAGAACTTTCGAAAGGAAAATACCTTTAGTAATTAACGTCAATTACGAGTAGATGGGATTTACTGCCCCTGTGTTACAGTAACTCGAAGACTCGAATTGATGTTTGGGGGATGGTTCTGTTAGGAGTTAGTTATAGTCATGAACCAAATACTTGACAAGAAATTGTGTTCAAAACTAAACATACTACGACCATCGTTTTAGAACTTCTAAAAAAATTCGTACTTTCTATTAGTGACCCGTTTTAGGAATATGTTCAAATATTTGAACATATTCAACAAAATAAACTTCAATAACTCAGACATGTAGTAAATTTGGATTTTTATAATTAAATTATGAAAAATAAAGATTTCCATCTAGGTTTATCTGTAAAGAAGTCACTACCTACTTTAGTCTTCCAGTAAATATTGAAAATTGTTTACAAGTTTGAAGAGGTCGGTCATCTTCAAGATCCCCCTCATTTTCGGTCAGTTTATCTTTTGAATTTTTTTTCAGGGACAATCTACAGACATTATGTCACAACGACTTTAAGAATAGTAAACAAATTTTATAGTACTAAATATCCACATACAGAGGTTCCGAGGTTCCGAATCTGTATAACTCCTAAAAATTTCCTCAGAACGTCGGTCTTTACTTGTCAACTAATTAGTCCCTTTCCAAAGCCGTAAGGTTAGATTTACAACCAACTTGAGTAAAAGGAAACTATTCTCTGTTTTTAAATCTAGTCCCGTCAAAACTACTTAACGCCGGGAGTAAGCTATACCTCGGTTGAACGTCACGGACAACTTAAATCTTTTCTGTAATGTCAGGCCCCTTAATAGGTTGGTAGTCGTGTATGCGAGATAAAAGAATAAAAATAAAAAAAACGGGTCTTACACAAAGTTTTAAGAAAAGGATAACCGTTATGTCTTTTCTTCCAAAATAAATTTTTAAGACATAGTTGAAAAGAAATTCTTAGACAAATTCATTCTCTGTAGAAAATTAAATCAAACAAGTTTCCAAGGCTGTGAGACAAATCCATCGGACTGTGAAGACGGTTTTGGAGTATTCATCTGAGTTCCCTCTACTTTCCACTAGGTGTGACCAAAGCTTCGTCTTAAAACTTCGTAGATTTTAACTTAACACGACGTTAATTTTGTCCTACTACTCGCTAACCTGTCAATAAAACTGTTTCTTTAATGATTACTTACTTCTAAATTTATTTCGAACATTCCTTACTTTTCAGTGACAAATGAGTTTAAAGTCGGAAACTGGTGACATATTATATCCTATTGGTTTACTTTATACCATTGGTCTACAGTTTCTCTTAGTAAAACCCCAAAAATATGTATATAGAAACATAGTGTATCTTTACGGATTGTGATATAGGACTAAAATTGATAAATCGAAGAAGGGGGTATCTTTTATAAGGAGGAAGAAAACGAAAGTAATCACGAAAGAGATCTTAGTAATAGTAGTTAAAAGAATTCGATGTTTTGGATCATATTACCACTTGTGAAAGTAAACACAGAAAGAGGTCTAAGTCACCATATGGGTAGTCTTATTTAAAGAAAGGACTCACTAATGTTAGGAAGTGGTAAAGTAGATAAAAGTGGGACAAAGTCCGGGAGTAGTATTGAAAACGGGACACTAAGTAGGAAATATGACAATGAACCACTACAAGAGTAGTACATTAATTGACTAATACAAGGAAAAACCCTTTTTGTTGTCTTTTGTTATTTTTATCATTTCCATTTAAAGAATCGTACCTTAAATACTAAAATACTGAAGGATTTGAGTAAAAGGTTCAAAAACCAAAAAGAGGGTTGATATAGATTCGGTGTCTCATCACTAGGGACTCGCTTCCTTGTGTTTATTCCACTAAGGATGGTGACGGGATCTACTAAGGGACCTCAAAGGTCCGGTGTCCGTTCCTCTTTCTTAAACTCTTTTTGGGTTCTGTTGGGGAAAGTCATCTCCGATGTCTCAGACTACACAGTCCCGACGATATTAAACGTCCGTTTTATACTTTCTACCACCTTGTTGTGTCTAACAGAGTTTGACACGTTTCCTCAAAGGAAGTCAAAAACCAACTCATAAGTAAACGTATATGTTCCTTTCTTGATGACTATTCACCTTCCACCTGTTAGGGTTTCCAGTCTCTCCTGACCGGTATCGAGTACAACGTTGTTCCTGTTCACCTTTCTGGGTTTCAGTGTCTCTTCATCCTATTCTGTCGGGTTATTAGTCCTCTTTTTAGTTACTTTGTATCGTTTTATTTGTGTCACTTATAATTCAGTATTCGTTAATTTCTCCTATTGGGTGTATAACTTTATTTTATAAATGTTTAATAAATAGTTATTCCTGACCATAGGTACTATGTTTTTCTTCAGAATATTGATTTATTGTTTTCCCTGTTTATTGAGTTAAGTAAATACCCGTGTATTAGACTTATCTATAAAGAGGTTTCTTCAATGTGTTCACTGGTCATTTGTGTAGTTTTCTACGAGTCACAGTAGTCGGTAAGTCAAGTCAAGTCAAGTCAGCGAGTCAACACAGGCTGAGAGACGTTGGGGTACTTAGCGTCGTGCGGTCCGGAGGGACAGGTAGTGGTTGAGGGCCTCAAGTGAGTCTGAGTGCAGGAAGCTCAGTCACTACGGTAGGTCGGCAGGGTAGGAGACAGCAGGGGAAGAGGAGGACGAGGGTTAGAGAGGGTCGTAGTCTCAGAAAGGGTTACTCAGTTGAGAAACACACTCCACCGGTTTCATGACCTAAAAGTCGAAGTCGTAGTAAGGGAGGTTTCTTTAGGGTCCCGACTAGAGGAAATCTTACCTGACCAACCTAGAGGAACGTCAGGTTCCCCGAGAGTTCTCAGAAGAGGTTGTGGTGTCAAGTTTTCGTAGTTAAGAAACCACGAGTCGGAAGAAGTGTCAAGTTGAGAGTGTAGGTATGACCTTTTTGGTATCGGAACTGATCTGCCTGGCAACAACCGTTTCATTATAGAGACGAAAACTTATACGATAGATCCAACCAGTATTGAAAAGAAGGTTCCTCATTCGCAAAAAATTTAAGTACCGACGTCAGTGGTAGACGTCACTAAAACCTCGGGGGGTTTTATTTCAGACTGTGACAAAGACGACAAAGGGGTAGATAAAGGGTACTTCACTACCCTGGTCTACGGTACTAAAATCAAAAGACTTACAACTCGAAATCTGGTTGAAAAAGTGAGAGATGAAAGTGAAAGTAGTTCTCCGAAAAATCAAGGAGAAGTGAAAGACGGTATTCCCACCACAGTAGACGTATAGACTACAATAACTATAAAGAGGGCCGTTAGAACTCAGGTCGAACACGAAGAAGGTCAGATCGCAAAGAGTACTACATGAGACGTATATTCAATTTATTTCCCTTTACGTTTATTTTTGGTGTGACTCTATTGGTAGATGTAGATACTTCTACCGACATTGTTTTTTCTACCTTTTATTCATAATACCTCCTATGACCTCTTTAACCTTGGAAGTATTTAACAACCACTCTTATATTTTACATCGATGAAACTTTTCTCAAACCATGAAGGAGTCAACCAATTTGTGTCTCAATAGTAAATTGGATCGTTAAAGTGAGGATCGATATATGGGTTCTTTTAACTTTTGTAAACAGATGTATTTCTACTCACAAGGATCGTCGTAATAAGTACTATGTGTTTTTCATCTTTGTTGGGTCTCCGGGTAGTTGACTACCTTTCTATTTATTTTAAACCACACTAAACCAGTATTTTTACTTTCTTCTTGACTATATACGGTGTTGTACCTACTTGGTACTTGTGAGGTACGGTTCACTTTCTTCTGTATATGTTTTCCGATATACAATGGGTTGTGTTGTAACATTTTGTCAAAAGGAGGTTACTTTTTATTTGAATTTTTTCTCGTTGTTACTTTTCCCGGTTTATAATAGACTAGGTAAATATGTTTCACAGGTCTTATCCATTTAGGTATCTCTGTTATTAATCTAATTATCAACAGTACCTGAGTCCCCTTCTTATTTACCTTTTAAAACCGATTACCCATATCTTAAAGAAACACCTTACTAATTTTATAGGATTTTAATCTATTACCAATACCAACGTGTGACATCTATATGATTTATGATAACTTAACATACGAAGTTTTACTACTTAATAGATTTATTCTAATAGTAATTTTTATTTAACTATCATAATTATCGGATTTTAAATAATTTCTTTAATTATGGATTTTTTGGAAAAATAGTTTTTTTAAGATCTATGTAAGTGATAATCTCAGATACTTTGTAAATCCTTCTTTATTATAGTTCAGATGTTTTTAGGAAGACCTTTCATCTCTTTCTCCCTTACAAAGGGTGAAGTAAAATACTCCGGTCAAAACAGGTTTAAGTTTTATTTTGTTAATGTTGTATTCTTTCGATATCTAGTCATAGAGAGTGCTTATCAGTAATAGTTTATAACCTTTTGACTTAAATCATTATGTAATACACACACATATATATATATATATATATAGGACTGGTCGACTCAAAATGAGGTTTTACGTTCCATCAAAATTGTAAACTCTTGTTTTGTTACACTGAGTGGAATATTTGTTTGACTTTTCGTTTTTACCATATTAAAAGAGTTATCTACTTTTTGGTCGTTAGTATCAAGTACTATTTTTTAAAAGTGATTAATTCTTATTTTCACTTATAGGGGTCCGAAGGGACCACCGAGACTACTATATCTCAGACGGACGTCACGTCCTCTGAACCCAACCCTTCCACGGGACTTCTTCTCTTAACGTTGGGTGAGGTCATAAGAATAGACCTTTTAAGGTACCTGTCTCCTGAACCCGCCCCCCGAGTCAAGTACCCCAGTGTTTGTCATCCTATGTTGACTCGTTGATTGTGTCCATTTCACGTAAATTCTTTTAAAACATCGATTATAGAATGACCGGTTTCGGACTCTCGCAAGGTGAACCTACCCCTGGTCAAGGGAAAATGACAAAGTCCGAATGTAAAATGGCTAAAGTGATCAGACTCTCTCCTGACTCAACCGAGTCAGGTAGGATCACTTCAATAAATCGGTGAATCGGAGACCCCCTCTCGTCACCTCTAAAGATCGCGGTGTAAACCGAAGAAAGAAACATAAAAAGGAGTAGGGAAAAATGACAAATTTTCTTACTCAGTTCAACCAACTGTCCCTTACACATCCTATAGAAACGAGGAGATCGGGGAAAAGGGGTGGAGAGAGGACCCTTATGGAAGTCACCCGAGGGAAGAACGAGAGACATAGGGTCCCCTCAAATCGGTAAACCTTCCTGACCGCTCTCTGGTCTTCTTCTGGCCTTCAGAGACACGAATGAGGAGGAAGAGGGACGAACGACCTCGAATTAAACCATTATCGACATAGTGACTGGCTTCCAGGGAGGGGACATCGACGTCGAGAGGGACTATGACAGGGTAGGAAACAGAGGTTCGGATTCCTACCCTTGTTGCAAGACGATAACGGTTGGGGTCCACTAAGTGGTAGACAGTACCTAAAGGTTTGGAAAGGGTATGGACATATTTACGGAGGGGGGGGTTAAGACGTAATTTAATAGGAGTTAATAAGTTAAAACGTACCAGGTAGATTGACTATTGTCCCTCTTTAATTCTATAGTGGATCAAGTTTACGTCTCCATAATTAATGTTAAGTTTAGTAGACTGGGACTACAATCAGAACAATGACAAGTACACTTTCACACTTTTACACTAACTTCTCTGTTTTTATAGTGACCATACAAATAAGGGATTCAAACGAGGGTCGAGTGACCGACTTCCACAAAGACTCCAATCAAGAGAGGATCCGAAGACGAAGCCTCTTCCGTTACCGTTGGGTGCGGTCACCTTTCAGGGTACCTACCTCCTCGGACCACCCGACGTCAGGTACCCCAGCACTTCTCAGTCTGTGCTGACTCGCTGAAGTGAAAGTGAAAAGTGAAAGTACGTAACCTCTTCCTTTACCGTTCGATGAGGTCGCAAAAACGGACCTCTTAGGGTCCCTACCCCCTCGGACCACTCGACGGTAGATACCCCAGCGTGTCTCAGCCTGTGCTGACTTCGTCGAATCGTCGTCGTCGTCGTCCGAAGACGAAATGGGGCCGGGAGGGACGTACGAGTCAACGAAGTCAGTACGGGCTGAGACGCTAGAGTATCCGACATCGGGTGGTCCGACGAGACAGGTACCCTAAGGGTCGTTCTTATGAACTCAATCAACGGTAAAAGAAGAACCCTAGAAGGGCTGGGTCCCTATCTTGGGTGTAGAAAATACAGAGAACGTAACCGGCCCAAAAAAAAATGGAGATCCTGGTGGACCCGGGAGGGAGTCAAGTCAAGTCAAGTCAAGTCAGCGAGTCAGCACAGGCTGAGAAACGCTGGGGTACTTATTGTCGTGCGGTCCGGAGGGACAGGTAGTGGTTGAGGGCCTCGAGTGGGTCTGAGTGCAGGTAGCTCAGGCACTACGGTAGGTCGGTAGAGTAGGAGACAGCAGGGGAAGAGTACGGGGGTTAGGGAGGGTCGTAGTCTCAGAAAAGGTCACTCAGTTGAGAAGAGTACTCCACAGGTTTCATGACCTCGAGGTCGAAATCGTAGTAAGGAAGGTTTCTTTAGGGTCCCAAATAGGGGAAGTCTTACCTGACCAACCTAGAGGAACGTCAGGTTCCCTGAGAGTTCTCAGAAGAGGTTGTAGTGTCAAGTTTTCGTAGTTAAGAAGCCGTGAGTCGGAAGAAGTGTCAGGTTGAGAGTGTAGGTATGTACTGGTGTCCTTTTTGGTATCGGAACTGATCTGCCTGGAATCAACCGTTTCATTACAGAGACGAAAACTTATATGATAGATCCAACCAGTATTGAAAAGAAGGTTCCTCATTCGCAGAAAATTAAAGGACCGACGTCAGTGGTAGACGTCACTAAAACCTCGGAGTTTTTTATTTCAGACTGTGACAAAGGTGACAAAGGGGTAGATAAAGGGGTAGATAAAGGGTACTTCACTACCCTGGTCTACGGTACTAGAAACAAAAGACTTACAACTCGAAATTCGGTTGAAAAAGCGAGAGGTGAAAGTGAAAGTAGTTCTCCGAAAAATCGAGGTAAAGTGAAAGACGGTATTCCCACCACAGTAGACGTATAGACTCCAATAACTATAAAGAGGGCCTTTAGAACTAAGGTAGCACACAAAGAAGGTCAGGTCGCAAAGAGTACTACATGAGACGTATATTCAATTTATTCGTTCCACTGTTATATATCGGAACTGCATGAGGAAAAGGATAAACCTTGGTCAGACAAGGTACAGGTCAAGATTGACAACGAAGGACTGGACGTATGTCTAAAGAGTTCTAATATGTCACCTTCACTCTTTATCTAATTCCCAGATCTAGACTATCTATCTCACGGACTACTTGATACCTTACTCCAAGTACTGCAACATATCCTCTGTCCCTAGTTCTGGTAGGGGTACCTTTTCTTTACGTTTTTTCGTTTTACCGAGAGACCTTTCCGCAATGTTTATCGACACTTTTCTTCTCTCCGCTTTTCCTTTCTATATTCGTAGACGTACGTCTCAAGGTTTCTTATCGTTCTTCTCTATTCTTACGGAAGAAGTCGCTAGAGACGTCTCTTTATCTCCTTTTGTTGTCTTACCCTTTCTGATCTCTAGAGAAATTCTTTTAATCTCTATGGTTCCCTTGCAAAGTACGTTTCTACCCGAGCTATTTCCTGTCTTTACCCTAACTGGATTGTCTTCGTCTTCTATAATTCTTCTCCACCGTTCTTATGTACCTTCTTGACATGTTTTTTCTAGAAGTGCTGGGTCTATTAGTACTACTACACTAGTGATTGGATCTCGGTCTGTAGAACCTTGCACTTCAGTTCACCCGGAATCTTTCGTAGTGATGTTTGTTTCGATCCTCCACTACCTTAAGGTCAACTCGACAAAGTTTAGGACTTTCTACTACGACACTTTCACGACGTGAGTTATACGGTCGTTTAAACCATTTGAGTCGTCACCGGTGTCCTGACCTTTTCCAGTCAAAAGTAAGGTTAAGGTTTCTTTCCGTTACGGTTTCTTACGAGTTTGATGACGTGTCAACGTGAGTAGAGTGTACGATCATTTCATTACGAGTTTTAAGAGGTTCGGTCCGAAGTCGTTATGCACTTGGCACTTGAGGGACTACAAGTTCGACCAAAATCTTTTCCGTCTCCTTGGTCTCTAGTTTAACGGTTGTAGGCGACCTAGTACCTTTTTCGTTCTCTCAAGGTCTTTTTACAGATAAAGACGAAATAACTGATACGGTTTCGGAAACTGACACACCTAGTGTTATTTGAGACCTGGAAGGGATGAATAAGTGATAAACATATTTATCACGAGGACTTGACCCTTATCTCGACTAAGTGAACCGAATATACATGACTGAAAGATGTATTCCTTACTAAGAACTTAATTAGGTTTACCAGAGAGATGTTCACTTTATAACACTAGTCCTCATGGTCATCTCTTAACTTAGTGTAGACGTAAGTCGAGAATCGTCGATCCAATAAAAACAAGTGATACTTGAAGGATCTTAGTTACCTAAAGGGGTTATGATGAAATTAATACTACTTTATATAACAGGAACTCAATTTAAAGAAAAAATGTAAAATAGACTAAAACCCTTACGTATAAAATTTCTTTTAGATTACTTATTAGTTAGGATTGGTGACATTACATTTGTGATCTTTATAGTAAAGGGGTGAGTGAACCCTCTCGTTCATTAAATAATATCTACTCAATCTTTTTACAGTTAAATCAAAAGAGGTGTACATAGATTTTCCTCATACGTATTAAAACAAGATCGAATATGATCTTGATCCAGATAACTCATAATAAACCTCCCAACGACTATTCTTGGCCACTTGTAGTTTCGGTCACGAATATGAAAGTAGAACTGAACCAAAACGTCAGACCACGACGTGAGTAAATAGTCAAGAAAATCGTAAGTCTTGTACGTAATGTATCTATCTTAAAATATTAATAGTGAACTAATAATTTCAGATACTTGAAAAGGGATTGAAAGGTTCAATCATAGGTCAAGTGGACGTATATTTAGTATCTGACATAAAAACCATAATATAAAGTTTAATATATTCTAAATCATTTTGACTTTCCTTTTCAAACGGTATAATACATTCTTATGAGTACGTTTAGGTTGACGATTCACCATCTTTAAAACATATGTCAGATGTACACTTCCATTCCCCAGTACGATTCTATAAATGTTAAAGTCTTGAGAATTGGTTCGGTAGATCTTATCTACTTTTGATTTTAGGAACCAATGTCCGTCGATTATTAATTTTCTTCTTAATAATTCGAAAAACCATAGACCTATTTTCACTTAATTATGTAAACTATTTCTGATGGTAACTAGAATATCATCGAAATAATTATAAAGAAATTATTAAGTTTTAAATGTCACTAAGTTCCGAGTTTTATTGGAGTGTACGAATAATTAGTTAAGCTCATACGTCAACAGTTACACTCTCCCTCAGTTATTCCTTACTTACTCTCTCTTCGACTCGTCGTCACTATTACGTTACAGTCCCTCGTGTCTAATCGTCCCGTCAACAGTAATTTAAATACACTGTAAAGAAGTCGTTACAATGTCTTAGTAAATTAAACTAAATTACTCATAAAATCTTGTAAGTTACATAGTGAAGTGATACACTTCTTAATAATTAATATATTATTTTTCTATGGTATATTGTGAAAATAAAACGTAACTCTTAAACGAAGGTATATTAAACTAAAAGCATTGTAGAGTCTTCTCTGTCCGGTCTCTCTTTTTCGTTCCCGTTTTTTGGTTCTAAAGAAGAGTTTCAAACATTAAAATGATTGTTATTGTGATAGACACAAAATTATATTCCACAAAAGAAGTATTTTCTGGTGACCGTACTTAAAAAGAGGGGTTACAAAAACATTATTTTTAAAGGTTCGTGTGTTTTCAACCCACCTTAAAGTGTCCCTCGTAGGTAGATGGGTGAAGGGAAGACGGTAATTGTCTAGTTATATAATATAACCTAAAAGTATAATATGAACCTAAAAGTATATAGATAGGTAAATAGGTTGGGTCACAGATAGTAATTAGACGAATAAAAACTATGTAAATTTCTAATTAATTTCTGTGAATGTGAGACCGATTTATAAAGTTCACGTAAACTGAAATTTCTTTACATCGATTAGAAACTAGTCGTGTAATAAAATATACTCCGTGAATTGATACAATGAACACCAAAGAATGACTATGTGGGTAGTTTCATACTCTTTCTACAACAAAAATAATTTATTTGAAAGGTCCACTTTTATGCCTGGGAATTAATACCTTCGTATTAAAAGGGTTATAAGAATCAACATCTCCAACCAGTTGAACGTTCCAACTAATCTTTTGAATATATTCAACTGATCATTCGAAAAAGGTTAATATAGAAACACCATCCCGACACTAAACTTGGATTTCTCAGAATTAAGGTCTTGTTCTCGAAGACATAATCAAAAGATAACAACGACATTGTTTACTAGTGTTAGAATCGTCGAATTTTGTTGTAGGTAAATAGAGGATCTAAGTACCCAGTCTTTAGACACGTCTTGTATCGAGTAGACCTAGGTAACAGATTCCAGAGTGTTCCCACTTTAGTTTCACAATAGACCCAACCGACAAATAGACCTTCGAGACGTCTCCTAAGATGGAGTTAGTACACAACCAGTTTAATTCAAGGTACGTCAACATCTTGACTCCAGGAGGAAAGAATGACTGATAAGCATTCCCCCAGTAAAACGAGGATCTGCAACCGACTGAAGGAATTTGAAAGACATACCGAGGTGAGGTCGTTACTACTCAACTTAAAGAGAGTAAGAGACTTATAGAGATTGAAAAGATTATGAAGTAGAGAGATGGAAGTCGGTCTCTTTCGAGAGACGAAAATTCCTGGGTAGATTAATCTAATCTAGGTGAGGTTATTTGGTCTCATTAGAGGGATAAGACCATAGATATTAGAATCAATGTAAACGTTTTAGGGACAACAATACATTTCATGTATAAGTGTTCAGACTGACACAATTCCTCAAGTGAGACGGACGACGTTAGTGCCAATATACGGTAACGAAAGTCATCACGATAAAATTTTTTTCTCAAGGACTAATAGTTTTTAAAATAACTCATTTAATATTTCTTAAATTAATTATAAACTCCCATTCTAGACACTCTTTAATAATATTATAAATATAAATGGAAAACTAAAGACCTATATACAACTTTTGGTTTTTGACACCAGGACAAGGGACACTTTATAAGAGAAAGCATCCGACACTCAGTAAGACAAAAATAAACTCCGTAAGATCGACTGAACAACACCTTGGGTGAGGTCACAAGAACGGACCTCTTAGGGTTCCTGCCGCCTCGGACCACCCGACGGTAGACACCCCAGCGTGTCTCAGCCTGTGCTGACTTCGCTGAATCGTCATCGTCGTCGTCGACTGAACAACGTAACGTATAGACTTTTAAATAATAGTAGATCAGAATAAATAAAAGTACCTTTATATGTTTTCCGGTGTTAACGAACCTTCGAAATCCAGAAAAGAGTCGTATACAAATAAGATCAATATAGGACTTCCCATAAGGTGTGTAGTAAGATAACCACGTAGGTTCGTCGTTTTTAAGTCTTCTGTGTTGTCTACCTTAACGAAAATAGACACTTAGTGTCTATAACCAGTAAGTAAGTCTTGACGGTCACTTGATTTCATCTAAGATCCCATCTGACTTAGACTCGAAGGGACATACCGAATTCACCTTCATAGGTTCAGTTTATTTTTTAAGAACGGGAGTGTTCATACCTATTGTGTATGAAAGTTATAGGTGTAACTACGTTTACTTATCAAGAAGTAGGGTAGGAATATTATTAAAGAACAGCTAACGAAATAGTGAAAGATACAATGTCATTAAAGACATTCGAGTAAGACCAGTACCAAATTTACACTGAGTATAAATGTCGGGACTGTAAAGGATTATGACTAAGATCATGTTTTGTGCACGAGTTAAAACTAATAAATTAGGAAAGTAAGTGAATGAAAACGTATCCCGATAACACCGGGATACAATATAATCAGTAACAATTCAGGACCCTGTTCTCTCTATTTAGTCCTTTTCTAAGAAATTTTCAAATACCTGTTTGTCTTTACTTGTTGTACGTTTATTTAAATAATATTATGTCGTCACTCACGAAACTAGTTCTCATAATTTCCTTGTATCTTCTCTGTCTGGATTGACTCCGGATTTCTGAGTTTTCTATCTTTATAAACACACCACAAACATGAAAGTATATTAATATACTTGATTCCGATTTTATACATTATTCGTTAATATAGATATATCGTTGACTAATCCTGACAAAACATCAAAATTTTTAATTCGGATGATCGTATAGTACCTATGATGTGTATCGAATTTGTCGCAATATATCTCAATTACTAAAATTCTGATATGTACTCTAATAAAGACGTATACAGAAGACCATTCAATAAATGGATCACTTCGTTTATATATTAGTTTAATTGTAAGAAGATATTAAAAAAGTCAGAGGATTTTATACCATTCAAGAACCCGTAGTAATGTAAGACACTTATAGACCAATCAAATTACTAATAGTCCTGAGAAGTCTTACAAGATAGTCTGTGAAGGTTAGGAGTAAAAAAGACGCACTAAAGATATATCACGATGTCTATTGTCTTTTAGTAGATCTAAAGAAGGGAGTGAGAAAAAAGATAACAGAGATAAATGAAAGGAAATAAAGTCCCACATATGTAATTTTGTGAAGAACATGTAGTTTGTCACACCATACGTTACTTTTCCCTTGGTTTTGTCATTCTTTGTCAAAATGGGTATTTCTTTAATCTTACATCCGTTTTCAGTTTATATTTATGGTTACTTTCGTGTTACGACAGATAATAAATTATAAAACCGTGAACCATTTGACTTACCATCCCTTTTCACTCGGGTTACATTCGGTGAAATAGGTACTTTCGGTAGTGACCTATAAACACGACTGAACAATAGGTCCCATTGACCGATGGTACTGTCTCAATATCACCCTTTAACCCTGAGACAGTGTCTTACGATCACGGTGCTGAGGACCTACCGACCTTGCATACAAACTCCTCGACAAGTAGGGTACCACAATTACATGAACAAACACGACCAAACGATGGTAAAAGAGTAAAGGGAAACTCTAGAAGATATCGAACGGAACTATTCTGTCATCTAAACGTTCACCAATATATGAGAACGTTTTGACGTTCTTCAAATATATATTTCACTTCATGTATTGGTACTTTCTCTCTTTCATATTGACCGAAATCTCTTAAGGTTCAACCGTATAACCATTGGAGTCACAACTAAGTACGAAATTTACCAAAAGGGGGATGGATATAGTCACCTGTATAGTAAGTCTGTCTTTTAGTCATTCCTTTGTCACCAGAATGTACTGTTTAATCTGGACTATCTTAATTATCTGTATATCTCTTTCGGTTCGTCTTACGTGTAAACAAAAGTTTACGTCCATCTTTAAAGAGGTCCTATCTAATGTACGATTCGTTGTTATACTCGGATTTATTTAAATTCTTCCAACCTTAGTACAGTCCGTAGAGAAGACTGGTGTTACGATACTCTGATCATCTTTAGTTGATGTCCTTTTTTTCTCGTTTGGGACGTTTGCACCTTATATTTAGTACGATGGTTTGTTAGATATCCAGTGACTTTTTTCAGCTTCTTCTTTTTTTTTTTTATGACCCTCAGTTTACTTCTACCTTTGTCTTGTTAGGTTTGACATTCTCTACGTCGTTTTTCAAAGTTCTCCCTTCGGATATTCACTAAGTTCGGACGGAGTTCTTCGGTCTTTTTAAAGTTTATTTATTAGATTTGAATGTGGATGTCCTTGATAGTTTCTCTTCTTGTTTGTTTTGGGTTTCAATCATCTTTCTTTCTTTGTTACTGCTAATCTCGCCTTTATTTACTTTATCTCTGTTTATCTCTAGTTACTTTGATTCTCGATCAAGAAACTTTTCTGTTTACTTTAACTATTTGAACACCGGTCTGAGTATTTCTTTTTTCTCTCTCTACCGGGTATATTTATTTTTACTCTTTGTTTTCTCTTATATGTATGACTGTGGCGTCTTTGTGGTTCCTAGTACTCCAAAGATGATTGTTAATATACGGTTACTTACCTGTCGGATCTCGTTTACTCATTTAAGGATCTTTACATATTAGAGGGTTCTGATTTAGTTCTTCTTTATCTGTTATGCTTATATATCTAACGATTATCACTTTAACTTTGTCATTAATTTCTTTTTCTTTTGAGGGTTGTTTGTCTTCAGGTCCTCGTCTGTCAAAGTGTTCACTTAATTTTTTTTTTTCTTCTTAATTGCGTATGGAAGAATTTGACAAGGTTTTTCAGTTTCTTCTTCCTTAAGAAGACTTGAGTGAGACACTTCGATAGCACGATTATGACTATGGTCTGTTCCTGTGGTGTAATTCTCTTTCAATGTGTGGTCATAGTGACTACTCGTATCTACGTTTAAAAAATTTGTTTTACAATCGTTTTATTTAAGTTGTTGTGTAGTTTTCCTATTACATGGTACTAGTTCACCCTAAATATGGTGTCTACATTCTTACCCACTTATAGACCTTTAGTTAATCACTCTATGTGGCGTAATTGTCTAACTTCTCATTTTTAGTATACCAATGAAGTCATCTACGTCCTTTTTGAAAATTGTCTTAAGATACTATTTTTGAGAATACTACTTTTGAGAGTCGTTTCACCCATGTCTCCCTTGTATGGAGTTACATTATTTCTTATACTCACTATTTGAGTTTCGGTCAAGTAAGAGTTGTCATCTTTCGATTTTCGTAAAGAAGATGTTGATCCTTGTTCTGTTCCTACGGGTGTAAACGGTGAAAATAAGTCGTATTATAACCTTAAGGATCAGTAACACTAGACTGTTATTTATTTATTACCTTAGATGCAACCTTTCTTTCGTCATTTAGAAAAAAGTCGACTGTACCATAGTATATATCTTTTAGGATTTGTATAATGGATTCTCGATAATCTTGATTATTGACTTAAGTCAGTTCAAAGTCCTATGTTTTAATGATATGTCTTTAGAAAACAGAAAGGCATGTGATTATCGTTTGATAGTTTTTATCTTTAATTCGTTTTTAAAATAAATATGATGCAATTTTTATTATTTTATGGATCCTTATTTAGATTGGTTTTCCAGTTTCTGAATATGACACTTTTGATATTCTACAACTATTCTTTTAAATTCTGTCATGTTCACCTTTCTATATTGTACGAGTATCTGACCTTCTTAATTGTTACAATTTTACTGGTATGATACACTTCGTTAGATGACTAAGTCACGTCAGAATATGGTTCCCCTAACAAAAGCGTCTTGAACCTTGTTTATAAAGATTTTAAAAGTACCTTTGTGTTTTCTGGGGTTTATCGTTTTCGTTAGAACTTTTTCTTTTTGCTTTGACCTCCCTAGTACGAGGAACTAAATTTTGATTTGATGTTTCGATGTGAATAGTTTTATCATACCATGACCGTGTATTTGTCTGTGCATCTAATTACTATGTCTTATCTCTCGGGTCTTTATTTGAATGTGAATATACTAGTTAATTAGACACTGTTCTGTTTTTATAAGTCACCACCCCTTTGTCGGAGAACCACAACCCTTTTCATCACATAATGGATGTATGTTATCTTAGTCTCACCTGATGGAAAAGTGTAGTATATGTCTTTATTTGAGTTTTATCCAATTTCTGAATTTACATTCATTTTGGACAATGACATTTTGAGGACCTTTACTTCTATCAGTCGTTTGTGATATTTTATCCAGGATCGTTATAAACAAATCTAGACGGAGAAACCCGTTCCCTTCGTTTTCGTTTTTATTTGTTAACCCTAAGATAGTTTGATTTTTCGAAAACGTGTCACTACCTTTGATAGTCGTTTTCATTTTCAGTCGAACGACTAATCTTCTAAAATCGTTGGTTATATGGGTTATTCGCCAATTTAAGGGTCCACCGCGATCATCATTTCTTGGACGGACGGTTACGTCCTCTGTATTCTCTGTGTCCAAACTAGGGACTCAACCCTTCTAGGAGACCTCTTCCTTTACGGTGGGCTGAGGTCATACGAACGGACCTCTCAGGGTACCTGTCTCCTTGGACCACCTGATATCGGGATCCCAACGTGCCTCAGTCTGTGATGGCTTTGTCGAATCGTGTTGTTAGGTTTTATATGTCTCTTGAGTAACGTTGAGTTGTAGTCTTTTTAGTCAATCTTTTACCCACTCACCTAATCCTCCATGTCAGGAGGTTAATATTTTATTCATTCGGGACCCCTATAGTATGTGTCGCATCTTCATGACAGTCATTGTAACATCATTAAAACAACCCCTGTCTACAAGTAATCCGAATGGCATGACTACTGAAGTATTACATACGTTTACAGTTCGGTGATACACCGCGTGGACTTTTATTGTAATACAACACACAGTTGGTATAAAGTTATTTTTTATTTGAGTCTACAGAAAATACTGATAATTTCAAAAGACAAAAAAAAAATTTCTGAAAGGACTATGTACCTATTATTAAACCGAACATCTTCAGGCACCTCTCCTAAAAGTTCAACCATTGTTAGACTGGAACCAAAGAACTTAGTTATATTTAACTTTACGACTCTCCGTACTTCGGTGTGTAAACTAATCGTCCACTCTCCGATTAACGTAGAAGAGATCTCTTTTGTACTTTTATTTATTTCGTACTTAGTTGTTTATTACCCTGAGTGATGAGATACGTAAAGAGAAACGGAGGACACACTTTACTTACTCAAACTTTAAATTGGAAGAAAAACTTATTATGATGGTCGCAGACTTTTTGGAGGACTCCGAAAACTTACAGACAATAAACAGAGAACATCCTAGACTTTCTGCTTTGGGATCTATTCTGACCATAAGTCAAGTCAAGTCAAGTGAAGTCAACGAGTCAGTACAGGCTGAGAAACGCTGGGGTACTTAACGTCGTGTGGTCCGGAGGGACAGGTAGTGATTGAGGGCCTCAAGTGAGTTTGAGTGTAGGTAGCTCGGCCACTCCGGTAGGTCGGTAGAGTAGGAGACAGCAGGGGAAGAGGAGTACGGGAGTTAGGGAGGGTCGTAGTCTCAGAAAAGGTTACTCAGTGGAGAAACGTACTCCGCCGGTTTCATGGTCAAAGTCGAAATCGCAGTAAGGAAGGTTTCTTTAGGGTCCCAACTAGGGGAGGTCTTACCTGACCAACCTACAGGAACGTCAGGGTCCCTGAGAGTTCTCAGAAGAGGTTGTGGTGTCAAGTTTTCGTAGTTAAGAAACTGCGAGTCGAAAGAAGTGTCATACGTATTTACAATTTCAGATTTTAAGGACTTTTACGTTTATACTTGACGAGAGAAACTTGTGTACTTGTCTCCAGCGACACAAAAGGAACTCAGACATTTATCCCTCTCATCCCTCAGAGTAAGAGGCTCGTAAAATTTCTTGTGGATAGGTCACCATCTCAAACAACTGAACGGTAAAATTGACTAAAATATTTGTTCCACAACTCTAGGATTTTAATACTCCTTGATTAATACTCCATACCCTTTCCAGGTGTATGAGACCGTACAAATTTTCATGTGACTTATACTTCGACTAAACATTCTTAAATAAATGAGGGAGGTTATAGGAGAGTAATAAAACCAGTAACTGTCACAAGACGTCTTTATCCGAATCCTTAAATGTACGTAAAAATTACAACTTATATAAAGATGAATATTTACTCATATTATGTTATCTAAAGATGACACCCGGTGTCTTCTAACTTGTATAAACTCAATAATAAGAAATAACTGATCAAAGTACCGATAATATGACTTATAAAAGGAAATAGTAAGGTTACGTGTAAATTTTAGATTTAACATTTACAAACCCCCAATTTCTATTATTCTTTCATCTAATTAATCCTCTTTTCCATTACCTTTTAAATGACATCCCTCACGAAACATTATTCTTAAAAGAACCTGTAGTACAAACTTTGACCCTGAAATAATCTAATGATCGGTAAAAGTAACGATATGGTGAAATTATAACTCTGTAAGATTACTTATTATTTCCAAAACCGAACTATACAAAAAAGAATCAAGCTTCTTTTCAACATAGGTATATAAAAATCTACTACTATCAGAAACGAGGAGAGGTCCAATTGCTACTTTTGGAAAATTATAAAAGAATTTCCATTAAGGTAATCGTGAAGGTATTAACTATTGAAAAACTTTTCCCTGTAACTAAACACTTTATACTTATAAGACAACTCAAAAAAATCACCTGATTTGAAATAAGAGCAATGTAAACAGAAGGTTTGTACGAGTGTAAAAGTTACAATTTAAGAAAAGGTGACGGAGGAGAAAAATCTCTTTATACTAAACAAAAGGGAAAAAGTGAAGTAGTAAAGATCAGAAATAATAAAAGTAAGGATTCCCGTTACACATATAAACGGAGTAGTAGGAGAAGTTTCGAAAAGTGGAACCCTTACTCTTAAATACACAAAACTAATAAGTTATTTCCTGATCAAAAAAGGGGGTAGGAAAAAGAAATATAAAAGGTTAACCGTACGAGTCAATAATGAAGGTTTGGTAGTGAACTGAATTTAATTTGTATGGTAACTCTGACGGTAAAAAGAGTTACCAAGGGATTTTGGTATCCGTTAAAAGGAATTTATAGTTCGAGGGAAAAAAGAAGGACAGTCGTCATCCTCTTGACTGGAAAAAGAGACTTTCGTTCACTCTCTAGGATATTAAAAGATATACAAACTTAAATTAAACTCGATGTAAAAGTCGATCACGACAGTACGTCGATGATTAAGAGTGAAATAATCTCACACCTAAAGTGGTCTTGTCTTTCTAACAACGATGGACAGAAGACATTAAAGGTACCACTTAAGAGTAAGTATTTAGAAACTCTGTTTACCGTTTGGGTTTTGTAATTGACTCTGTTTGATTTTTCGTTTTTAAAAATTGTTATATGCAATATGTCACGTGTGTTATATCTCATGTCATATATTACCATATAACACAAAATCATCCGTACTACCTTTGCAATAACCTTACAAACTAATAATACGTACTCAAAAAGAAAATTGTATAGGTCCAGTAAAACTTCTTAACTGAGAGAAGTTTTCACACTAAACTCTTGGGACCCATTGGGAAAGACGGGGATTGAGGAAGAGGTTCCATACAAAGATTGTGACGATCTCCCCAGAATAAGACTTGTGGGAACAAATATTGGGAAACTACAGGGGCATCCTAAGTTCTACTTCGAGTCTGAAAAGTCAAATCGGACACTGGGAAGTAAAAGTCAGACATGCGACTCGGAACGTGTAGTGAGTCTCGGCAAAACTCACTGAACACAAAGGAAGGAACAAGTCCGACAAAGTGTGGACACGGAAGAAGTACGTCAGGGTCCCCAGACCTTGTAAGAAAGAGATTATAGTGGTCGAAGGAGTAGGATTTTGTTAGTCGAGTAAACAGTGTAATGTGTACTTTGGAAATATCATACAAAAAAGGTTTGAGGAAAACAAAAGTACCGTAGGATACATTTGGAGAGCAGATAGTGAGGTGTCATTAGTTACTACGAATCAAAAGATAGATGGGACTATGTTTTATGAATCTCTACATTTTTGTCGAATAAGTTTAACATAGGAATTATTGAATATGTCACTGAACGTGTAACATGTCACGAGTCATTCTCAAACAACTTACTTGCATACTTACTTATGTAATTGTGAACTATAAAGTTGTAACCTTCAAGTAAAAGGATAGAATTTCTAGATTAACTGGATTAATAAGAGAAAATTTTACATTTTATAATATTTACTCTACTGTACATTTAAGTCAATCAAAATGGAGGAAGCTACGTTGAAAATTTTGATCAAGTACATCGGGACCCGATCCGATATTTCTAATAATAATAATAAAAAAAAATGATAAAACATTTCGTCATTCCGGAAGTCAAATTCTCTTCTCCCTGCACCCATAATCAAAACTAAAGTGTCGAGTGATCTATAGGTAGGAAACCGGAATAAAGGGAATAGTAGATTTTTCTTCTTTTATTGTAAGTACAATACCCTAATAGTATTCCTCGTTTTACTCTAGAGTGAGAGTAATAAAGGTAGATAGATAAATAGACATATAGATAGGTAAACAGATACATAAAGGTTACCCGTTATAAGTGCATCTTTAAACATAACTTGTGAAATAAAGGGTTACGTACCAAGATACTTTCCCTCATAAGGCTACTCCTTACTCTTTTTATGCACGTAAATCAAACTCCCAGGACCGGGCATCGGGCTCACACACACTCAAACTATTGTCACTTACGTTTTTGCACTTTCCTCACGTCTTCCCAACAAACTGTGTATTTTATCGTTACTGAATTTTAAAAGAGGATGTGCAGGATTATCAGAACCGATCTATGGATTGTTTTCCACTAGAACTTTGTCTTCGACACCGAGTCTCAGTCTTACTAAGGAAAGACTTTCTCTTTCTCGGTTTGTACTTTCTAAGGTGGTAAAGAATTCCTATATACGTATATGATGACGATTCTTTGTAGACGAGGAAGAAGTGAAACCTAGCAGATGACTTTTGTGTCGACTAAGGAAAATTGATTTAAATAACTATTCAAAGACAATTCTTCTTATTGTCATATATTTGACAAAATACTAACTGATTGCACCCAACCAGACTCAAACCGAGTTCAAGTTCTAAAGTTCAAATAAAAGGATTTGTGAATTAACTCTACACATAAAAATGTACGATACAATTAGACGAATAGTGAGTGTAACACTTGTTGAGCAACGTCCTCTTATCACCGGAGTACTCAAACAGTTTACAGAATCAATAAAAGGGAGACACCACCTGGTATGTGGTTAGTAAACTTGGAGAAACTACAAGAAACGGTCGAACCAGTAATACAAACGGGTGTTGAAAACTACGTAAAACTAATTCTAGAGGATTTATCCTATCATTATTTCTATACTTCCTACCATTTAAAGTTACCCTTATAATACTTGAAGAAACGTCTTACAACATTAGTGATTACTCTTTCGTTTAATAAAATTAAAAAACCACAAACAAAAATTTCATAATACTCGGACCATCCTCTATCTCTAAATTAGTACCTTATACGTTTAAAATGTAGAAATTAGGAACAAGCTGAACATCATTTGTAGAAATAGAATTTTCTGAGTGGACACAGTACCGAGTAAAGATATCTTAGTATCCAGACATTCCCTAGGGGTCTCGAGTAAAAAAGAGAGACAAATACCAATTTATAAATTCGGTAGAGTCTCTCAATTAGGAATTAATGAATAGTTTCATAGAATTTTCAGGACAAATGGTAGTTAAGTATAAATTTAGAGTATTTTCGGAAGAGTAACGTCAGATATAAGAACATGACCGGACTCACTCCCGTATTTTGAAGATATATCATTTAGAGATATCTCGACTACTAATGCTAGTTCATTTGCACGTCTGAAAATTGAATTTTTCTTACACCACATTTCCGTTAAATCCCATATATTTAGGGGACTTATACAAAACACTTCACACCTATTAGTATAGTAACCCAAATAAATTTCGTACTTATAACTAGTCATATCCTGTCTGACCAAAAATAAAACCTCAATATATGTACCACTTTTCACTGAACCCCCTTACTCCTACTAAATTCAAGTACATCTTGGTTTAGGACTTAAGTCTTCCATTAATTTACAATAATCTTTCTAAATTTTCCAAACTTGAGAAAAAAACCTTAAAACATGAAAGAAGGAAATCGTTAGGATCCACTTTAAAGTAAGGGAAGTGAGTTTACCCCTTGTACATTCCGAATCTTTTACATTACAAATAACTTCCTAGCGAGGGAACACAACGTCTTCACCATAAGTCTAAACCAAAAACTGTTTATTGGAAACGTAAGAGGAAACCAGTCGAAGGAGATTCACGTCACAAGGTTCACGACGACTAAAACTTCAAAGACGATAAAAGATACACTAAGATCACTACGAGTGACTAACGACTCCAAGATTCTGGTAGTCTAGGGATTCCCAAGATGGTGTCCCCCCTTCTTAACTTCCTCTTTCTCTACACCTGCCCAAATACGGGGTCTCCTTCTTGGCACAAGTCCAACATGACCTGACTTTACTTCCAGTCCCTAGGACAATCGAAAATTCGGAACTGAATTAACCAGATCCTAGTTCTGGAATTTCACACAGGAGTTTATTTCAGCACAACAAGGGCGTACTTCCTCCCCTACGACAGGATAACCAAAAGAAACGTCTTACTTATAGTCCTTCTCCTGGAGTCCATCTTCTTTCCTAATGTTTATATGACGGATAAGTCGGGGGTTTCTCCGTAAATCCTTTTCATTAACGAACCTTACCACCCACCTATGGTTAGACAAACAAAACGAGACGAAGAATTTACATAAAAATTTTGTAAATTAATCTCCTCTTCATAAAGTAACACGGATAAAAACACGATAATTCTTATCTTGACCAAAGTTCACTATGAGATTCTAAATGTACAGTGACTAAGACTCAGTTAATTGTATTTGAATTACAAATCCGAATTAGCTACGTAATTTTTAACGGAACTTTTTTTCTGAAAACAATACGAACAGAGACGATATGGGTTTAAACTTCGTCTTTAAAATACTTTCACAAAGGTAAAAACAGGATTCACCATGGAATTCAAATATATTACTACAATTTCTCGTGAATAGGAAATTTTTACTCGTTCTGGATATATGGTTAGAAGTAAAAAAAAGATGTTTTAAATATGAAAACTTCTTTATATAAATTAAATTACATTAATAGACTAAACCAATCCATCTCTAAAATAAAGTAGATTGTAAACGATTTGTGAGTTAAATTTTCGGTATTATGAAGTATTTTATAGAAATATTTAATAGTTCTGTCTAACCGGATTCTGGACTTCATTTTATAGGACACTAATTTAGACTCAAAGTTTCTTATTTAAAGAAAATCATTTTGATACTGGATGTCGTGAGACTATAAGAAGGTCGAAAGACTAAAATTGATCATAGACCACAAAGCAATGTGTTAGAATCGTTTACAATCTTTCACTTTCTTTCACTTCAACGAGTCAGAATAGGCTGAGAAACGCTGGGACACCTGATATCGGGTGGTCCGAGAAGGTAGGTACCCTAAGAGGTCCGTTCTTATGACTTCACCCAACGGTAAAGTAAGAGATCCCCTAGAAGGACTGGGTCCCTAACTTGGGCCCAGAGGGCGTAACCTCCGTCTGTGAAATTGGAGACTCGGTGGTCCCTTCGGTTACAATCTTCTATTACTTATAAGGTGTCTACTTGTTGTTGTTTTTTACAAGCACAAAGACCAAACGAAACTACGGAATATTAACATAAAGCACGAATAAACCGGATTCTCTAGTTTATTCTTGTAAGTTAGGAACTTAAAAAGACAAAATCAATGACTTTTCGTATGAATTATCTAAAACGACAAAATTGTTACTAAATGAAACTATGACTTCGGTACACCTCCTTCACTTAGGATAAAAGGAAAAGAATTTATATCCCGATGACTAGTTGAGTATTCCTAATTTATTTATATATTGTAGTGTTTCGGTGTTTACCCTTTTTGACTCTGAACTGGAAACCAGAAACCTAAGACTTAGACAGTAGATGAATAACGCACCGAATACAAAACGAAATTCAAAAGATCTTTCAACTCTGAATCGTTACCTTACTTTACACATTTCTGGAATCCTGTACATGACACCTTGACTTGAAAATAACTTTTACACAATACTACATATGAGTAAATTGACTTGGAAAAGTTTTCAGTGAATTGTGTCGAAGCTTTTGTTAAAGTAAGTACACTTATATCTGATATTTTGTTATCGATTGCAAAGGACCCACACACGGTCTGTGACTATGAATTTTTTAATATGAACTTTGTAAAACTTTTTTTTTTATGAACTTTCTAAGGTTTGTCTTACTATGTTCAATAACTGGACTAAAATGTCCACTGTTTTAAAGATCACTCGTCGTCTCGGTCCTATTTTTGGGTTCATACAACTCGAAGTCTCAGTAGTCGAAACTTGAAGATAAAGGACAAGACTGAAAATTTTTTATTTTACAAGACAACAATTCAGTTATATATCTTGTCTCATGAGGAGTTCCTCTCAATATGCTGTTTGAATCGAGAATTAAGTATGGGACATAAAGTTGTGACCATCCACATTACCCTTTGAACCGTCAAAGCCTAAGGGTGAACACACCCATGATTTTACTCACGACTAAAAAGAGTGGTATATTTACCGAGACCCTGAGTCAAAGACGTAGACATTTTGTTATAGGGTATAGGATCCCGACAATATTATAAACCTACTACTAAAAACAACCCACTAGTACTGACATATTTTATCGAGGGTAAAGGATAGAGGGAAGCGTGATTGTTAACTTGAGATGATAGATACTCAGATCCCTCCCGTCTCTCTTGAGGTAAAAAAAAGACCTTTCTTCCGATTACAAGAACACAACCACTACCACCTTGCACTGAAAGTCGAAGAAGTCACATGGTAGGAGACCTGAAGGGTCCACCACGATAACCATTTCTTGGGTGGACGGTTACGACCTCTGGAATCTCTACGACGAAGTTAGGGACCCAGTCCTTCTAGGGGACTTCCTCCCGTACTGTTGAAGAGGAACATAAGAACGGACATCTTAGGGTACCTGTCTCCTCGGACCGCCCGATTTCAGGTACCCCAGTGTTCCTCAGACTGTGTTGACTTCACTGTCGTACGTGTGTGTATGGTAGGAACATACACGAGACCAACCCCGTAACTCCCCACACTCTGAGAACTCGTCACAGGCGTCGTCGTAGACACCCTACGGAGACCAGTGGTTCACATCTACGACTCAGTCACATGTCCTTGACTATTGGATCCCGAGACACAAGACTGGAAAAGAGGTAGTATTTGAACACCTCAGGAAACCATTCTAGTTTGTGTCTCCTGGAGCCAAAAGGGGAGGTATGTCCCCTCCTCCGGTTCCTATAGTCACTTATGATCTATACTTTACCTCTTAAAATGACACCGTAACGAAGTTGACTCGGCTGTTTACTCAACATGAATAAAATTAGGTAGGTTATACCAGTTCCCTTTGCTTACGAAGACAAGGTGACCTTTAAGGTTTTCTTTGTCCTGGTTCGAGAAGTCCGTGTTGAGTTCTCATAGACTCAGTGAACGACTTATAATTGGTTTGATTATGTCGTAAACCTAAAGTTGTCGAGTATTTTTTCACGTTAATTTCTGACGAAAACCAGGACACTGTTTCCGTTAGTGAAGGAGTCCCCGGAAGATACTGAGGGAGGGTGGAGGAGAGGAAAAAGTGATCGTGCAGTGTTGGAGGTGAAAGATCAATACATGCACCAAGGAACGAATCGTAGGAGAAAGGACTTCCTACGATTCTGACACCCGTAAGACCGTGAGTCCAAACCGTCTGTGAGGGTAGGACGGAGGGTGGTCCTCGGGAGTGGAGGGGACGACCGGAGGAAACTGGGTCCTAAGATTTAGTTCGTCCTAAATGTCGACCCTAATATACCTCGTCACGAAGAAATATTGCGGTACGGAACTCAGGTCGATCAAGAAAAGTGTCGACCTTGTTTAGGTATATGATGTAGGATTCCGGATCCCTTACTGTGGGAAAATTCTAAGACTTTGGCGTATCTGACTTCGGTATTTACTCCGGTTTCGGTAGTTTCCTTACAGGACTGGGGATTTGTGTTTTCACGATTTAAACTACTTTCTAAAACCGTTGTTCCTCTCAGAGATTGTTTTGTAAGGGACCGTTAACCAATAATTAACAGGAGGTCCTTTCCATCTGCGAACCACCAAGAGTCTTTCACAGAGAAAGTCTACTTAACGTCCTTAATGGACTCTCCCCGAGGTACACAGAGAAAAGACTTCCAATACTCTAATACGCTAGTGCAACAACAAGTCAGTGAGTCAGCACAGACTGAGACGCTGGGGTACCTGACGTCGTGTGGTCCGAAGGGACAGGAAACGATAGAGGACCTCGAAAGAGTTTCAGTGCAGGTAACTCAGTCACTACTGTAGCTTTGTAAAGTAGGAGACAGCAGGGGAAGAGGAGGGTGGAAGTCAGAAAGGGTCGTAGTCCCAGAAAAGGTTACTGAACCGAGAAGCGTAGTCCACCGGTTTCATAACCTCGAAGTCGAAGTCGTAGTCAGGAAGGTTACTTATAAGTCCCAACTAAAGAAAACCTTAACTGTCCAAACTAGAGGAACGACAGGTTTCCTGAGAACCCTCAGAAGAGGTCGTGGTGTTAAGAAACCATGAGTCGGAAGAAATACCATGTTGAGAGTGTTGACATGTACCGATGACGCTTTTGGAATCGAGACTCATATATCGAGACTCTTCAAGTAAAATCGAAGTATGTAGAAAAATAAAGGAAAAGTAGAAACACTGTGAAAAAGGAATTTGTGATAGAGACTACTATTTAGGTGTTCTCTAAATGAAATACGTAAAAAAAGTTGTTATCTACTACTGACATTAAATAGGGGAAGAGACGTCGATTATACTCAATTATACATGTTGAGTGATTCTCGTTTGAGAACATGTCGTAAAAGGCAGATAGATGAAATCTGGAGACACATGTGGAGAGAGACCGGGTGTACTAGGTGTTACGGTTCTAACAGGAACTATTGAAGATAAAAAGGTAGGGATCGAAAATACTACAAAGATCTAGAATTAAGGAGAGTGGGGATTAAGGATTATGATGTATGGAGTTAAGTCAAGTCAAGTAAAGTAAAGGAATCAACACAGGTTGAGAAACACTGGGGTACCTGACGGTGTACGGTCCGGAGGGACAGGTAATGGTTGAGGGTCTCAAATGAGTTTGGGTAGAGGTAACTCACCCACTGCGGTAGGTTGGTAGAGTAGGAGACAGCAGAGGAAGAGGAGGGTGGAAGTTAGTAAGGGTCGTAGTCCCAAAAATGATTACTCAGTTGAGAAATATAGTCTACCGGTTTCATAACCTCAGAGTCGAAGTCGTAGTTAGGAAGGGTACTTATAAGTCCTGACTAAAATAAATCCTACCTGACCAACCTAAAGGAACGTCAGGTTCCCTGAGAGTTCTCAGAAGAGGTTGTAGTGTCAAGTTTTCGTAGTTAAGAAGTCACAAGTCGAAAGAGTGTAGGTATGTACTGATGACCTTTTTAGTATCAAACTGGTCTACCTGGAAACAACCGTTTCATTACAGAAACGAAAAATTATTCGCCAGATCCAACCAGTATTGACAAGAAGGTTCCTCGTTCACAGATAATTAAAGTACCGACGTCAATGGTAGTCTTCACTAAAACATCGGGGGTTTTATATTTCAAAGAGTGACAAAGGTAACAAAGGGGTAGATAAACGGTACTTCACTACCTTGGTCTACGGTACTAAAATCAAAAGACTTACAACTCGAAATTCAGTTGAAAAAGTGTCAGGAGAAAGTGAAAGTAGTTCTCCGAGAAATCAAGAAACGAAAGACGGCATTCCCACCACAGTAGACGTATAGACTCCAATAACTATAAGGAAGTCTGTTAGAACTAAGGTCAAACACGAAGCAGGTGGGGTCGCAAAGAGTACTACATGAGACGTATATTCAATTTATTCGTCCCACTGTTATATGTCGGAACTGCATGAGGAAAGGACTAAACTTTGGTCAGAAAACAAGGTACAGGTCAAGATTGACAACGAAGAACTGGACAAGAGACGTCCAGTACACCAGACCATAAGGTGTCAAACAACACTAGGTGTGTCAGTTTCCAAAACCGTATCAGTTATTTCATCTTCGTCTACAAAAAGACCTTGAGAGAACGAAAAAGCTACTAGGTTACCTGTCAAACGATCGTTCTGGTGAAAGAGTAAACTGTTGATCAATGAGTCGAGCCCCGTCCCGTATCCTACTCTACGATTCCTGTATGGTAACGTTTTATCTGTACTGGGTACTGAAGTCTTTGCTTCTACGATTCGTAGGAGACACACACGGATACACGAGTCAGCGCAGTCACCACAGGACGAGACACACTGGGGCATCTGACACCAGGTGGTCTTAGGAGACAAGTACCCTCAGAGGTCCGTTCTTATGATCTCACCCAACGGTACAGGAGGAGATCCCCTAGAACGTTTGGGTCCCTGACTTGGACACAGAGGACATAGAGGACGAAACGTCGCCTAAGAAATGACGACTCTGTGGCCCCTTAGGGACACAAGGTTGTACACGAGGTTGTATTTAGGTAGGACTTATAACTACTCTGTGACGACGGTATGATCCCTCAGAGACGTTGACAATTATACTATCTTATAAACCCCAATTAACCTTTACTCAATAAGGTTTGTGGGGAATTTACGTCTACTGGTCTTGATAAGTTGACTACGAGTAATCTCTGAATTAAACGACAATATAAGTGAGACATACATAACGTAAATTTAGGGGTCGGAAGATAATTAATATTCACTCTACATCTCCTACCCGACCTTTAGTAGAAACTTTCAAACACGTCTCATGGTATTGACAGACACAGCAGAATGGGGACTGAACCAAAATGTCAACATAAGATTTCTGTTAATCTCACATACGAAGTAAATCAACACCCCCAGTAGGTGAAGACTTTGATAGTAAATAATTCAATAACGACAACGAATTCTATCATACGATTTGAGAAAGATATATAACAGAATTAGGAGTTTTGTTCTAGAAACTCAACCTTGAATCATAGGGGTAAAGTGTACATTCTTGTAACCTTTGTTAATCCGTGGCTCTCACGGTCACTCTATTCTCTCGATCTCATATCTAGGCACCTCGATATAGACTGGAGTTCCAGACAAAAATAGTGACCTTACACGTCGAAGGTCCCGTTCTCTCGGAAATGACTTACGTTCGACGTCTCTCACTACCTTGATCGTACTACCACTTACTGTCGAGACTGGGTCCACTGGTCAATGACCGACCCAAAAGAACCAATCCAGTGATTGAGAGCTTTGAATGAATAAGTAGAGATATAATCTCTATTATTATTAATAATAATGGGATTCAGCGTCACAATGGAATCCCTAGTAGTACTCCGTAACCTACCCTTTCGTCAAATGTTTATCATTTGACTATGTATCATAATCAATAAAAATTGGTTTGGGAAAGGTGAGAAAGGTGATCTCTCTTTCTTACAGATGGAAGGATCCACACTAAACTAAACCAGTTCTGGTGAAAAATTTCTTTTGGATTTAAAACTTCAATACACACTTTACCGAGTGAACCGTCAGAGACGTTCCCAAACAACAACATAAAAACTCTTACTTACACTCGTCGGAGTTATAGGGTCAGAACGTCCATGATTCAACACGTAAGTTATAATTATATAAGTTTTCTCCGTAACTCATTTTTTGGACTTCCCTATGTTACTTTTCCCTATAGGTCGTTTGTATAAGGTATATTGTAAAGTTACCTTAACTACGTAACGAAATAAGAAGTATTAAAGTGACAGAGTGACGTTAAATCGACCTGTGAGTATTACGGACCATTGAATCTCACTTCAACTATTCTTCACGTCCATGGTGTAAACGGAACGATCGTTCAAGGGAAAAAGACACGAACATTTAAATATTTTCGTATTTTCAACCCTATAGTATAAGTAAGTCGTGACGTAAGACAGGTCAATCTTCAAGAAAGAGAGTATCGCCATCTTTCCTTACATGACGGTTTATATTAGAGAAAGGACTTAATGATAGTCTAGTCTAGGCTAGGCTAGTCAGCGAGTCAGCACAGGCTGAGAAACGCTGGGGTACTTATTGTCGTGCGGTCCGGAGGGACAGGTAGTGGTAGAGACCCTCAAGTGAGTTTGAGTGTAGGTCACTCAGCCACTACGGTAGGTCGGTAGAGTAGGAGACAGCAGGGGAAGAGGAGGACGGGGGTTAGGGAGGGTCGTAGTCTCAGAAAAGGTCACTCAGTTGAGAAGCGTACTCCACCGGTTTCATGATCTCGAAGTCGAAATCGTAGTAAGGAAGGTTTGTTGTGGGTCCTGACTAGAGGAAATCTTACCTGACCAACCGAGAGGAACGTCAGGTTCCCTGAGAGTTCTCAGAAGAGGTTGTGGTGTCAAGTTTTCGTAGTTAAGAAGACACGAGTCGAAAGAAGTGGCAGGTTGAGAACGTAGGTATGTACTGGTGTCCTTTTTGGTATCGGAACTGATCTACCTGGAATCAGCCGGTTCATTACAAAGACGAAAAGTTATACGATAGGTCCAACCAGTATTGAAAACAAGGCTCCTCATTCGCAGAAAATTAAAGTACCGACGTCAGTGGTAGACGTCACTAAAACCTCGGGGGGTTTTATTTCAGACTGTGACAAAGGTGACAAAGGAGTAGATAAAGGGTACTTCACTACCCTGGTCTACGGTACTAGAAGCAAAAGACTTACAACTCGAAATTCGGTTGAAAACGTGAGAGGAGAAAGTGAAAGTAGTTCTCCGAAAAATCAAGAAGAAGTGAAAGACCCACCACAGTAGACGTATGGACTCCAATAACTATAAAGAGGGTCGTTAGAACTAAGGTCGAACACGAAGAAAGTCGGGTCGCAAAGAGTACTACATGAGACGTATATTCAATTTATTCGTCCCACTGTTATATGTCAGAACTGTATGAGGAAAAGGATAAACCTTGGTCAGAAAACAAGGTACAGGTCAAGCTTTACAACGAAGGACTGGACTTATATCCGAAGAGTTCTCCGTCCAGTCCACCAGACCATAAGGTAGAGAACTCCTTAAAAGGTGTGATATGACCCGGGAATTGACTTGAAATACGTGCAAAGAATGGAATAAAAGATGTCAATAGACCTCATTCGAAAATTTCAAACTTAACTTAGGGTGACGAAGGGACGAATTTCGGTAGAGTGCCCAAAGGTGTCATTGGTCTTTCTTCAGATGGAGGAACTGGTACTGAAGATTACGGGTTGGAAAGGAAGACTGAAGAAGGATTTTAGAGACATGAGTTTCGTAAGGTTTGAGAGACCCAAAGAAGAGAAACGGTCGAGAAAGTCCAGAACTAGGAACTAAAGGAAGACGAACCCTACGAAAGAGGACGAAGAATGTTCCGTCAGAAAAGTCTTGACGCCAACTTTGCGTTTCCAGTGGAGAAGGTTCTCCTGAAGGGGTTCATGTAATACATTTGGACGGTTGGTTCGGTGAGATCTGGGATGGTGAGGTGGAATGAGGAAAAAGAATGGTCATCAGAGACTTCAAGAAAATAAGTGACGGTACGAGAAGTAGACAAAGAGGGGCCACCTTACAATCGAGGAGACGCCATTACCAATACACAATAGGAACCGACACGGGAACCTCAGACCGTGTAGTATCCACAAGTCTTTACCGGTCACTAGTAAATTCACTTTCAAGAACTAATTCAGTGAATAGGAAAGACTCTAAGTCGGAGGACTAAACAGATGTCTCTTATGATTAGTAGAAGAGATAGATAATCAAGAGTCTCTAAAACACTGCGAGAGACTGTTACAATCGTAGGCGGAAACGTCCTGAACGAAACCCGCCTCCAGGTTCCTACTTCCTGTCCCGGACAAAACTTCTCACGTGGCACGTCACTCCAACCGTTCTTGACCTGCTCATTGACTGTGTGCAACCAGCGATATGACCCGACGATTTGACATGTCGAGACCCCCATGAAAAGTTAACCACCATACAATTCGGGTCGAATTAACGGGATTTAATACATTGTGTAACAAAATTTGTGAGAATTTATAATTGAGTATACTATAAGTACTTATCGACTACTCCCTCAAAGAGACCACTAGGTCACGAATTCTTCGGTGGACGGTCACGTCCCCGGTACCCAAGCTGGGGACCAAACCTTTCGAGGGTTCTGATAGGTACTAAGATTGTTAACGTGTTTTCTTCTTCATAGGCGTAATGTCAAAAAACCCCCTCCTCCCGTCAACCATACCCATCGAATATATGTCACAGATGTCACATATACACATGTCGAATATATGTCAGATGTCACAGGACAACCACCGACGTCAGTACTATTGTCTTCGTCACGTCCCGGTCGGACAACTATTCCGTCGAACATAGAAGGGGTCTGAAAGAGGAAACATACAAAACTTTCCTCGTCCGTTTTACTTAAGTTTTCTTTTGGAAGAGCCTCGTAATCTTTCTTCTTTTTTGAAATTCGGAAATATGGGTCTTTGAAGAGTTACATACCTCTGTTTACACATTAATTTAGACCTTCAATAAAGAAAGACAAAAGAGAAAGAAGAGGAATTTTTCTTTCTTTCACGTTACGTTTTTTTTTTTTTTAATTTTTCGGGTTAATGGTCACTATTACTCTCAGTACCTCATTTACACGGGTTTTGTCTTCTTTTTTACACAACGATACACTTACCTTAAAATCCCTCTCGTTAACATTTCCTTTTGAAAGAATACGATCCGACCTTTAATGTCGGCTTCGTTCACTCTACGGTAGATAATGACAATCTATTAAATTTCATTTCGACAAATAAACCGCCACCTACCCGACGTCCCTTTTCAAGTAGTTGACACTTGACCTGTGTACACATATCCCCAGTCATACACCCCAGACGATTCCTCACCCACGTCTTAAACCTGACTCAAACGGTTCTATCTCTTACAATCCTTGCCCCGGTAGAACGTCGAATTGGAAAGGATGTAAGTAACGACAAAACAAGGTGAAAATTTATAACAAAACAATAGATCACTAGATTTAAAATCCCACTTTATAACACAAAACAGAAAACAAGGATGACACGAATAAACCGACAAAGATTTACAACCAAACGAGAACGTCATAAAAGAGGACGACCTTATACATATCAGTCGGTCAAGGGACTCTTACAAGTAAAGTAAACTTTGACTTATTCTTTTACTATAATACACTTAACCTTCTGAAGGATTGTCACTAAAAATCATCGACGGAAATATCGAACTAAAACTTTGGATTATTATAAAGGGAGACGAAATAATAATAAAATATTACTCGTTCAGGTTGTTACCCTCCTAAAGGAGGTTGGCACTCCTTGATATGCAGACCACGATAGAAATTCCGTCCCTTACACTCAGGGTAAACTCGGGACGAAGACATACAGATATTATACCTAAGGACGAGTTCTCCTGACAGACTTCCCTTTGCCTCCCTATCCACCAGTATGTCTGCCGGTTCTCCGTGTACTTTTCTACGAGTTGTAGTGATTAATAGTCTCTTTATGTTTTGATGTTACTCCATAGTGAAGTGTGGTCAGTTCTTGTCGGTAGTAGTTTGTTTTAGATATTTATTCTTTACGACCTTTCCAACACCTCTTTTCCTTTGGGAGGATGTGACAAAGACCCTTACATGTAACCATGTCGGTGGTACCTCTTGTCATACCTCCAAAGAAGTCTTTGATGTTTGTCTCGATGGTATATGAAGACGTCAGAATAAGGACCCACATGTAGGTCCCTTTTGGTATTAACCTTTTCTATGCACAATAGGGTAACAAGTGACGTCGTGACCAAGGTTACCGGTCCTACACCTTCGTTGGATTTACAGGAAGTTACCTCCTTACCTATTTCTTCTTCTACTGGACTACACTGAGGATTCTTAATGAGTCACGATAGATTCACACAAACTGGGTACGGTTCCACCTACCTCCTTTCTGTCGTCACTTTGATCCCACACTCACCCACGAGTGTCATAGACTGTCTCTACGAAGATCAACAATAGTGTTAACGTCTTACCTATATATATATATATATATATATATATCTCTCTCTCTCTCTCTCTCTCTCTCTCTCCTATAATGAGAAGGTATTTTTTCTTACTTCACCACGGTAAACGTCGTTCTACCTACCTACAACTCTAACAGTATGATTCACTTCATTCAGTCTGTTTCTGTTTATAGTATACTATAGTGAAAATACACCTTAGAATTTTTTCACAATACTTTGTCTTTATCTTAGTGTCTACATCTTTTGTTTGAATGCGTATGGTTCCCTATTCGCCCTTAGCCCCCTCTATTTGACCCACTAACCCTAACTGTATATGTGTGATGACATATATTTATTTATTGATTACTGGATGACATATCGTATCCCTTGAGATGAGTCATAAGACATTACTCGACATACCCGTATCTTAGATTTTCACTCACCTATATATAAATAAATGTTATTCAAGTAAAACGACGTGTCGTATTTGATTGTAATAACATTCAGTTGATATGAGGTTATTTTTAATTAAATTTTTATTTTCCTTTTTTTTAGACCTAAGACGTCAGTCCAACTCTTAAGTGTCGAATTGCTGGAACTTTACCACCTCTACTTGAGATAGCACGAGGGAAAATCTTTAACAATAGAGGACCAGAAAACCAACACGTTTTATGTAGGTTGAAAGAATAAAACGTTTGACCTTAATCTACTCAAATACGACTTTTGGATAGTGAACCGTATGAAATATCGTGTTCTAAGAAACTGTCCATGCAGTGAATCATATAAACAAGTCGTGACACGGTCCGTGACGTCCCTTGAGTTCTCTTTTATTTGGTATCAACGACAAGAGTTCCTCGTACATTAAAAGAACGCACCAAATTTATTTACGGAAGTTTCGGCCTTCAGGTTTCCTACTCGAAGTCCTTTCGTGTTCTCACATTAACATAATTAATAAAAAGTCTCCTCCCATAGATCTCGAGTGTAATCTAAAAAGTTATTATAACAAATCTTCTTTCCTGATTCTTGGTGTGTTCACCTCTTTATTTGTCCAAGGTCAGACACGGTAAGACTAAGGTTCACATGGTCCTTAAGTTCTTCTCTAGTTATGACAGAATTGATAAACTTTTTCGTGACATCGTACGACCCGAGACTTTTAAAACTATACGTCTCTTCTTTGGATTGTCTTAAGATCCGTTTTCGTGACTTTTAGTAGATGGAAGAAGTGAATCTTTATTTCTGTACCCCGCTTGACAAAAATACATCCTCCTTTTCATTTATTTAATTAATTTTATCTATACACTTTAACATATTTTGACTTATACCTAAAACCGAAACACCAGTCTTAGAGACACACCAGTCTTAGAGAATCCACTCAAGGGTGTAGCCATTTTGACTTGTCATTATCGATGGAAGATCCTTATCGTAACCTCTTCCACTACCGTGGGATGAGGTCATGAGACCGGACCTTTTAAGGTACCTACCTCCTCGGTCGGACCACCCGACGTCAGGTACCCCAGCGATTCTCAGCCTGTGCTAACTCACTGAAGTGAAAGTGAAAAGTGAAAGTACGTAACCTCTTCCGTTACCGTTGGGTGAGGTCACCAGAACGGACCTCTTAGGGTCCCTACCCCCTCGGACCACCCGACGGCGGATACCCCAGTGTGTCTCAGTCTGTGCTGACTTCGCTGAATCGTCATCGTCGTCGTCTTCATCGTACTGACAATTCACTCTATTATATATTTTCCAATACCCGTCCCTATACCGAGTATAATCTCCAAGAATTTCAAAGTGAAGTAAAGAGAAAATCCAAGATTCACGTCACTATAAACCACGTCCAGTGTCCTTCACTCTCTCGACCGGTACTTACTGTCTTCAACTCATATCTGACCTCAAAAGATTCTGTCCCAGGACCTTCACACGTTCCTTGACTAACCTAAGGTTTTCCGTCGTCTCTCCCACCCCACCACCCGTAAAATCAATGTTCGTTTCCATATTTATTTCCTTTATGATTTATATTAAGAACTATGTTCTCCTAGGGTCCAGGAAACGTGTGTGGAACTCCTTCTGAGTCAAGATGCGTAGTGAATACCAAACTAGTTTACAATGGAGGTACCCAACATTAGGGGATAGACTTTATAAGAGATTGTAAAGGAACAGGACTAAATAAAAAGGCTATCGTCATAACGTAGTATCTTGTGTACGAGTTCTCCGGTTCTGAATCAGACAAAACGAGTGATAATACAGTCACGACGGTTTTGTCACAGACTATAAATAATTTATAAGAGATATATAAATAATTTATTTAATTATTACGGACTTTTTATAAATCCTTGTTCTTGGGTAGTAAAAACGACTGTCTAACCGACATCCCATGTTTTTCTCCCTTCTCAGTTTCGACCGACGGTAGATGTTAAAATAAAAATTTAAAACCTAAAAAAACAAATCACTATAGACTATGATTTTATGTACACAAGTATCGACCAAAACTTAGAGATTCAGTTTTACAGTCTTTTTGAGAGTAAAAACCAAATGACGAAATGTACAATAGGTAGTATAAAACACTCAAAAAGTAAGACAAAGTTTAATTTTAAAACCAACTCAGTGTAAGTTTATACTCAATCTAATTACTTGAACAAAAAGAAAAATGAATAGATACTTTAATTTGAAAGTATTTGTCATTTATACTCACACCCTCAATGAAACCCTTTCCTTTTCATCTAAATTTTATTTATTCGATATATCATTCAACCTAAGACAACCAATTTTCTTTAAGAGTGAGGATCTCCTCTACAAATTTACAGATCTACGAGATAGAATCGTAGTCGTACTAAGAGTACTGGGTCCCGTTCTCTTACATGATTATTACAGGACATTACTTGTGTTTGTCCTGATCTGAACTCTTAGTTTTATGTTCATTTTCCAAAAAAAAAAAAAGAGGGGAGTGTTATGTTATCTCTATAACATAACGCTTAAACGTTTTTATCTAATGACTTTAAAAGGGATTTATCCTTTTCTTAAACTTTTTCTCATCTATGTACATATACATATTAACTTAGTGAAACGATATGATTATGTAATAATTAGTTGATATAAAGTTATGTTTTATTAAAAATTTTTTTTATATTTACTTTAATATTCTATAAAACATAAAATCATCTTTTCTGAAGATTTTTAATTCTATTTTTTAGATTACACTTAACCTACCTCTAAAGTCATAAAAGTATTAAAAGAAATAGAACAGACATCTTAAAAAAAATTTGTTACTCTCGTAAATTTTTAACAGACTAAAAAAAAGTGTGTCGTGTCTACCCTACCAAACAACTCCTTGAAATTTCTACTTTAACGACATAGACGACAAAGACACAAACGATATTATAAGGTCCCTTGTAATTAAAACCCCAAATTCCTTCTTCCACTATCGTTCATCAGGTACCTGACTTAAATCGACAACTAGACAAAGTGACCCGAAGGGTCTACCACGACCACCATTTCTGGAGTGGACGGTTAAGTCCTCTGTCATCTCTACGACCAAGTTAGGGACCCAGTCTTTCTACGGGACCTCTTCCCGCACCGGTGGTGAGGTCTTAAGAAAGGACCTCTTAGGGGTACCTCTCTCCTCGGACCGTACGAGACCAGGTGCCCCAGTATCCCAACCTGTGCGGACTTCGCTGACTCGTCCGTGCGTGATCCAGGTGGGTAAAATCAAGTGAATCGTATCAAAGAGGGACATAAAATTTTGAAAAGTTAACCAAAGGGTCATTATAGTACATTCTCGCTTTATTTTGTTTCGATCGAATTGTCCGTAGAAAACTTTTCAACCTTCTAGACCGACGTCACCGGGTGTGAGGGTGCACTGTCGCAGACAGACTTCGACCGTCGTAGGGGACATTTAGTCGGACACACAAGGCCCAGTGTCATCACTGGAGAAAGGGATGACATGGGAGTGGACAGAACTCCGTTATTAATACAGTGAGTAGGTTTAAGAAATCGGTAAACTCAAAGACTGGACAAAATTACTTGACTACATCGTTATTACTTAATACTGGTGGAGAGTACGATTTTTGAGGACTGGGGAATAATAATACTCTCAATACCATAATTACCAATTGAAATTACCTATGACTACTATTTCTGTCGGTCTTACTTTATGACTTTCTATCAAATCTTTGATGTTCAAGAAAAAAAAAAAAAAAAATGAATAAAGTAAAATTACATCAGTAGGAAGTTATATACACTCCCTAACCAAGGTCCTAGGGTTACCTATAGTTTTAGACGGTTACGAGTCCAAGGAATATCTTTATTTTGCCACATTGTCATAAACGTATGTCGGACACGTGTTTAAGGACATATGAAATTTAGTAGGGATCCAATGAATATGCGGGAATCAAGTCAAGTCAAGTCAAGTCAGCGAGTCAGCACAGGTTGAGAAACGTTGGGGTACTTAGCGTCGTGAGGTCCGGAGAGACAGGTAGTGGTTGAGGGCCTCAAGTGAGTCTGAGTGTAGGTAGTTCAGTCACTACGGTAGGTCGGAGAGTAGGAGCCAGCAGGGGAAGAGGAGGACGGGGGTTAGGGAGGGTCGTAGTCTCAGAAAAGGTTACTCAGTTGAGAAACGTACTCCACCGGTTTCATGACCTCGAAGTCGAAGTCGTAGTAAGGGAGGTTTCTTTAGGGTCCCAACTAGAGGAAGTCTTACCTAACCAACCTAGAGGAACGTCAGGTTCCCTGAGAGTTCTCAGAAGAGGTTGTGGTGTCAAGTTTGCGTAGTTAAGAAACCGTGAGTCGAAAGAAGTGTCAGGTTGACAGTGTAGGTATGTACTGGTGTCCTTTTTGGTATCGGAACTGATCTACCTAGAAACAACCGTTTCACTACAGAGACGAAAACTTATACGATAGAATCCAACCAGTATTGAAAGGAAGGGTCCTCATTCACAGAAAATTAAAGTACCGACGTTAGTGGTAGACGTCACTAAAACCTCGGGGGGTTTTATTTCAGACTGTGACAAAGGTGACAAAGGGGTAGATAAAGGGTACTTCATTACCCTGGTCTACGGTACTAGAATCAAAAGACTTTCAACTCGAAATTCGGTTGAAAAATTGAGAGGAGAAAGTTCAAGTAGTTATCCGAAAAATCAAGGAGAAGTGAAAGATGGTGGATTATGATACATTTATTAACATTTATGTTACATTTACGATACATTTATCAACGACCGAACACCGTTTAAGTTCAAAACGAAAAACCTTGAAAGATCTTAAAATATAAAGACTTACGAAAACTAGACGTCAACAAACTTAGACCTTTACGTCTTGGTCGTCTATACCTCCCGGTTAATATAAATGGACATAATCAATGTAGAAGAATGAAAGGACCAAATAAATAAAAAATAGAAGAAAAAGAATTTTACTCACGGTTCAATGAAAACAGTCAAGGTCAAAAATCGTTACTACTATGAGTTTAGACAGTCTAAAGGAGACACATCTAGAACTAGTGAAATATTTTATTTAGAAAAAAATTTTTTCACTTAAAACATATAAATCAAAACCAAACCTTTTTTAAATCTTTTACGACAACATCATTCAATAAACTAACAGGAAAATAGTAAAGATTGAAATAACCCACTAAGGTTAATAAACTTATAGTCCCCTTCCAATTAACAGTTCTTTTCTGACTCATAGAAATATGGGATCTGTAAACAAGTGTCATATATAGAGGGTATAAAAGTTTAAAAATCAAAGACCGTACGACTGAAAATCGTCATAAGTAAGAAACATACCAATGTTATTTAAGTAAAAAATTCAAATAACCAACTAACTAATTTTCATTTGTAATTACATAAAAGATATCACACCGGAAAATAAACTTCTTATACCTGTAAAAAAAGAATTAGTCAACCTACGTTAATATTCCTTTTAATGAGACAAAGAACTATAATAATAAAGATTCAATAAACAACTAAAGAAGAAAAAATTTTATATAACTTCTAAAATTTAAGGATTCGTATACTACGTATAAATATTTACAGGGAAGTAGTATTCTGTACTTATCGTAAAGTCACGAATATCATATTCTGTATTAATATATGTCTATGCCTATCTTTTATATTTAGTTATATTGACTTGAAAAATCAACATAAAAAGTCTGGGGAAGTAAGGAATTGTTTTACAAAAAAGAGACATAAGACAAGATAAGTCTTTCTACATAGAGTGTGACATTAACAAACAGTTCCAGTGGAACATGAAACTCATTCAAACTAAAAAATATAAATCGACGTTTCAAATATCTTCGTTAAACATTTAACACAGAAATACTAATGGAGTGTACGGAGAATAGGATAAACCACAAAACTGAAATTTAAGACGGGATGACTATAACAGTGAAGACGAAACCAAGACGAACGTAAATAGATCAGCGACCGAGAGTAAAATAAAATTCGGAAAACAAAATACACATCACACTTTCTTTGTTTATCTTACCAAAATAACGGAAAAACCCCCGGGAAGAGGACATAATCCCTCTAGTCGTCAGTTCAGTCAGTACAAATTACCTCCATTACTAACGAAATACTCACTAAAAAAAAAGAAAAAATTTAAATTTTTAGAAATTAAGAATGTACGCAAGGGTCTGTACTTGGGGAGAGGGTGGAGGGAGGGGTGTTGTAGAGAGACCCAGTAGGGACTAAAAATTAAGACGAAAGACTTAAAAAGATCAATAAAAGTAACAATAAAGAACAAAATATTTTACCATTCCTTAAATAGGACAGATTTGACTGTCTAAATCTCGAAAAATTATGTTGAAAGTAAAGACGACCACGAATGTAAGGGTAAGATTAGTGATTAAAAATTTAAGTATAAAACATTAATAATGAATTTTCTCTTTGTGTATACTACAAGGAGACAAGTGTTTTACCCATAAATTTAAGTACACGAAATTTTTAAGTACGTAAAAGATAGAAAAGGATTTAACGAAGTTCAAAAATCTAAAAACTCCTCTATCGAATTATAAGAAATGAGGTCTAAATTACAAAAGAGGACTTAGTGAAATAGAAAACTGTTACGGTTTAGAACTGTTGAAAGTTACTTTTGTATATGTGATGACCTCTGTCACTTTAACCGTAATGGAACATCTTGTATATAAATAATATAATTCTAATTATAAAATTATTTTAATTTTATAAATAGAACCATACAAGAGATCTCTTTGATAACACGGTCATTTACATTTATTTTATCAAATATAGTTATAACAAGTACTAATGATTGGTGGTTCAAAGAGGTAGGTTTTTTGTCTGTTTTACACGTTACTCAAATAAGGTACCTATACAGAACGCGACTTTCGTCTAGTAGATGTCTTTTTGTAAGTACTTGACTTACTCGTATAATGACGTATCTTTCGTTCAAAGTCTTTCAACGTATCAGATTGTTCTTTTCGTTTTTTTCTTTACATATCTTTATACGTATACAACAAATTTTGTATTTAAGGTTTTTCTCGTTCTTTTTATATTACCAGAGACGACCACCAAGTCTGTCATTTCCTAGGCGGAAGTTACGTCCTCTGGACCCAAGTTAAGGACCCAACCCTTCTAGAGGACCTCTTCCCTTACCGTTGGGTGAGGTCATAAGAACGAACCTTTTAGGGTATCTCTTAGGACCATCTGATGTCAGGTACCCTAGTGTTTCGTAGTCTGTACTGACTCACTGATTGTGTTGTGACGACCATGTCATTCCGTCTCCATATCATCGGATCTCAAAAAACCTCACCAGTTCATCAACCAAATACCTATAAGAAAAACAATAACAAGAAATATTGAAAATATACGTATAAAATATTGATTTTCGTGACGTAATTCTATAAAAGTTCTTTCTCACACAAATGTTGTATAGTCACTAGATGTAGAAGTACCTCTAGCAGGGGTATACGACACACGGAATACACATGTGTGTAGGGACACACGACACACGAAATACATATGTGTGTAGGGACACACGAGTTGTTACAAAGACCGAATGATGAGAGGAGAAAAGTAGAAAAAGATAGGGTCCCAGATGTCAGAAGGAGTCGACTACAAACTATGAAAGAGTATAAAAGGAGTTTACCCTTATGCACTCACTACATTAGAGTCTGAGAGAGTCTATACGTCTCTATCTGAAGAAAAGAAAAGGGTCCACTGTCCTCATAGTAGACCTATACCCAATAACTAATAACAGGTAAGAGTCGTCCGACACTTATACTCAAAGAAAATTGAAAACCTTAAAGTCTACTAAACTTACGATGAGGTCAAGAAAAATAACACTTTCATTGAAACAAACCTCGAATTTTCTTAAATTGAGTAAAATCCTTAAGTCTTATTAAATGACCTCATGTATATTTTTTAAAAAAAAAATAATCAGGAAAGACCCTATACCACTTAGAAAAGTTAGACACCGAGTTTACAAAGAAGCCAAGTCTTTTGTAAAACAGACAACAACCGAACTAATAAGAGAGAGGAGGTAGACAAGGAAAGAGAAATATACTTTAAGAATAATAAACGTGTAGGTCGGAGGACATAAAAAGGAAGTCTGAGAATTGACAAGAGGGTACTGAAAAATATAAGGACAGAGAAAACATACAAAAATCTATAAGGACAAGCAACTCGAAACGGATTTGTAACAGAGAAAGTAAAGGAGACGACGACTAAAAAATTTTCAAGTCTAATAAAAAATTCTGGGTTTCCTATAGAAATATACCAGAATGACGAAAAAATAATCAAAGTTCAGTAGTCGTCTGAGAAGAGTCCCTTGACACATTTTCGGAAGTCAAACCTTAGTAGATGAACTTTCAGGAGGGGCATCCATAGACCCGAGGTTACGGACAACCATCGGTAGTCCAGTCTAACAATCCTAGGACAGTAACGACCGGTCGGTCGTTTCTCTCGGGTCATCCAAAAACAAGGAAATCTGGACACTTGTCTGTCCCCTGAACTTTAGACTACCCCAGGGTACCTCCCCGAAGAGTCTACGAGGATCTGGAAGACCCCACGTTACGTTCAGAATTATGACGTGAATGATCGAAAGTTCTGTCAATCGGCACACCGACGTTAATACCGACGAGTCTGGAGTGGATTCGTACTGGAGGGATGTCATTGAGTGTCTAAGACTTCCCACTGCAATAGAGACCCTCATGTTTCCAGGTTTATTAGTGGGGCCTGGTCACCAAAGACCGAAGGCAGTTTTGTGTCTCCTCTCACTTGCCAAACAGAAGTCACCGACGACAGACCTTGGTATCTCGTTCTCCCTCATACCACGCTCGTAATTCCTAATTCAAGTCCTCTACAGTAGAGAGGTCTTAGAGGGTCTTGAAAAATACTCTGACTAGTCAAAATGTATTTTCTATCATGACAAACACCCCAAAGGCTACACAGTCCGAAATAGATGAAAATTTAGTAGTATAGTCACAGAGCTCCATACATCATTAACGGGGTGAATTTCACTCTTTTGACTCCAAATCTATTTCTTCATCGGACGAGTGTCTACGTACCCATTCACCGATTCCAAAACTGAGGGTAAAAAGACCTGAAATATCTGAAAACGTGAGAAAGGTCTTCCATTGAGAGAATGAAAGTCTCAATGGGACTTGAATTAACGTCTTCTTAACACTGTCAACGACAGTGTAAGGGAAGAAAGGAAGATCGTGTACATAAGGAAACCCTACTATAAATGACATTTCACTGACATAGAACATCAAACTTAAAGTCAAATCTTTTTTTTTTTACGGGGTTGCTTTGGTAGAGTCGGAACTTTGTTGGTGTAACCTAAGTACTTTTGTGAGAATAAACCAAATCTTACTTTAATTCGATTATTAGGTAAACATTCTTAGATACTCCCGAACCCCCTCACTCTTTCAACATTAACGACTGAAATACTTTAATCGTCGACAAAACCTTACCTATTTCCGTCAATTTCCGAATCAGTACCATTTGAAATCAGAGTTAAGATTTATATAAAAATTTTATTAACGAAGATTCTACTTACCCATTTGTTGTGATAATCTGTTTAACAAGAACTTCGTCAACCCCCCAATTTTTTTTATCCACCGTCGTAGAGGAAAAGAACGGGAATTTATCAGAAGTCAACTTATGAGTGTCTTTTGTGTCCCACTTGCTTTTATACGTTTATAATCATTAATAAAATACATAGATATTAGTCTTGGTTTAAAATCAGTGACGACAAAGGAAGAGATTAAAAATTAATTTTAAACAAGAGTTTAAGTGACAGTATACTATTATATTCCCTGATTCATCGGCTCCTCTACCACAAGGATTTCTTACCTGTACCTATAAAGACTTGGAAAATTTTAATACTTCATTTTCTCTCTTTATATAGTAGTGTCACTCCAACCCTTTCGAAAATGTCCCATTATTAGAAAAAAGAATAAATTACTTACACCTTTAATCTCGAGTCTCTCCAATTCGTCGAACGGGTTCCAGTGTACCCGGAGAACGTAGAAACGAAACATTTTGTGAGCAGTAAGACTTAGTTTTCGGTCCGACAATTAAATAAAAAGAACTTATATAAGTCAATCGAAGTCTCTCCAGTAAAAGATTTCTCCATCCACCTTTTATTGGGTTTTACGACATGGTTCATAGACGAACCGCAAATAAATAACTAAATAAGTCGTTTGTAAGAAAGAATGATAACTGACTTCTTGACACAGTGAAGGGTCTCCAGTGTCCAGATTCCTGTCGAGACCGTCGAAATAAAAGAGGAGACGTTAACAGGAGAGAGAAGGGACGAAACAAAAAATAAAAGACAAAGTACAACACACTACACTTATTTCTTAACTTTTCATTTGATCCAAGGATACGTCCTAAGACGATGAAAGTCTTTTACTCTCATAGACCTCTCGAGATACAAAATTATACGTACGTCCTTTTCATTAAGAAAAGGTCTAAAAGGACTTATCAACTCTTTTCCATTTTTAATTACTGAACCTGGAACAAAAAGAAACAAACGAGAATGTCGAATAAGGTTTTAAATATAAGAAATACCAACAGTAGTAGTGTAAGGAAAATGAGAAGACTAAAAATTTGAATTTTTAATATCGACACAATGTACTTTCTATAAATGTTCTTTGTATAAGTTTATTTTTATACGTGAAGCACAAAAGGAAGACGAGAAGTCAACTTTTACATTTAGATTGCCTCTAACCTCTTCTGACTCACCGGGACAATAATTAACCTCTAATTAGAATCTCTTTAAAAAGGAAAGGACTTTCTTCAATCATTTTATCTGATTCGTAAAGTCTATTATGTAGTCTATTACTACCTTTTATAATAAAATGAAAAATACAAGAAAACTAAAGTATTATTTGACATAATCTTTTCGAAAAATGTTACTCGATAATAAGGATGAGAAAGTTGAGACAAGTATAGGGACACTATAAAACCCCCCGAATAGAAGAATTATACTTTCTTTTTTCTTATTTAAACGACTGTCTTTTAACTGAACTAAGATTTTAGACGATAAGGAATGATATATAACAATAAGATAATTAAAACTGAAAGGGATTTATAATCAAATACACCTTAATTTTTGTATAAAAACTTTAACTTATATACTTAACAAAAGAACGACTATAGTCGAAAGAGGTATCATTACATTCACCTTCACTTTCAGTGAGTCAACACAGGCTGAGAAACGCTGGGGTACCTGATAAGTCAAGTACCTTAAGAGGTCCGGTCTTATGACCTCACCCATCGACAAGGGAAGAGGTCCTCTAGAAGGGTTGGGTCCCTAGTTTGGGTCCAGAGGGTGTAACGTCCTCCTAAGAGATGATCGACTCGGTGGTCCCTTCGGGTCACTACATTCTTATCATAGATTTGATTTTCTCCATAATAGTGTATTAATTACCTGGGTCGGGACACGGACGATGTGTCGACTACGAGTCAGAGATAATCACCACTAATATAAATATAACATAAAATAAGTGAAATATATAATAACTCCTTTAACATCGTTAAACTTCTTTGGATGTACACGAAGATCCATGAACGGATGTAGAAAACCGGTATAGGAGTAGTAAACGAAAGGGAGGACAAAGGTACTCACTTAGAAGGGAGAAGGGTAGACCATCGTCAGAGAGGAGAAGAAGTTATTTAGGTCGAGTAGAGGAGAAGAGTCACTGTGGTGGGGTCGTTAAGAGGGAAGAGAGAATCAATAGTAACGAAAAAGAGAATCGGTCCTTAGTAGAAATAGTCGTATCTCTGTATGATACTAAAGAAGGACGGTGGTGGAATAAAGAGGCGTGAGAAAATGTATTTTAAAAGAGCTCTCAACAGACAAAAGAGAGAGATGAAAGAGGTAAAATGGTCAGTACGAACTTGGATGACGGGAGTCCGAAAGTCGGGAGTTATAGTCTCTGACGACAAAAGTTCCAGTGGACACTAAAGATTAATTCCACTTTAGTAATTAGAAACGTTGTGATTGTGAATGGTCGTCGTGAACTGTGTTCGCTAGTAGAGTCAAGAACCAGAGAAGACGACAAAGGAGGAGACGGGTTACAGGATTACCACCTCAGAGGTCCTTGAGTCAGGAGTTTCGAAGTGAAAGAGATCAAAGGAGACATCCACTAAAGAAGGTCAGATTTTTTCAGCTTAAGATATGTAAGTAAGTATAGTAGAAGAAGAGGTTTGATCTAAGACCATAAGTCGACGACGTCACCTGTAGAGAAGGAACAACGGAATATCGGTAGTAATGTCTGAATTGTACTGAGTCACTTTAAGACCATTCGGGATCTTGTCGATGAACTTTTCGTAAGGGGTGGAGTTCTATACCGTTGAAATAGGACATTGAGGTTTTGTGACCTCAGTTCAAATTCGAGAGGAAAAAAAAGTAATGGATATAGGATAAGAACGTACATACACATACACGACTCAGCGAAGTCAACATAGGTCGACAAACGTTGGGACAACTGGTATCGGGAGGTCCGAGGAGACAGGTACCCTAAGAGATCCTTTCTTCTTACCTCACCCAACGGCACTGGAGGAAGTCCCCTAGAAGGTTGGGTCCCTTACTTGGTCGTAGAAAATACTGAGGACGTTACTCTCCAAGAAATGGTGATGACGGTGACCCTTCGGGGATTCTTTAAGACAAAGGAGACGAAAGTTTTTATATAGACCTTAAACTATAAAGAGAGGTAAAGATGGCGGTTTAAATTTCGTGATGGTAGTGGAGGAAGTCGAGAGAGAAATTTACGGTAGAGATATCATTCTTTAAATTTTGTCGTATAGAAGTGGAGAATAGATGGATTTGAAAGAATAAAGTGAATAAATATGAAAATAGGTTTCGTAACTGTACGGTATATAAAATGAATGACTATTACGGACAAAGGACTAAAGAGGTGATCTTAAGTCGGAGAGCCTCCAGTCCCTGGAACTATACAAAACTAAGATCGAAGTAGAGTCCGTGAATCTAGTTTCGGACAACTTAATCACCTAATAGTCAAGTCAAGTCAAGTCAGCGAGTCAGCACAGACTGAGAAACACTGGGGTACTTAGCGTCGTGCGGTCCGGAGGGACAGGTAGTGGTTGAGGACCTCAAGTGAGTTTGAGTACAGGTAGCTCAACTACTACGGTAGGTCGGTAGAGTAGGAGACAGCAGGGGAAGAGGAGGACGGGGGTTTTGGGAGGGTCGTAGTCCCAGAAAAGGTTACTCAGTTGAGAAGTGTACTCCACCGGTTTCATAACCTCAAAGTCGAAATCGTAGTCAGGAAGGTTTCTTTAGGGTCCCGACTAGAGGAAATCTTACCTGACCAACCGAGAGGAACGTCAGGTTCCCTGAGAGTTCTCAGAAGAAGTTGTGGTGTCAAGTTTTCGTAGTTAAGAAGCCGTGAGCCGAAAGAAGTGTCAGGTTGAGAGTGTAGGTATGCACTGGTGTCCTTTTTGGTATCGACACTGATCTGTCTGGAAACAACCGTTTCATTACAGAGACGAAAACTTATACGATAGATCCAACCAGTATTGAAAGGAAGGTTCCTCATTCACAGAAAATTAAAGTACCGTAATTTGAACCTTGGACGAAAACAAGACATTTCCCGTCACGTTCGATGACCATTCTAAGAAATCTGACCTTAGTATAACGGCTGCAAACTTTTGACCGAGATGGTAAATGAAACACACTGGAATCTGGTCAATTAATAAGACAGCAAAAGGAATACACGTATATATATGTAACGTGTTCCTCATAATAATTTAACTATATACTTAATCTATACAAAGTTTTGATACGAGTCTTCATTTGATGTATCTATATTACCACCGGTCTCTTGTTCGACTAACATGGCTAATAGTCATAACAAAGAAAGCCACGGAGAAAACACCCCTCACGTAACCTGAGTAGGGACATATGAGCTACTTACAGTGTAGTATGTTACTCACACCTAAAAACCTTAGACTAAACACCAAGGTCAGAAGGGTGATCGATACACCTAAGGTCAATGATTACAATTTAAAATAGGTGGAGTAAAATCTTACTCCTATAGAAACATGGTATTTCCAGGTCATATTATACGTTTACTCCATTGTCTATATCTGCTAGAACTTCTTACCAACTATGATTCATCTAGTCAATGAGACATTGGGACCGTCACTTCTTATTCCTAGTTAGGGGTCTTACACATTTATAACAGGAACGAAACCATAGAATACCTTTCATTGATCACCCTAAAATACTCCCCGATATAAACGTCTAAAGTTTGTTTACCTATTCCTGTTTATTATCTGGGAGGAATTGTTAAAATATATTGTTGTCATTCTTCCCTTTTGGGGAGTGTACAAACCTTTACTGTTATCACCAGGAGTCGGGGTGTAGATCAGACTGAATACCAACCTCTACAGGTTCGTGTAAGAAACCGAACAAACAAAAGGCACCTCAATCTAAATTGGGAAAATTAGTAAAAGTAAATCTCTCGAATACTGAACAGGAATCTCCACTATAAAAGTCGTTAAGCCGTGTAAGAAGGCCTTTCGACGCACACAGAGTCGTAAGAATTAGAGTGGAGACCCGTGGGCCCAAACGGAAAGTACGAACGTGAGCCACCTCCGTAGAAGGTAGGGTCCCGAGAAGAGTTTGACACTTCTGGACGTGACTCCTTCACAATCAATGTCTAAAAATATAATATACCCTTTTCAAGTTTAGTTTTGTAAGGTAAGGTACCTCACGATAAACTTTCTTTAATAGAACATTTTAGTTTCCGTAACAGGAGATAATTTTCTAGGCAATAGTTATTTGGACATACCCTCCCCTGTACAAGGTACCCGTCACGGCGAAAGATTTTTGAGACTTTCGAGTGGTACAATATTCTTGGATTAAAAAAGACATCAGAGGATTAACCGAGGTAATTCTCTGTTGAGAAGCTAGAATATTTGTTGTATCTGTATATACATACACAAGATAATCTTTATATATGCATATATTTGATACACACAATCAGTGAGTCAGGGCAGGCTGAGAAACACTGGGGTACCTGACATATCAGGTGGTGCGAGGAACAGGCACCTTAAGGGGTCCGTTTTTATGACCTCATCCATCGGTCAGGGAAAAGGTACCTTAGAAGGACTGGGTCCCTAGTTTGGGTCCAGACGACGTAATATCCTTCTTAGAAATGGTAGACTCGGTGGTCCCTTCGGTTTAAATTTGATATACATATATATTAATAATATATTATAAAAAAATATTAGTTATAAAATATGACAACGTATTAACCCGAAGGGTCCACCAAGATCACCATTTCTTGGGTGGACGGTTACGTCCTCTGCGTCCAAACCAGGGACCCACCCCTTCTAGGGGACCTCTTCCCGTACCCTTGGGTGAGATCATAAGGACGGACTTCTTAGAGTACCTGTCTCCTCGGACCACCCGGGATCGGGTATCGCAGCGTTTCTCGACCTGTACTGACTTCGCTGACTCGTACATGTGTTCGTGTATCAATATATAATGTATACATGTATATTAAATTGGGCATACATACACATTAATCTTTACACACACACATATATATAGATATATATATGTATACGTGTATATGGGTCATAAGAACCCGAAGGGACCACCGATTCTACCATTTCTTAGGCGGGTGTTACGTCCTCTGCACTCAAGTCAGGGACCCAACCCTTCCAGGGGACCTCCTCTCGTACCGTTGGGTGAGGTCATAAGAACGGACCTCTTAGTGGTACCTCAGTCTGTACTGACTCGCTGATTCGTGTCGCATAAATATTAATCTTTAGAAAAGAAACGGACAACCATTATTTATAAAACTCCCTCTTGAGATTTTTTATATCCGGAAGTTCTTTACAGGTCTATCGCAAACGTAACGCAATCGAAAATAACTCCCAACAAAACCGACGACTACACCACAAGACCCGATCGATGATCCCGAGAGGTTTTAATCTCCAGACATTGGTGACGTCTACAGTGGGATCAATAGATTAAACGTAAATTACTAATATAAACTTTATTGAAGGTTTACTATCTCAAAAGGAGACATTTTCCTAGTTTAGAAGAGGGTGATATATGAAAACAGAGATGAGTGAAAACCTTTTATCAAGGAAAAGGAAGGGAAAGCTAAGGATACGTATGGGTCTTTATACCAAAAATCTTTTTCGGAAGTGACGATTGAGGTTCTTTTCTCGACGAACAAACTTCTTCCATTGGACTAAAGAAGGGTGCATTTCTTCGACCCACACTTATTTCTAGACCAGAGTAACGGACTCTCGAAACATATGAGAGGTAACTACTTTAGTGAGACACCGTGTCGTGTCGTACCCTCGTTACGTACACTTCTTTGATAAGGACTGTATAGGGAACCCGACAACTGAAAAACACGACCCGTCAGACAATTCTACATGATAATGATAAAGGGTAAACTAATACACACACGTATACGACAGTCAAACGTAACGATCCTATTCGTCAAACTTGAACTACTAAACCACGAAATTTACGGTAGAGAAGGAAAACTTACTTTAGAGTAAAAGATCGTTAAAGTTCTGAACAATTTAAACCGGTGTCTCCTTATATATACGTTAAAAATAAAAAGAAAAGACAAGAAAGTAGCGACCACGATTCTTATTCCTTTTAGGGTGTATTAACAATCGTGACGTGGATTTCGAAACCCTTTAACCATAATTTCGTCTGTTATACCTTAGAAATAAAAACCAGGAAAATCAAAGAATCCCTTCTCATACGAAGGTAAGTCCTTCTTTTCCAATAAATTCTTTGATCAGTTCAAAAGAGAAAAAATCTTTATGAGAAAAACACCTTTAGTTCCAAAGAAATACGAGTGGATGACTTAATTAATTAAGAAAAACGATAACAACGGAAAAATTTGATTCTTGACATGGGAGTTTTCCATATTGTCTAGTTGATGGGTTGAGACGTTGTTCCAAAAAAAAAAAAAAAAAAAAAATGTTTAGTGTACATTGGATGGGAAGACATAAGGGTCTTATCAAGGTGGGATACTTTGACGGGGTATTACTTAACCGTTTAGAGACTTGTGACATATTAGAACTCGAATTGGTAAGAGTAATTACACTTTTAAAATTAACATTATCAGTAAAATAGTTTATTTTCATCCATTTTGACGGGAGAATCTAACACGACCTAAGTGAAAACTCATCTGTAATCCGTAACTTTAGGGTTGGTGTATGGATTTACATACACTTTTGTATAGTATAGTTTTTACCGCTTACTCTGACGGTGACTTTATTGTTAAGAGTCCACTTTGTAAGTAAATTTTACTAGTCAAGTCAAGTCAAGTCAAGTCAGCGAGTCAGTCACGTTGAGAAACACTGCATTACTTGGCGTCTTTCGGTCCGGAGGGACAGGTAGTGGTTGTGGACCTCCGGTGGGTTTACGTATAGGCAACTCAGTCACTACGGTAGGTCGGTAGAATAGGAGACAACAGGGGAAGAGGAGGACGGGAGTTAGAAAGGGTCGTAGTCCCAGAAAAGTTTACTCAGTTGAGAAGCGTACTCCACCGGTTTCATAACCTCAAAGTCGAAGTTGTAGTCAGGGAGATTACTTGTGGGTCCTGACTAGAGAAAATCCTACCTGACCAACCTAGAAGAACGTCAGGTTCTCTGAGAGTTCTCAGAAGAGATTGTGGTGTCAAGTTTTCGTAGTTAAGAAGACGTGAGTCGAAAGAAATACCAGGTTGAAAGTGTAAGTATGCACTGGTGACTTCTTCGTATCGGAACTGATCTACCTGGAACCAACTGTTCCATTACAGAGACGAAAAATTATACGACAGATCTAACCAGTATTGAAAGGAAGGTTCCTCATTCGTAGAAAAGTAAAGTACCGACGCTAGTGGTAGACGTCACTGAAACCTCGGGGGGTTTTATTTCAGTCGGTGACAAAGGGGTAGATAAAGGGTACTTCACTACCCTGGTCTACGGTAGTAGAATCAAAAGAATTTCGGTTGTAAAAGTGAGTGGAGAAATTGAAAGTAGTTCTCCGAGAAATCAAGAAGAAGTGAAAGAAGGTATTCCCACCACAGTAGACGTATAGACTCAAATAACTATAAAGAGGACCGTCAGAACTAAGGTCGAACACGAAGAAGGTCGGGTCGCAAAGAGTACTACATGAGNGAAGGTCGGGTCACAAAGAGTACTACATGAGACGTAGATTCAATTTATTCGTCCCACTGTTATATGTCGGAACTACATGGGAAAAAGGATAAACCTTGGTCAGACAACAAGGTACAGGTCAAAATTGACAACAAAGGACTGGACGTATGTCCAAAGAGTTCTCCGTCTAGTCCACCAGACCATACGGGTAGAGAAAGTCTTAAAAACTGTCAAATAACACTAGGTGCGTCAGTTTCCAAAACCGTATCAGTTATTTCGTCTTTAGCTACAAAAAGACCTTAAGAGACCGAAAAAGCTACTAGGTCCTCCACAACCGTTAAACTAGAGACCAAGGAGACGGGAAATATTTTGGTCGAACTTGTAGACCTTAAAGTACCAAGTGTATAACGATTTGGGACCGAACCTCTTAAAACTCGTAATGAAATGATCCCTCACTCTACTCACGTTAACACGTCATCAAACTCGTAAGAAACCGTAACGGTAAGAAACCCTGACCTTACTTTTGACTGGAAAAGGTCAGGATACCGGTGACACTCAAAAGGTTTACACGACCGTATAACTCACGTCGTGAAAGTGTCGTAGTAGAAAGTCCTAAACTTTATCGAGGTGACCTTAAGGTAGTGGAGGTGATCGAAACAAGCATCACTACGAAGGATTCCGGGTGTACTGAAGTGTAAGGTCCGACAGACCGAGATCCACTCACTAGTGTGGTATCACTAATAGAACCACCACTTCTGGAAAAAACATGTCCAGAAGACACATAAGAACGGTGGAGAAAAATTATAGCAGACGAAGACAATCCAGGTATGGTAAAGACAGGAAATAGTTCGGGTAGAAACGTACTTTACAAGGGAACCATTACGAGTAAAAGAACTTCTCTAGAGATCAGAAAGGGTAAGACAACAAAAGGAGATAAAGAAACGTGACTAACGACTTCTTCCGAACAGAGAGGAACGATACGCAACCTTGAGATGTAAGTCTACGAATATAGTAAGGAAAAGATGAAACGAAAAGCGAAGAGAAGAAAAGTGTCGATAAACATTCCGGAGGAGTCTGTGGGTAAAACGGAAAAAAGAGAAAAGAAAAAGAACCCCTAGTAGAACTAGGGACACAGGATATGTCACAGCGTTTGGAGGTAGGTATCAAGTAGTCCGTGAGATAGTCTAGCTTAGGGAATTTACATAAAGAGTGAAGGTGACATATTCCTTAAACTAAATCCAGCACGGATTTACCAGATCACCAAAAGAGGTGAAAGAAGTCAAAGTCAGACTTAAACCGTTATACCTCAAGTACTAGACTCGGTGTCAGTCGAGGGTCATAACAAAAACGACTGACATATCAAAGATATAGAAACCGACGTTTCCTATATTAGTTAGACTAAAGTCACAGTTGGTAGACCACTACAGGTACACACCTCAGAAGAGGACACAACAACCTTCTCCCACAAACGATACTGGTCACGCAAGAGAACCGTCTTGAGATAATCGGAAACGGGACGAAGTAACACATGAGGTTCCAGTTCAAACGGACAAAAAGGTTCATAAAGAACGGAAGGAGGAAAACGTAAGGTCAGGGGATATGACTTTTCCTGTAGAAAAAACCCACACTCAAGATTTTCCAGAACATCCAGAAGTATCTTGGCAAGTTGAAGTCGGAGAAGTCACAATGACCAACCCCGTATCTGAACCTAATGACACTATAACTTCCCAAACGGAACCTTTGCTTGTCTCTAGTAAGACAGCAAAAACTCTAACGTAGGGTCATGACGGAAAACCTGAGAAAACAACTGGTACTACCGATGAGGTAAAGAAGATTCCCTAAGGACGGGTGTCATATCTATATTACCAGTAGACTCAATTTAAGTGGGTAAGGTCAGGTAAAATCAAGCGACTAAGGACCGTACAACTGCAAGTGAAAACGGAAGAGGGTAAACTGGCGAAGGTTAAACGGAACTAAGTACCTGTACTGTAAGGTCCAAGGATACGTTATAACGAGAAACGTCGTAGCCTGGAACGAAGATAGTGGTGAGCGTAGGTGTTGACCCACAACAAAAACGAAACCGAGGTAGGGAAGTAAGAAAGACCTCAATAAAGAGGTGACTAGAGGTCATCACATAACCCGTGGATGACTGGACCCCTCAAGTATAAAGTCACAGGATAGAAAAACGGACAAGTACCCCAAGAGTTCCGTTCTTATGACTTCACCAAACGGTAAGGGAAGAGGTCACCTGGTGTAAGACAGTCTGGAGAGGCGGTACTGGACAGGTAGAACCCACCGGGGCGTTCCGTACCGAATCAAAGTAACTTAATCTGTTCCGAAACCAGGCACACTAGTCTAACCGATCAACAGATACTAATACCAAAGTCAGACAGACGGGAGACAACGGGAGAGAATCACGGAGGACCAGAATGAACCCAAAGAGAATAGAACCTACACCCCATAGAGAAGTGCCGACCAGGTCTTTTCGTTCCGACGATGAGGACTGGGACCTGCACGCCATCGAGGAGTGCCGACGACGAGGAACGGAACCTACTCTCCATCGAGTACACGGTGTGTCGCCGGTGAGGTATGAGAACAATATCTTCTTTCCCTAGTAAGAAAGAAATTCTGTATCAAAGAGAAAGACGCACCCCCGAGTCAGGGAAGTCAGAATCCGTAGACTTGAGAAGAACTTGAGTGCCTAACATTGGGCGGTCCAAGCAGACACGTACCTTAAAAAGTCCGTTCTTAAACCTCACCCGACGATACGGGAGGAGGTCCCCTAGAAGGACTGGGTCCCCTAGAAGGACTGGGTCCCCAACTTGAGATCAGAAGACGTAGAGGACTTGACGTCTACTTAAGAAATGATGACTTGGTGACCCCTTCGGCATTAAAGAGAAGGATTTTCGATCTATAACATACCTTAAATCACAATATTAAACGATTATACGGTAATCATTTACACTAACCTCTACAGAGAGTTGGTCAAAAGAAACCTCCTGTTCCGACTAAGGGACAGGTTACGTTGTCTTTTATCACAAGATATATACACCCACTGCGACTGATTCATAAGAAGGTTTCGTCTCTATAATTATGGTAATGTCAACGAGTCTTTTTCGTCCTTAGTACATCTAGTATGACATAACTGTTGTATATCCTATATGAATAAGATGAGATTGGATAAGTCATCATTAATTACATTGAGTAATTAATGTAACTATTTATATACTCGTTTTATATAAATATACATATATGAATGTACACTATTTGTAAATCAAAAGTGATTACGATACAACTAATTATATATATTTTGGTTTCTGTTTTAAAATCTGACATTAAAACACCTGATTTTTACTCCATACACTTTCATGAAACTTTTTAATTTCTGAATTTTTAAATTCTAAAATAACTACATTAAATTTAAGTCGCAGTACTGTATTTACCGAGTCTTTTGATGTAAAATAAGGAGAAGGAAACAGTAGGTTATCTTACTATAGAAAATCGTAAATTTCTTGGAAAATTTTTCTTTGAACTCACAGTAACGTCAATTAACTAAACCAGTCTAACGTCTCCATTATTCCAGAATCTAGAGGACTCGAGACACATCATCATAAAGGTATATTAGAACACAAGTCTGGGTTCCAATCTTTTGGGTATACATCCCCTTCTTACACCTTACTTACGTTTTACTAAGTGGATTTCGAAGTCCTTTCTTTTTGTTTTTTGTTTTTGTTTTGAATTCCGTTTATCAACTGATATACGTACTTTGGGTTTGAAATCCTTAATGGTGAAAACACACACCACACTACTAGAACGTCAAAGTCTCACTAGAACTAAGTATAGAAGACCCTATTTGTAAGGGGAAAAAAAGGCTTAGTAAACCCTTCAGACACAAAAGTATAGTTTATAGGTTATAGTTTATAGTTTATGAAGGGGGTTTCATACCATAGCAACAAGTACACACTCGTATACAGTCCCGTTGACTTCTCGACACGTGGAAAAAAGGGAACGATAATAGTTACCTCTGTCGACAAATCGGGAGGTCCGTAAATCCAGGTATATAACAGTCCTTTGCCGGAGGGATCACTGAGTCTGTTATTTCTTAGACGGACGGTACTCCCTCTGGACCCAAGCTAGGGACCCAACTCTTCTAGAGGATCTCTTCCCTTGTCGATAGCTGAGGTCTTAAGAACGGACCTCTTAGGTACCTGTCTCCTCGACCCACCCGATGTTAGGTACCCCAGCGTTTCTCAACCCCTGCCGCCTCGCAGATAGTGACATTCCTTTCTTATCTTCGAAGAAACATTCTAAAAGTAACACGAAACGAGTTAGGACAGTAAGGAACCTGAAGAGTTTTGTGACATAGTCGTCAATAAATTACCTCGTTTGATATAATAGACACGGGGGGTTTTCGTTGGTCACCTCCTTGTACGTTTATGTAATTGTCTCATCAGGAGGGTTTAAATAGTGGGGGATTAGTTTAATTAGACCTACCGAAGGAGAATGACACCAGACTGATCCTCCCGGGACAACCGTTAAGGAATTCTTGACTCCCCTTTCTTCTTATCATTTAGGGTATTCTTCTACGAGAAGGTAAAAGTCGTCGGTGCTTTCCCGGTGTCCTTCCCCTCACACTGTACTCTCCGTGAGACCTCAATCAGTTCTATCTCCAGGATTCTTAAACACGATGGATTTCGGGGTGACCTCTTCCGTGACCGTGGGGTGAGGCCATGAGAACGGACCTTTTAGGGTACCCGCCTCCTCGGACCATACGACATCAGGGCCCTCAACGATTCTCAGTCTGTGCTGACTCGCTGAAGTGAAACTGAAAAGTGAAAGTACGTAACCTCTTCCTTTACCGTTGGGTGAGGGCACAAGAACGGACCTCTTAGGGTCCCTGCCCCCTCGGACCACCCGACGGCAGATACCCCAGTGTGTCTCAGCCTGTGCTGACTTCGCTGCTCCGTCGTCGTCGTCGTCGTCGTCGTTTCGGGATGACGAGAACATTATACGTGCTATACGGTGTCGTGAATGACATAATACCAAAAAGATTCAAAGAAGGAATGGTCATAAAGACACACTTAAAGATAAAAGTAAAAATAAAAAAAGAATAACATTAAAGTGTATCCTAAAAAGTTCCTTCAAGTCTAATGTGCACCAAGAGAATTGCCTATGACTTTTTCAAGACTTATTTGACTTTCTCAGGTACTTAAAAGACAGATACGTATATAAAAAGATTACTGAACTTTTTTTATCAAGAGATAACAACTTGGTGTCTAACTCATCTAGACAAAAAACTTTTCTATACGAATAAGTAAAATCTTTACTTACTTTGTTGTAAGAAAAGTCCAGTTTCAAACTACTCAAGACCACTTACTTATGTGAACCTTCGTTGTGGAATTAATTTTGTCCTTCTAAAGGTAGTGAGGCTTCACACTACGGGGAAACCTAAGTCAGAATTAAGAAAGTAACGAGGGCCAGTAGGGTGGGAACCTTTAGTGACGAAAGGGATAAGGTATACAGGTTATTTATCTTAGTATGTCACACATCGAAACAAAGAAAGTCAGTCGTATTACGAAAACTCTAAGTAGTCACAACAACGAAACATAACGACACTGCAAAAGTGCCATACTTGGACAGTTTTAAACTAATAGGTAAGTAGACGACTACCTTCAAACCCAACAAAGGTCAAACCCCGTTAACACTCACTTCTTATACATATATCCGGAAAAAACTGTGTTCAAAGGTAAAGAGGACCCATTAATGAGATACTTAATAACCCAGTGTACCATCTATACTAACATTAGAATATTCTTTGACAGTTGGACCAAAGTTTCATCATGGTAAAACGTGAGAGTGGTCCGTTACAAACTCTCAAAGGAACAATCTTAAGACATAACGTGAAATTTGTTTTTATTAAATCGGCAAGATCATCAACATATATCATCATAGAGTGACACCAAATTAAACGTAAAGGGGCTACCGATTATTATAATTCGTAGAAAAGTACAAGGATAAGTAGTAAAAGTAGAGAACAGACTACTTCACAGACAAGTCTAGAAAACAAGAAAAAATCTAACATGACAACCAAAAGTATATAATAACTCAATACTCAAGAAATGTATAACACCTAATTCAGGAAATTATTACGTAAAACATTAATGAAAGAATATCAAATAACGGATAACACTGTACAAAAATCGTACTTTTCTCTTTTGTCTTCTAAAAATGAAGACTATCTAAAAATAAATAGATAAAAATTCTGAGGAAGTAAACACAGGATTCCTACTCAGATTGTCTTAAAACGTTTCTATTAAATTTTGATAAAGGAACTTTAACACACAAACACAGACATAATCAACACAGGCTGAGACACTGGGGTACCTGGTGGCTCGAGGAGACAGGTACCCTAAGAGGTCCGTTCTTACGACTCACCCAACGGTAAAGGAAAAGTTTCCCTAGAAGGACTGGGTCCCCAGTTTGGACCGAGAGAATGTAACGTCCGTTTCAGAAACGATAGACTCGATATCTCTTCAGGGATTTTTAACACATCAAAACGAAAATGGAAATTCAGATAGTAGTTTAACTCGACTATGAATATATACCACAAAACTCTAGACGAAATAAATTTGTGAAGGTGACGAAGTATTAAGGATGATAAAAAAGTACAACACAAAGAGAACGATAGACTAATAAATTTGAGGACTAAAGTGGAAATAGTAATTGACGAACATATCTCAAACATCAAATACTAGATTCCTTATAATTAAACTATAAATCTAAACAGTTCAAACAGGGATTCTGTTTTTGCATAATTTTTATACACGTCAGTTGTAAAGTATGATATTAAAACCTAAACAACATTAGTAATACTTATATGTAATTCTGATAGATATACATCCGTCATTCCTTTCTCCTGGTGACTTTACCATCATCGTCATACCAAGTATTATTCTCGTTTCACCTCATGAATTACTATAGGTTTTTAAATACTACACGCATACAAAATATATTTATAATAAAGGTACATTTTAATATGTAGATAAGTCATACGTTTTAATATATAGTCATTAAAGAAATCCCTTTAAATAAATAATTATATCAAAATGTAACAGAAGGACGGAAACGATCAACCAAACCTCAAGGTCTTACATAAAACGACACACCTGTACGACTTTAAACATGTAATTCATGTATTCTGGTATTATTGTTGTTTGTTTGGTTTCCTCCTCGTTGGGAAACTACATTGGACAAACTCCTTGTATAACTAGTCCTACACAGACTTTAAGTAGTTAAAAAGAGACCAAGCTGAGAATATATATTTTTTTCTGATATCTTTATTGGGTTAATAAATTACGTACATATCTTTTGTAAAAATAATTTGGTTTCTTTCTAATCACGTCTCACTAAGATTACTTTTCCCCTCGTTTTTAGGATGGGCAGACTTTAAAAGAAAGAGGTAAAAAAAGACGGAATCGGAAGGAAAGTTTATGGAAGTGTCTTGGGTCTACAAGACCTTAAGTTAAACTTTTTGTAAGTAGATCGGATAAAAGGAATTGACAATACATATTTACCTACAGGTCTATCAAAGGGTTACAGAATCGTAGTAAACCTCAGTCTCTTTCGAAAAAGCTAGGACCAGACAAAGTGAATAGGTGTCGAGTGTCAAGAAAACAAGTAAGACTGTCTACAATACCCAGAACCTTTGAACTGTAAAAAACACTATATAAAACAAAAAATTGAACTTCAATAAGCTACCTCTGAACTCTCACTTTACCTTATTATCTTTAGATCATAAACTCGTGTTCGACTCAAGAAATAGAACTCTACTAACCAGTAAGTTGTCGATTCCTTCGGTATTATTGAGTTAGTCCCACTTAAGAACATTCACGGAATACAAACATATTCTTAGAGATTTATTACAGAAGAAATATTAGAAGTACAAGTATCTCAGTCTTCGAAAAGCATACTGGAATTTTGTTTCTTTTATATATAGATGTTCAAAATCAAGGTTTCCCTTGTCGTCCTCATGTCTTAGTGTGTTTATTTCGATACTAGACCTTACTGACTATCCGTCGACCCGTTCGTCGACCCGGAAAGTACCTGTTTTGTTTCGTTTTTACACGTTTTTGACTTGAAATAAACTTACACTTAATTTAAGTCGAGGGTTTAGGGACCTACGTAACATCTCAACACACAAACACCCACTTTATAAGTTCAAGAAAGAGAGTAAACTTAGAATCTTTACCTTTCATTTAAATAGAGTCTTGTTTACTGCGGAACGTAACACAGTAAGGAGATCTGTGATGAGTATTAAGAAGTTTAATTATGTAAGTCCAAAAATAGTGTAAAACGTATTTATTACTATTACGAAACGTAAAGAATCGTTATACAGACAAAGTCTAAACATAGTATTCAATTCCAATAATTAAATATTAAACGGTGATTTCTTACATCTTCTATGACTGTAGAAAACGAGTAAAAGTTGTTGATCATTCCTTCTCAGGAACTCTCTCCAGTTTGTTACTTAGTCGTCCTGTGACTCTCGTCTTAGAAAGGTACAAGAGACTCCCGTTTCGGGATGAGACACATAGTTGTCGAGATGGTCGGAAAGAGTCTGGTGTGACCGAATACTAAAAACATAGCGAAGTCTTAAGAAGGTCGTACTAAAGACTCTTTATTAAGGGACGTGGTCTGGTTGTGTTAAATTCATAAGGTGTCTATTCCTCCTAAATTCCATCAAAATCTTTCACAAACTTTTCGAAGAGACATCAAGAGGTACCTTTATTTTGGACTTAGTTGTTTGGTTTCACTACACTTTATTTATCAGATGTTTATCGTTGTCTAACGTGTGATTATATTCACGGGTCACTTTGTACATTCACGAATTTTCCGAAGAGTATGAAGAATTTACTTGTTGTCTCCGTTTAAAGAGAAGATAATTTACGACCATTACATAAACTTGTACTTTATAAGTTATTATAATAGTACAGAGATTCAACGGGAATAGACCTACTCTTGACGTAGATGTATTACTTCGAGTCAAACCTCGAAATAACGAGATTTAAGTGGCGGAGAAATTCCGAACTTTTACTCGTTCTGAAGAATTAATATGTATAATTATTATTACATTTATTATTCGAAAGAATGATATCTTGAACTCATCCGTCTTCCATCATTAAATTTTGTTACTAAGTCTGACTTGGTAGAGTATTGTACTATGACAAAAATAAAGGTTTTCTTGTTTATTTTCCTGTAATAACCCAATGAAATTATAAAGTACAACTCTATTTTGTCTTCTTCCCTTTATCCATGTTTATAGTAGAAAAAGAACATGTACTACCTTGAATCAAAAACTCGCTAATTTTGAAAAAGAGGTTCCACTTTGTCCACCATTTATCGTTTCGAAGCCAACTTTACGACCAACTCGAGAGAAGTTTTAGGAACGACAATCTTTAGTACCATATATATCCGAAGATCACGATAAAACATTCCATTTTAATGAAGTGATCACATGAAAATAAAAAGAGAAGAGTAAACATACTTGGAATTTTTATCTGAAATAAGTGAAAACTTGTCAAAACCAAAAGTCTTTTAAACCCACCTTTCACGTCTCAAGGGTAAACGTAGAGGGGAGGAGAGGAGGGTAAAGGTGAAGAACGTACTTTCACCATGCAAACAATCGTCAACTACCCGGTTATGACTGTGTCACAATAATAAATTTCAGAAGTCGAGTGTGAAAGAGAAACACAACATGTCAGATATCAAAACTGTTTATATATTACTGTATATAGACGGTAATATTATCATATAAGTAACACGATTTTTAGGGGATACGAGGTAGGTAAGTAGGAAAGGAGGGGTGGGGTTTGAGGACCCCTGGTAACTAGAAAACGACAGAGATATCAAACCGAAAAATGGTTATACGTAAATTCAAAGAAGGTACAGAAAAGGACCAAGGTATCGAGTAAAAACAAAAATAAATAAATGAATTTAAAAATTTTTTTTAAAAATGAAATAAAATGAAATGTTATGACATAACGAAAACGGTATGTAACTGTACTTAGGCGGTACCCACATGTACTCAAGGGTTAGGACTTGTGGGGAGGGTGGGGGTGGGGTATAGTAGAGAGACCTAGTAGGACCACGTGGTCGGGGTTCGTAGGACATAGGACATAGTTTGGATCTGACCGCTAAGTAAAGAATGTACTATCATATGTACAAAGTCACGGTAAGAGGGTTTAGTAGGGTGGGAACGGGAGAGGAAGTCTCAGGTTTTCAGGCAAGATATGTAGACACAGAGAAAACGACAGAACGTATGTCCCAATAGTAATGGTAGAAAGATTTAAGGTATATATACACAATCATATGACACAACCACAAAAAGAAAGACCGAATGAAGTGAGACATATTAGCCGAGGTCAAAGTAGGTGGAGTAATCTCGACTAAGTTTACATAAGAAAAATTACCGACTCATTATGAGGTAACATATATACATGGTGTCGAAAGAATAGGTAAAAATTTTAGTGACTTAATATAAGGTAACATGTTTACCTGGACAAATATGTAAGTGAATAACTTCCTATAGAACCAGTGAAGGTTCAAAATCTTTATTTTAATTTCGACTAAATTTGTAAGTATATGTCCAAAAACGTACTTGTATAGAGTAAGGAGTAAAATAAATAAATGTATAAAAATGAGTCGATGTGACCTAATACATTCAAGATAATACATTGAGATAATATATTGATATAATATATTCAAGTCCATATGTTATATTACTAAGTGTTAAAAACTTCCAATATAAGGTAAATGTCAATAATATTTTAAAACCGGTCTGGGGGATATAATACATTATATAGGATTATTGAATAAATTATATTTTAATTCTCCATGTTTTGTCAAACATGGAGAATTAAGGAATGACGATATAACTGGGACGGGAAAAGGAGAGAGGAGACCATTGGTGATCAAAGAGGAGATATAGACACTCAGACAAAAAAAAACTACAACAATAACAATATAAGTAATCAAGCAACATAAAAAATCTAAGATGTATAATCACTATAGTATGTCATAAACAGAAAGAGACAGACTGAATAAAGTGATTCATATTATGAGAGGTACCAGTAGGTACAACAATGTTTGACGTTTTAAAGTAAGAAGAATACTGACTCATTATAAGGTATCACCTTATAATACCTTATAATATATATACATATATATATATAT